>JAOXNG010000008.1:4408364-4422726 GCA_028566535.1 Scolopax minor | reverse complement strand
AACTCTGCAGCTGATGGCTCCAGACAGAGGCAGTGAATGTCTTTATTTCTCTCTCAGTTCTCTTCTATCACACAGGACTTTCCCTAGGAATATTAAATGATAACAGTTATAAATTTGAGGAATTCTACTTTCATAATAAAGACTAATAAAAAGGACTGCAAGAAGGGAATCCATTTAAACAAATGACTGGTATTTAGTCTAACTTAGTATGCATAAATTCATAATAATTCCATACATAATTAGTCACTGTAAATCTAATCACTGGTAAAACTATTGGTTAAACTTCTATATCATCTCAGTATTCTTATGAACTTTGAAACAGTTCACTCAATAATTAAAAGCCTTCCATTTTTTACCCCTTGTTGAGAGCCATTCTTATCTGACTTGTCAGGCATCTCAACATTTGAAATTTTGCTCAAGCTGATCACGCTGAAGTGTCTGGTGTTCTAAGAACTTTTGCAATTCATTGCAGAAAAGTAGAATAACAACATTAGTCTAACCTTTAATTAAAAACCTGTATAATAAAACTCATGAACTTTACTGTTCCAAAATAGACCCTGCTTTAAAAGTTAGTGTATGGCAGGATCATCCAGTACTGGACCTTAATGCTGCTTTTCCTATTGTAAACTGTAATTTCTACACAATTACTCTCAAGTACTGTTGTGGTAAATCATTGTGGGTTTTTTGTTTGGTTGGGTTTTTTTAAGAAACAAATATATTACTCCTAAATATATTTAGCTGTGAAGACTATCTGTCTTCCACTCTCTGTACACTCAGTGAATCTTCAAAGAAACCTAAGAGATGACTTAGGGTTTACTGGGGATTTCTGATTACTCTGTATGCAGTGTTATCAAATGTACATAGAAGAGTGAAAACATTTGGTCAATCTGTTCTGAAGAGTGTTTTCATATGTTCAGTATGATATTTGAGACACAGTAGTTCAATTCCCTTTCCATTCCTCACTACAAACTACACTCGTGGAGTGGAAAACTCAACAATTCTTTATAATCAGTAGTAGACTTCTGCCATCTTGCTAACAGCTCCGTTTACAACTGTAGTGCCTCTAAAATTACCTTTTAGAAAGCCATCATCTTAAATTGTCTCCTTCATGTGTTTTGTAACTCACTAATACAAGCCCTGTGTCTCTGATATACTCTGATTTAGAGCATTTTGTAGCTTCCCATAGCTTTGACACTGCCGAAGAGCCCTGTGGGGACAATATGGATACACGGCCCGGCGCAGGTCTAATAGAAGGACTAAAGTAGACTGTCTGAAGATTTGAATGTCCCGTTACCCAACCGATTACTGCAGCCTGGCTTTGCAGGTGATTGCTTAATGCTGTTTGTGTTTTCTTTCCTTCCAGAGCGTTTGTATACCTGAGCAACCTGCTGTACCCGGTGCCTCTTATTCACAGAGTAGCTGTTGTGAGTGAGAAAGGAGAAGTGAGAGGATTTCTTCGAGTAGCGGTGCAAGCTATAGCAGGTGAGACACCCCGAGAGCTTTGTATTGCAACTTTCTGGTACACTATGAATAGCTGCAGCTTTAAAAAACAGGCAAACAAATAAAATCTGAATGCTGATTTGTTTTAGTGTTTTTAGTGTTGCAAAGAACACTTGTTTTTTTACTGTTAACGTGCTTTTGAAATTTTTTCATTGTTGTGGATCAAGCATGAATAAATCTTGAAATAATACTACTGATCAGAAGCTTTTAGGATGCTGGTGTTGACCTGGCAACTCATTCTATAGTGCTTTTTAACACAGTGGAAGGGCTAACTAGAGTCAGTAAGACTAAAAACTAAAATTAAAGCAAAGGTTTTCTTTCTGGCTCTCAGTGTAAAGAGTGGACAAGGGTTTGTGCAAGTTCAGTAGTTGTGATGACTTGCAGAAAAATTAAATGTACCACATGTTTGCTCTTCTCCTTTTAAATAATGCCCAGAAATGTGCTCCGCTGTTCTCCGGCTGAATAGCATGTGAAGAAGTTCTTGAACTGACACTTTTCAACATATTATAAACAGAAATGAGCAGCAATTTTCCATTTCATTGCTCCACTAAAACATGTTGAGACTTAGAAGCTGCTTTCACATACTGTTTAATCACCAAGAATGATCAGCTTTTCAGAAAAGAAGGGTAGATGTATGGGGATGGGAACTGCTTCAGCCAGTTTTGAACTGGTATTGTATGTGTGCCAGAGCTTAACTGCTGTCTCTTAGTCAACTGCTAATACTTTGTACTTTTCTTCTAGTGTGGGGTGAGCTAGTTGAGTTTTGCTGTTGGTAGTTAGCCACATCTTATCCGTGCTGGTGAGAGCAGAGACACTTCCCATCATTTGTCCTTTCTAGCAGTGGCCGACTGCCAGTCTCTCTTTATTGTTTAGGTAGGGTAACCCTGGAAGCTCTGCTCTCCATGGGAACGTATAATGAAATCTCAGAGCCTGAAGATGTGTAAGAATCATCCTGGCAGGGACTAAAACAGCAAGTGAAAATAAAATCTATTTTAATGTGTACAAAAGTCTCGTTTCTAGCTTGCTTTCGTCTCCTTAGCATTGACCAAATATTTCCAAGTAATATTCTATTTATCTATCTAAATAAACAGAATACCATGATTAATAGAAATTGAACTGGACACATAACTTGAAAAAAGGGCCATGGCATTATTTGGTCCCTATGCAAAGTTTTGGAGCACAGTGTGGATATTGGGATTTCTCCTGCAAACATGCATTTATTGTGGAAAAAATACCTGGCACTTAACCAGGCCTCATTGTTGTTATTCCACAAAGAGGAGGTGGTTAAATGGACAGATTGCATGGACAGAACTGCCTTTCAGACTTACAGGGGGTACTTGTGAAGCTGTGCTAGTGGGACTGCTTTAGTTTATGGCTACAGAATTTTAGATTCCAGTTTAAATCAATGTAAGTATACGTTCCCATGTGGGTCCTTGTATCATGGTATGTTAATTCACCTCAGCTATAGCGATCAGAAGTAAATAAATAATCAGAATGAGTATTGAAGTTGTTTTGCATTCAAAATTCTCTAAAGTGTATTCGTGATGAAAATTCATAGCTTGTTTTGATGCTTTTCCACACGAGTTCCTAACAGATAGATTTCTGCTATGATTTTTTTTGAGCACTTATTTTAATCTGTTGCTGGATGACTGTAACTCTTCCACTTTATGGACTGGTTCCCATTGTAATCAGAATTTCCATTTAGGTAACTCTGTGGGTTTTTCCTTTTCCTCCTCCTCATTTTTTTTCCCCCCTGTCTTTCAGCTGATGAAGAAGCCCCAGATTATGGGTCTGGTATTCGACAGTCTGGCACAGCTAAAATTTCATTTGACAATGAATATTTTGATAAGGTAACAACTCTTTGAAAAGTGAGTTAGGTTTCTTTGGGTGCATTGGTTTGTGCTTCTAAATAAAGAATAAGTAATGTGGGGGGAGAAGGGCATGGGAAATCCAGAAGCTACAGAGTCTGTTACATACACCTTTGTTTATTTTTTCAGAATGATTTTTCTTCAGTTGCGATGACTCGGTCTGGACTGTCATTGGAAGAATTAAGAATTGTGGAAGGACAAGGACAGAATTCAGAGGTTACCACTCCTCCAGAGGAGATCAACAGAACGAATGAGCTAGGTGAGCAAGAAATACGTAATAGTTTTGGAGAACTTCAGGGAAATCTGGGACACTTTCAGTCATGGGAGAAAAATGGGTTCTGAGTGTCCTTCAAGAACAAGACAAGTAGGGAGCGGTGTAACTGATGAGTTGCATATAGTAGATGCTGGAGTTATTCACTTGAAGAATTGTGCAGAAAAAAACTGTTTCCGGGTATTTGGAGCTTTAATTATCAGCAAATAATTTGGGCTCAAGAGAAAACTAAAACAGTGTGATGGGACTAAACTGATGCCTGAAGGAACATTATAAGAAAAGAAATGAGAAAAAAAAAAAAAAACAAAAAAAAACAAAAGAAAAGTGATTTCATGTGGGATGTTTGTTTCTCCCTAAGACTTGAAGTCAGCTACTTTGGATGGAAAGATGACTATGGAAGGATTCACTGAGGAAATTGGTGATCACTTGAAACTGGGCAGTGTGTTTACCTTCCGTGTGACAGTGCTACAGGCCAGCGGCATCCTTCCTGAATATGCAGATATTTTCTGCCAGTTCAAGTAAGAATTTGTCCTTATTTGCATTAGGCAATGAATTTGATAGAAAGTGCAAATAATAATTAGCAATGGAGGGTTTGGTTGAGAGCTTTTCCAGTCAGTGGTAGTGTGGTATAGCACAGAAAAACACCTTGCCAGTTACTGGGATTCCTGTTACCAGCAGTGCCTGCTTTGTGTGAGTATGGTGTTAAAGAATAAAACTGAAACTGTTTTGCAGAAAGGATCTAGTTATAGGTATCTTAGGTTTTTGCTTGATAATGGCTTTTAATGTGAAAAATCTGGTATTAGATTGTACATAATCTCATTTGAAATGAAAGCTATGTGAAGCTGGAGTATCTTGATAGCTTTCCAGTAAAAATGTTCTTGGCTTAGTGTCTTAAGAAAGACAATGAAAAATGGGAGTAATAAAGACACAAAGTAAGCACAGAAATTGTGGTCCCAAAGACTAGGGTATTCCTCTTAGCTTTAGGCCATCACTCAATTCCCTATAAAGTTCTAGCAGAATAAATTTTTGGGCTTCATTTTAATGTTGGGTTCACAGCACAGCAACCTTCACTAAACTTTTCTGTGGTGGTTTATTTTTGGTTTGTTGCTTGTTTGTTTTAAAGCTTTTTACATCGGCATGATGAAGCTTTCTCAACAGAACCTCTGAAAAACAATGGTCGAGGGACTCCCCTTGGCTTTTATCATGTTCAGAATGTAAGTAAAACTCTCCACGCTTAGTAAGTGCCTGGTTTAGCACTGGGAGTTGTGTGTGTCCTTCTTGTTAAAGTCCTGAGGTTTAGGGGAAAGGGGGGGACAAAGGGAATTCTTAAGAATAGACAGTAGGAGGAGCAATGAGGTGAATGATGTAATCCCCAATAGAGAACAAAGTATGGAATGATCCTATGTGGCAGATTTAACTCTTCTTTTCACCTCTGCTTCCTGCCCTTGAATTCTCTGTTTCCTTTCCAGGATGTTCAATGAAAGCAGTCTAGAATTTGGGGAAATAAAATATTTGTGAATAGCAGAACTCATGATCTCAGATGAACTGAATATGTCTATTTTTATGAATTGTGTAATCCTTTCGTTACATGTACTCCCTCTTCTCCTACTTAAAATGCCTGATGTTGAGGCTTTCATTTTCTCCTTTATTGGAGATTGAAATTAATGCCTAAACCAAAAAGGAATGCACTTTTAGTGTGAGTGATACTAAACCATATGAAAAATACAGACTGCTAAAATTCAGACTTAGAAGATTTCCTTTTTGTATGTCTCATTTTCTTCCCTTAGATTGCTGTGGAAGTGACGGAATCATTTGTGGAGTACATCAAAACAAAGCCTATTGTGTTTGAAGTCTTTGGACATTATCAGCAGCATCCTCTCCACCTGCAAGGACAGGATCTCAACAGGTACCGGTCACTATTCTGGCAGAAGGGCTTTGTGGTCGTGTTCAGGTTCGATCTGCAGTTCAGGCAGTGCTTTTTCATACTCCTGAAATTATGCAGACACTCCCTCACGAGTTGGATTCCTGACAGAGGTGAGAGCACTGGCAGAGGCCTCTTTACCTAGTGCAGTATGTTTTGTTAGTGAGTGATGGAGTTGTTCTGCCATCTCAAACGTGGGAAGCTGCTTTGCCACTACAGCTGCATCCACCCTACAAACGCTGTGATGGTAGAACATTGTACTCTGAACTTCAGTGGTGATCTCTGTGAGCTCAGTGCTCCAAGATGCAGCATTCCCTCAGGGCAAGTGGCCTCATGCATAAAGGTGGGATGACAAAAGAACAGACATAAAAAACAAAAGGTTCTCAACCTATTGACATACTAGTGGCAAAGTTGCTGAGCATTTGAATTTTTGGTGGGAGGGAAAGGACCTCTAGTCACTGTTGTCACCTTCATAGCTATAGGAAGAGGCTGTTGTCTGGACTCTTGGCCTAGTTCACCCTCCTGCTGGAGGCAGCAGCTGCAAAGAGGAAGCATGTGCTGGTTTTAAGAGGAAATGCCAGCTGAGGCATGTTCCTTTCCCTTTAGTTATTCTAGGAAATGCTTGTTACCTGTGTAAATTTTCAGTGCAGAAGGGTGGGTAGAGCAGCTGAAAATTGTAACTTTATTTATTTTTTTTTCTACTGACAGCTAGGATTAGTTAAGTTAGAATAGAAAAAGGACACAGGTTGGTCTGAGAAGTGTGCTGAGTCCACTTGTTTTCCTGATAGGTGATACTTACTTGTCTTCAAGGGATTGTGAAGATAATTTTAGAGAGGAAAAATGGGTGGAAGGACTGTACTGGGCATGTGTGTGTACATACATGCATGTGTGTATTAGTAGATAGGTTGTTATGTTTAGCTGCTTCTATATTAATAACTCTTTTAATTTCTCTGTAGCCCTCCACAGCCTTCCCGAAGATTCTTTCCTCCCCCTATGCCACTCTCAAAACCAGGTGAGAACAGTTCTGGAATTCTGTACTGCACATGTCTGCTACTGAAAAGGAAGGTTGAAGTGTATTCCTAAGGTGTTCAGGACACCAAGAAATGTAATGAAGTGAATGTTGCGAAGGGCATTGGATCTGTCTTTGCTGGCCATCTTCCTTTTCATGTGTTCTTTTCAACCTCCTCTTTTAGAAAGTGCTTCTTGGTTCATTAAAGGGTAGAATTACATTCCTGAGGCACTGACCCTATTCCATGAGATCTGGCCATGGCTCTTTATGTGCTTACTGAGCACTTCACTGGAAATTTGCTTATTCATTAACTGTTTCATCTTTTTGCTCTCTAACATGCTTGTTTAATGAGTCAGTCTTGTTGAAATGATCCTTGGTTTTCTTTGCTTAGTTGTAATAATGCATGCTGAACTCTTATGGTTGTTTTCCATTTCACCCTTTAATTTCCTCCTTCTCCAGCTTTCTCTCACCTGCATATTTCTACCATCCTTTTTTTTTTTCTTGTGTGTCTTCCATTCCGTTTGCAGACCATGAAAGAAAAATTGAGTTAATTAGGTATCTTATGTCTGGCTATGTAAACGTGCATGTGCTGAACACGCTCTCCGAGCATGCCAACGTGCTTGCGTCCTCTGCTGTGGCTGCTTTCCAAGATGGAGCTGACCAGCTGCCACCTTTTCTCTTTCTGCCTATTCCCAGTTGTCAGAGTGAGCGGGCTCCTAAACGAGATGGTTAGTAGCCAAACTTGATCTGTGGTAGATGTAGACGTAGTTCCAAAACATACCACAAAATTCCTTTTCTCTTACCTTTATCATGTAGTATTCCTGGGACTAGAAACTGCCGTGGTTGTGGTCATGGAAGGATGATGCTGTGCTTAAGTTTAGGGCTATTCTAGAGTGAACCATAGAGAAAATCTATGAACTCCAGTGTGCTGGGTATCACAGATTTTTCTGGGTCACTGGATCTATTCCCTGAAACTTCCTGGACCTCTATTTTTTTTTGTTCTATGCATAGTTTTAGGAGATTTCGATGAGAGATGCTGTATACAAAGAAGCAGCTAGCTGTAGAGGAAATGTTCTGGTGTTCTATATAGGTTTCCTTTCTGCTCATCTTTTTTTGCTACTAACTGTGCTGTTCCTCGCTATTACCAAAAAAAAATAAAATAAAATGAAGAGACACTGGGTATTAATTACACCCATGCAAGTCTATGAGAACTTCTAAAATCAGCTTTCATGTTTAGTTAAATGTCTTTCTGTTGTTTTTCCTCTTCTAGCACTTTTGAGTTTCTCTGCTTATCAGTAAAATGGGGCTTGAGAGGCTAAAAGGGAGAACAATTATTTGGTTTAATAAAAGTAGTAAGGTTAGTATGTGAAAAGAGAAAAAATGGAAAATCAGTTGCAGAGTTACAAAAATACCTGTTGGAGTACACAGGAACTAAGCTTTTAAAATGTTCCCATTTCCAAAAATGAATGAACAGATTAAGAGAAGTCATGTAATGATAGCTAAAAGGTGTGATTAAAGTATATGTGAAGGAATATCAGGTTATTTCTAGAATGTCAGTTATCCCACTATTTTTTTTTTTTTTGCATAGTTTATCCCTACATTTGCATTAAAGGAATTAAAGAGGATCTGGCCATTAGTAATCACTAATATCGAAACATAAGGAGCCCAGAAACATACTTTTGGCAGGATTATAGCTCTGGAATAAGTCTTGTTCAGCCTTTTGTACATACATATGCTGTTATCTAAATGGTACAGGAGACTGGCAATTTGTAACGCGAAGAAGTAAAGACCTTTAAAAAAACTTTAAAAGTAAAGTTTTAAATTCTTGATTTTTTTTTTTTTCTTGTGTGGAGAAGTACTTTATGGGTGAGTAATGGTGCAAACGAACAGACCTAAGCAATTCTGAATCACAAACTGTTAAGTCAGAAAGTAACTGATGCACGTTTGAGGAAACTCTTTTTCAGTGGATCTAGAGAGATTGCATATTTTTACAAGCTTTTTTGCATACAGTTTCGTTTCACTGTTTAACTGTTGGTTTTGTGGTTTGTTTGGGTTTTTTTACATCTAGTAACTTAGGTCTAAAAACCAATGCTTTGAGAAATAATGGTTGTTGTAAGCAACATCATTTTCATGGGAAAAGATGTGATCTGTATATGTACATAGAATGCAAAGGATCACTCAAATGATGTGTTTCTGTGAGCCCTAGGGTAAGCTTTACTTGTTCAGTCTTTGTAAACCATTCTTTTTTCTCTTCTTTCTGTTTTTTTGTGTTTTTTTTCCTTAAGTGCCAGCTACAAAGCTAAATACTATGAGCAAACCCAGCTTGGGCCAGAGCGTGAGCAAGTATGACCTCCTTGTGTGGTTTGAGATCAGCGAATTGGAGCCAACAGGGGAGTAAGTCCCATATTAATCTTTCTTCCTTTAAGAACAGTGGTTTATGGGAGGCTGATCTTTTACCTTTGTTCTGTTCAGGCAAGGCTGATGTTTAGCAATCGTTATTGGGCAGTGGCTTGGCTTATGTCAGCCTGGTGTCTGGGTGGTTTGTAGTGCCTGGTTGTAGTGTCCATTGTCCCATGGAATCCCCACGCACACCAGTTGAACAGGTGCTGGGAAAACTTACCTTACATAGGCCACGAGTTGAGATTCTTTGGGTCACTAGAGACTTCCTGCTCCAGAAGTCATCTAGCAAACCCTGTTTTATTTTCACTTCTGCTACAAGGAAGGTTTTCCCCCTTCTTTTGGGAGAAGTGAGTTCCACACAGTTTTCTAGAAGTACTGGAAGAACAGTATAAGATACTTCTGTATTTCACTGATACTGTGGGCCCATAAAGAGTCCAGTCTGAGAGTCAGAAGAAACACACTGATTTCTTCAGATATGATATGAAGAGCTGACTGTTGGCAGCAGAATACAGAGTAAAATTGCTGTGCTGGTGTGTGTTTCCTGCCTGTTGATTGCTCTGTCTCACACAGGTATATTCCTGCTATTGTGGACCACACTGGAGGCCTGCCCTGTCAGGGGACGTTCCTGCTTCACCAGGTACTAATGAAGGCTGTAGAACAGCAAGTTTCATCTCTGGGGGGGTTAGAATGCTAATGACTGCATTTTGCATCTTTCATGTCTCCTTTTCCCACGCAGCTGTGTAATGATAGCTGTAGGGTTCGTCATCTCTCAGCCTGTACTTAGTTTGCTGGCTTTGGGCTACGAGGAGATGATGTTTGGCCCCTAGAACATTGCTGTTTCTTTTGCTTATCACTGTGCATCCCACTCATGATAGATGAAAGCCTTTTTAAAAGCAAGAACCTTTGGGAACAGATTTGTGCCTTCAGTGTTCTCCAGCACCTCTGCCAAGGACACAGAAGGATCACATGGCCTCAACTTCTATTGGTGCTTTCTCAACTGCATGTGAGGATGAGACAGATCTACAAAATGACCGTGTCTCAGTGCATTTTAAATGCCTGTAATAATCCTTAATAATAATTTGTCTTTAGCTAGATTCTAAAGATAATCCTAGTTAAATATTGTTTATAGGTTTATGTTCTGTTTTTTTCTACTCTCACATTCTAAGTTTCCTTTTCATCAGACCTGTGACTTGCATTTCCTTTCTTAAAATTATAAGAATTGGTCTTACATCTTAGAAGTAATGGTATATTCCGAAAATTTCCTTTAAAAAGAATAAATCTGAAAAAGTAAAATTCCTCAGGTGGTGAAGACACCAGTAAGCCCAGAACTGTATAGCATTTTTATTTATTTCTATTCTACAATTTTACCTTCTTCCCAGCTATTACAAAATTTCATTGTATTTTGACTTGTAACAGATACATATGACAAACGAGGAGAATATCTGCATGAGTAGCTGCTGTTTTCTAGTAACTCTTTTTGTTGTATAGATACTTTTTCTTTTGGTGTCTATACACTTTATATTTAACACATAAGTATATAAGCACACATTACCCAAGTATTTGCTTGGTTTTATGGTCAACTCTGATATATCCCAGGGACCATATGTATCTTTGAGAGTGTAGCAACAATTTTAGCACTATTTTAGGCTAAAAAACCACTGCCTTTCTGGAGGGAGAAGGAAAAAGTCTTAAATACTGTTACACATGAGAACGTGATGTTCCTCTTAATTTAAGGGCCCTGCAAACATAGGTGGCTGTTCACACTTATAGACCAGTTTAAATGATCTTATTTGCTTAATTTTTGCAGTTTAAGCGAAAAATAGATGATGATAGTGTGTGTGTGAATACTTCACCAATGTTTTGGTTTTGAACTCTACCAGGGAATCCAGCGTAGAATTACAGTCACCATTATCCATGAGAAGGGCAGTGAGTTGCACTGGAAAGATGTGCGAGAGCTGGTTGTTGGTGAGTATATGGTTTTGCAGACTGCTATGTCAGGAAGAACAAGTACTAATGGTGATGTATCTTTGTATCAGATTCTGTCATCTATGAGTATTGGCTGTGAGAAGAGCATTTTGAAAAAGATCCAGAGGAAAAAAATTAAGTTTTCCAACTTCCAACTTATAGCTGATTGTCAATCCCATAGTCTGAAATTATATTTGGGAGAAAACAAATTTCTTCTGTATTTCAGTTTTGGTTTTAATTGATTCCCCCTCCTACCTTTTTCAGGACGTATAAGAAATAAAGCAGAGGTAGATGAAGCTGCTGTGGATGCTATTCTGTCTTTGAATATTATCTCTGCAAAATACCTGAAGTCTTCTCACAGCTCCAATAGGTAAGTGAATGAAGTGAGCACCAGGGCGGGAATCTGAAATTTCTTAGACCTGTGAGATATTGGCAGGAAGTTTGGAAAGCTGAGAATGTTGATAATTATTAAATGTATAATTCCATGGGCACAGGGCACACAGCTAGAGAATGAATGTTACCATAAATACTTGCAAAAGCTGAAGTTCATTTGTCTGCGTGGAAGATTTGTTGGTAAGGCATTTGAATTACTTTCCATTGGTAAACACCACAAAGGAAGGATGGAAAGGAACAGCTTAAGGGAGTCTCAGAATTTAACCCAGAGTTTCTAATCGAACATCAAGGTTTATTGCTAGAATACAGCATTGAAGTACAACAGCAATTTCAGGGGATGTATTTATGGATATGCACATACCTACCTATATTATTCCTGGAATAAACATGTGACAATTTAATCAAGAGCTCTGCTTGGTAAATTAAGCTTTGTAATTTGTGGATTTATACAGATGTATCAAATTGACTCCAGTTGTAATCAGGAGGTGTCTGTTCCATGTACCTGCAGCCATTTGGGCAGCAGCAGGGCCCCTGTCTGAGAGCTTTCTGGCTGCCTGTGTCTCCTCATTAGGGTGCTTTGCTGTGAAGATCAGTCAGACTCCACATTGTTGCAGACACTGAAGGAAAACAAAGGGCAGTGAGGCAGAACGCTGCGTTGCCGGCATGGCCTCTCCCTCCTCTGACATCAGCCAAGTCACTTGACCACGCAGTGACTCTGTTTTGCTGGTGCAAAGCAGGAATATCTCTGAAATTTAACTCTGAATGAGTGTTTCCGGAGAGGAGGGGATTGTTTTAGGGCAGGGTTGTTCTGGTGCAGCTGCTGAATGCTGAGGCGGTGCCCTTCTTGGCGCTGAAATGGCTTCTTCCTTCTCCATTAGAGGCCTGGACTTTGAAATAGCACTGAGATATTAAAGGTGGATTCAGGACAACGGCTCCTACCAACTGAATGTCTCCCTGCCACCTAGTGTCTGTAAAGGCACACAGTGACAGGGATTTCAGCAGTTACTCTTTGCCTTCTGCTGAGAAGTGGGTATTTTACTTGTAGCGTAATTGAATTAATGGATCAGTCTAAGTGGAATGTGAAGGGACTATTGCTAGTTTCCAATCGGATACTATTGGATTTGCAGTTGGGAAGCCCTGTACTTTCTCTTCTCTAGCAATTTCAAGAAATTCTTGTATAGCTCTATCATTTTCTATAAGATGGGCCAGTTGGGTGAACGATGAGTGTGAGTGAAATGAAGCTATTGATCATCTTTTACCAAAATGCCAAGGTTTAAGTTGTGGGATGAGAGCATGGCAGGGTGGTGGAGTAAGGAATGTGTCTTATGTTTGCTCATTGTCTGCAGGCTTGTTTTCTGCTTGGTGTGACTTGGTTTTCTTTAAGTCCATTTGTTGTGTTCCTCTCAGCTGTTGCTTTTTTGTTCTGCTTTTGGCTGCACTAACTGAGGCTCTTTCTGTGTTTTTACAGGCTCTTTCTTGATAAGGATATGCCTAGGTATTTTCTGTTTGCTTCCTCTGTACATAAAGGTTCTTGAAAATAGAATGCTTTATGTCTCATTTGTATTGCTGCCACTTCCCTATTAGCTGCTACTGAATTCTGTTAGCATGCCTCTTAGCTCCTCCAGAAGTAGTTTACCACCTCCTCCTTTGTGTCAGGGCTTTATTCAGGTACAATTCAGTGGGGGACTAGTGAACTTCAGTATTCCTTCATGTGTAAGCAAGAGCTTCCTTCCTTCAATCTTTCTGATTGTCAAAATGTGCCATCAGAATATAATCCTTATTTGTAGTCCTTGCTATTTTCTTCCTTTTTTCTGTATCAAAGAACTAAATTTGGAATTTCTTACTGTCTTTGACTCCATAACTTACCATGTTTGAAGTACCAATTCAGGGGCTGAATGATTAGGTTATTTGAAATTCCAGCTCAGAATTGCACTGAACAAAAAGCAGTGGCTGCCATGTGACTGGCATTCAACCTCTGTTCTGAGCCTGGATTTGCATCTGAAATTTAACTATGTGGTTGCTACTTCTTCATTTCCCAGTTGGCAAAGAAGCCAGACGTGTAGTAGCTGCTCAGACTGGATTCCTCTTTCTCCTTCCAGGCTGGATCCCAGCCAAGCAGGCTGGCTGCGACAATTTGCACTCTGCTTTCTGTGTTCTGCCTCTTTGAAAAAGAGAAGACTCTGAGTGTTCAATGCTGTCAAATCACCGCCTTTCACTGATGCTGAAATCCATTTACAAATCAGTTCTAACTATACATTGGTGCCTTTAACGTGTTTCTCCTGTTTTCCATGCTTTGCCTGCTCTGTGCTCCATTTTCCTCCATGTGCTATTGGTTATGCTGTCGGAAGTTTGCTCCCTCCTGTTTTTTGTCTCCCTTTATTCTAGCAAGTTCTGGTTTGGACAGGCAAGGCTGGGTATATTTAACTTCCTGGCTAGACGAAATCCAGTAGAGTGACTGTCTCAAAGCTATACTTGATTTCAACTTGGTGTTCATCCAAAAATCGTCATTTTGCTAAAGGGGAACTCTTAGTTCTGTGCTGATGAACATTTACACCAGTATTCTCTCTTTTGGAGAAGTTCAAATGGTGCAGAGCTGACTGAGGGGCCAGGAAGACTGGCTTTCCCATCTGGGGACAACCAGGTTTTACAACTTTTTCTTTCACCCAAGCTGTAGATCTGGAGCTTACTAAAAATTTAAAACATTGCTCTTGTAACTAAGAAATGACACAATTAAAACATTGGGACTCAACACAGATTTGTAAAGGGGTAGGCAAAGGCAAGCCTGTGTTGTTGCCTAATCTAACTCAAGTAAGGATTATTACGCTACTGTTCTTTTAAAGTTACCAATTAGCCTTTAGAATGTGTTTCTCTGGAATTTTGAATAGAAGCAAGACATTTAGAAGTAATTTCTTCAGTATGGTACTTCAAATATTCAGTATTTAGCAATATTCTCAGACTGTATTACTTGACTGCGCAGTTCATGGTGCTTCCATGACCAATGAAAGGCACCTACATTTGGTGCAGGGGTGTTCTTG
>JAOXNG010000008.1:3888151-3900525 GCA_028566535.1 Scolopax minor | reverse complement strand
GTGTTCCTGAAATCCCAGTTTCAGTAGCAGGGGAGCTCACATGCCAAAGGAAACAGATGCTATAAAAGCCAATAAAAAACAAATAAACATAAATAAATAACATTTTGTAACCATTAGTGAAGGTTTGTGATTATGTGAGTGTTCAATAGGAGCAAATACATTTCCAACCAGAAAAAAAGGACCAACACAAAATACATCCAATAAAATTAAATAGAAAAGGCTAATGAAGTACTCAGAAGAGGGTAAAGAAGACAAGAGGGTAACAGACTGTCATTTCAGGCTAATATTTCCCATGCACATGATTTTTTTACTACTGTGTGCTGCCACACCTAACTACAGTCCTCTTCACGGGGGCAGCAGGGGAAGAAGGAAAGCACAGAGGATTTAAGGGGACAATTTACCTAAACTTGATGGGGCAGCATCAATGGGAAGCTTCCATGCTTCTTTCATTGCATGCTTATCTTATTTTCATAGCTACACATTAGTTTTTATGTATTTTTAAAGACATACATTCACAACAAAAAGAATCACAGAAGGGTTTATTGTTTCAGCCTTCATTTGAAACAGACTGATCCGCAACGTCAGTGCAGCTGCCTCATATGCAGCATCGCATTCTAAAAATCCTTATGACATTTCTCTTTAGACATGAATCAGCAGACTAACAGATGTCTCATTCACACCATGTTTGAGTTTCAGTTTTACTAATGAAATTAATTTAGGGCCAAATTGCATCTTGAGTCACACACAGAACTCTTGTTGACTTGCATGTCAGCCAAATACGTGCATGGGAGAATGGAAATCTGACCTTAATTTTAATTTGATCTTTGTAACAGATTGCTAATTTGGAGAGACAGATTGTGATGTCCCTTCCTTGTGTTACATACTACCTTACATCACAAATAATCTCACGGAACACAGCAAGATTTCTGGAGTACCACATACTCCTAGGAGGATCAAGATCTCACAGACTGCCTGTTGCTGGTGCAGACTGTCTCTGAATCTTAAGAGGTACCAGTATGCAGCTTTCTGAGCTCCTTTTCTCTGTTTGCAAATGAGTGTGCAGTCCTGGTAAGACCTGCTGTGTTGCTGCTGGGTTTTGTCACGCAACATTGGGTACAGGCAGCAGTTCTAAGAAAGGGAGATGAAGCAGCAGTAGAGAAGACTGCTCTTGCCCACAGATCATTTACGTCATCTTTTACAGGCAGATACCAGCTTGCCTGGACCAGGGTCTGTGCAGCCACGATGCCCAAACTGGACTTACTCACTTTGGCCACTAATCCCCTGTGTTTACCGCGCAACCACAGCTACCTGTTAATGCTCACAGCGTAGCCGTGAGCTTCTGTTTGAAGCAGAACATGAATTCACATCTGCCTGCAAACACACTCAGGCCCTGCCTGAAATCACTTCAAGAAACAGACCTGCTCCATGAGAAACAAACCATCGTGTACTGAGGGTCTGTGGAGGTTTTCTTTAATCTCCCGTTTTTTCCAAGAGGATACTGAACCATGGCCTGACCAGATCTGCTAATGCATAAATAAATAAATAAAAGTTAAAATCATGATGTGTTATCACCTCAAATACGGTTCACAACTTGGTTGTGAAGAAACAACTGTGTGGCACTTTGTTAAAAGGGAAAAAAAAAAAAAAAAAAGGAAACAAAAAAAACCCCAACAGGCCATTGAATGATCCCCAACTGCATTACATTTCATAGTGCTCCAGAATCACATCCACGTTTCTAAGTCCCATGCTTTCTCTACTAATCAGAGATGGTAATTTGGAATCAAGAAAATGTTTTCACTATTATCTCTTTTTAATGAAACTTTTGACTTCGCAGTTAACTCTAAGGACCCAGTTGTACAAAAAGCTGGTCACATTCCAACAAAGTGAAAGCAAGATTCCTTAACAGGCAGGATGCAACAGGAGGACAATTTCTTATGTGAAAAATAAGCACCAGAAGGCAGTAGGTTATAACTACCAATAGGGCTAAAGATAGTGTATTTGAAGTACAAGGTCAACAAACTCCATGCATTCAGCATCTTAAGTCGCTACCTTTCTCAGGAGTATCAGTAGGTTTTTTTGCTTAAACCTGGCAACCAGATGTTATTTCTATACTTTCACAGTAGGCCCACTCTTCCTGTGTTTGTTTCCTGTCTAGCTAACAGCCAATGTTTAGTCAGAGATGAGATATCCATCCTCTGTTCTGGCAAACTGTATAAAAACCTGTACCAAAAATCTAGTACTGACATTAGCAACGTTCAGAGAGTGAATCCTGATTCACTTACTCATCAGCTTAGGCAGACTCACTAGCATTTCTCCAGTGACCTTCAGTTATTCTCTCTACCTGCAGAGATTGCTGAGCCATATTACTGCTCCTTTTTCCATAATATTCTGAGGTTGAATTTAACTATGACATTATGATTGATAGCCAAACACCAATGGCACCTTGAATTTGTGGTTGGATTATCCATTTCATCATGATTACATAGTTAGAGATGTAGAACATACTGTATGGCATTCGCCTTCCAGTTACCATATGCTTCCCTAAGCATATGATTTTCACCATTTTAGAAAATTGTTCCCGATGGTACTTCACAAGATAGGAACCTATGCATTGGTAGCCTATAAACTGCACTACTATACTGGACAATTTAATACCAAGACAGAGGAAGAAAAATATACAAGAAATCCCAAGAACCTAAAGTCCCAATATTCTGACACAAAAACTCGTATAAACTTTTATATGTGCCCAGTTTTCCCAGTATTTTTGTTGCACCCCATTTACCCCAAAATGCCTTTCTTATCTTAAAACCTTCACTTTGGTTTCATGTCCTATTTCCCATTACATTTTGAATTGTTGCATTTATATTTAAAATCAGTCTTAAATACTTCCAACATATATTAATGATCTCTTAGTAATACAAGGTGTTCAGAGCATAAGGTGCCTATAACAGATACTCCAGAACTCCCTGACAAAGGTCAGGGCTTGAGATGGTCTGAGCAGATACTGTCTCAGCATCTCTTCCTTGGCCTGTGTAAGTTCTTAAGTGGGTCAAGATTTCCCTTTGATTTTGTACCTCTAAATAATATGAAATAGCTTTTATATAATTTGGGGTATAAAAATGAGCTGAGAATATTGTTATTTTCTCAGCCACACCTGGGCTGACTCTAAGAGACATAACATCTCATTTCAAACTGTGAGCAGATACTGTGTATCTGTAACTTGCTTGGCCTTTACACAACACCTCAGACATTCCACACCCATCACAGAAATGCAAAATACAAACACAGTCTTCTTGAAAAAATAGAGTTGCACATATATAGGAACTCCAAGAGAAGCAAAGAATGACTTTAGCCAATTTTAGAAACATCACAAGCAAAATAAATAAAGGAAAATGCTAACAAGTGATCCATCTGAAACACAAGTCCTAACATGAGCTGCACCAAACTTTCATCCAAGACCATCCTGCCATGAAAATGTAACATCTGTAACACTGTTTGCGATTTAGTATAATTCGGGCTAAAAGCTCTTAGTTGGGTGGAAGGTAGCTATAATCATAGACCAAATAGTTTCAAGTCCCAAGCATAATTCTAGGGCACAAAATTCTCACTACAGAACACAACTACTCACTACAACAGACTCATAAGATGTCCAACATTCAAGTTTAACTGTGGTAGATTCCCCATCATTGGGCATTTCTAAGATTCAGCTGGACCAAGGACTGGGCCATCTTGTCTGAACTGTGCTTTTTAACAAGAAAGGTTAGACCAGAGTTCCCTTCCAACCTGGGGTTCTATGACTTTTTTTTTTGCCGTATTATAAGATCATTCATGTCTCACCTAAACACACGCTGCACATACTACAAACTGCCTCAGCCCAAGAGTTGCTGTTTATTACTGCCAATTTCTAGTACACATGTCTGATCTTTATCAGCAGCATGAGATCCCAGTTTACTGGAAGACTTCTTCTCAAAATACACACAATACAGCTTTGGAAGGGTTTATGGGAGAGGAGACAAGTGGCTGTGATTGCAGTAAGATGGTACATCCCCAGTGGAAGGAGCCAGGTATTGTGCTGTAGGATCTACTCCAAAATCACAAGATCATAGCAAGAGCCTTGTATTATATACAAGGTTTGTATATAATAAATATTTGAGACATAGCTTTGGATCTTGACAGTTCGGTTCCTCACATTGTTCCGTATGCATTAAAGATTGGCTTTTATAAAAAGACATTGGGATTGCTAGCCACACGGCTTCCCCAAGCCAACAGCAGGCAACATGTCCCCATTTTGTAATGTATCCATAATGTAAAAGCTGTAAAAACCAGAATAGATGTCACTGCGTTATAAGCTCTAAGCTATAACACACCAGATTTGTCTGTGAAGTTTCATGCGTATCCTTTGAACTGTTTCAAAGTGTGCCCAATAAAAGTTAAATTTTCATTTACAGTTTAATTTTGTCAACAAATCCTGATTTACTATATCTGTCAAAAACTACGCTACTCCCTTTCAAACATTACAGGAACTAAAATACAAGTTTCTAATTAACTTTGTCATATGAATAAGAATTGTTCTAGAATTTCTCTCTTTAAAGTACTGAGATTTAAAGTAATAAATATTCCTTCAGAAGTAGGCCAGTTTGAATTTAATATGCACCAAATAAATATTCCCTCAATTAGATGTGTGTAAGTAAAAAGCTTTATGTTATGGCTTATAGCAATTTCAGATAAAGAGCTTGTGTGATGGAGTGAATCCAGCTAGGAAATGATTGCAGCAGTGCAACATATTTTTAGCACAGGATAGCACTCATCTAAAAAATAATTCTGAGAGTTTTTGTGATTTTGAGATCACACTAGGTTTTCAGCAAGCCTACCATGCTTAATAGATTTCACAAATTACTCCTAAAATATTAATAAGGCAAATTAAGGGTCCTTGTAATGAATCATGTAACTTCTCATTTGGCAGAATTATGCCCGTGAAAACACCGCACCAGGGTGATGAGAGCAGGCTGACAACACACCTCTCAGCTTTCCCCGCCAGGTAGGACATGCTTCGGTTTCCAGACTGTTGAAGTTTGTTGGCTCCAGCAAATTTCTGCACAAAAGGAAAAAAAAAAAAAAAACAAAACCAAACCACCACCGTGAGGTACTTGCCAAATACTGTATATTCCATGAGATTCATGTGCTGTCAGGTCCCTCCAACTTCAAACTCCCTCCAAACACTGCTCGTTTATACCGTGAACTTTATGCTTTAGGAATTCATATGCCTGAGCACAAAATGCAGCTGAGTAAGTTCTGTTCTACTGGTCTCACTGTGACAAGAGGCACAATACCCCACGGATGAGAGATCTCACCCCCTCTGGACAGAAGGATCTGTACGCTTTGTCCCAAATTCACCAATCTCCTTTTGTTTCTTTTTTTCTCCTGAAACAAGTTTTAACTGACACAGCAAAAGGATTGCACAGGAAACGGCCTGGAATCTGACTGACTTGGAGGTTTTTGAGAGCATCTTGAATTTGGTATTGGGAATTTGTGGTGTGGTCAAAGTGTCGAGCCTTTAAAGTACAGGGTGTAGGTGTGAACAATGTGCACAGAGGTGGGAAACAACAAGAGAGTCTGAGGGGCCCCAAGAAAGCTCTTCCTGAAGCTAATACAAAATGTGAGCTCGTGACAGGAAGCAGCACCTCAGCACCGAGTGCTGTTAGAGAACATTCTGCAGATGCAGAAAAAGTCAGTTCAGTCCCCAGCTGAGTACCCACTGTCACCCATGTTTCTGTTCCTCCATGACATGCCCGTACCTTGCCTGTGTAAGCTTGCTTGGCAGGATCGAATTGTGGCGACTGCTTTGATTTGCTGCTTCCTAAGGGAGAGAGGAGAGAAGCCATCACTAAAATTTTCCAGAAAGAACAGCACATTCCACAGTGTTCTTCTGATAAGGGGTTTCACTGAAAGCCTCCCACATGCTAAAAACCAGAACAGTCTCTTAAGGGCAACCTAAGATGCTTTTTAATAGATACTTGATACAAAGGAGTCAAATCTCCTTTGTCTCGTAGTTCATGGGGTCCAATTAAACCAATGACTTTCTCTACAGAGAAAAGAAGCAAAATCCGAATCCACAACCTCCTTGGCTGATGGTTTTTGTTTCCAAATAAGAAAAGGGATGCTAGACTGTATATTCCCCAAGTTAATGTCTTTTAGTAGTTCCCCACTGTTCAGTAAGTGCACGCTAACAGTTTGTACTGCCTTGGCACCTACATTCACACAGAGCCCCCTTCAGGGCTCAGCTGGCAACATTTTCCACAGCCTGTAGCCCTCTTGCAAGAGATCCACATCTTACCCGCAAACACTTTGAAGTTGGACTTGCTGTAATCAAAGGGGGTAAACTGCTTCGGTGCTTCCAGCTCCTCTGGTTGCTGGGAGGCTTTTGGCCGTTTCTTCTCTTGTTTTGGCAACTCTGTTCCCGTTTCACTCATGACCCTCTCCCTCTTCTTATTAGCTTGTTCCTGCTGTGAAAACAACAGAACAGAAACAAGGACAAGTTCAGGAGAGGATAAGGAAACATCTCTGTGTAGACATGATCACCAGCATGCAGATGAACTGCCCAACGAATCTAGGCCCCAGAGACAGCTATTGCCTGTGGTAATAATAGTGTGGGGAGAAAGCACTGTGTTCTGCTTTGGGCCTTTTTTTGCCTCACAGCAGGGAATTTTCAGCTAAAAAGCCAACCTGTCACTTAACAGGATACGAGAGGCTGAGACCTGCTGTGGCCCCACAGGCGGGTTTGGGAGAACCCAGACAAGTGAGGAGCAGAGAGGTGCAGCAGCAGAAAACATTCCCTGCTGAAGATATGGAGGGATGCAAAGATTTGCACAACACAGCTACGCAGAGGCTGCTGCTACACAGAGGGCAGAACCACAGATCAGAGGACTATCATCCAGGTATTTCAGAGTTACAGGGCTCAGGGTTTTACTCTGAATTGTGTTATTAACCTCAAAAGGGGGGAAAAGCTGGAAGTTGGGAATTCAATGACATACCATAGCTTGCTGACGAACGGATACGATATTTTCTGTTGCCTCTTTATACACCTTCTGTGCCTGGTCACGAGCAGCTGCAGAAACAAACAAGCATTACCTTAAAATGCAGGAGTAAAGTCACCCAGTTGCTTAGAAAAAGCAGGCAAACCAGCTTGTAGCAAACTAAATACAGTATAATCTTTGTCAAACAACCTTATCCATCAGGAAGTCCATCATCTAAGATCATCTTGTAACTGGGAAACAATCTATGTGTGTTGGGAAAAGTGTACTGGCCAGCACACTGAGGGAGGGAAGAATGGCTGTACCTGACTGCTGGGCTGCTTTCTTTTTTGTTTCATCCTTGGACTCCTTCTGTGCTTGTGATTGACTCATCAACTTCCATCGATTGCTGATCTGCAATGAAAAAAAATTACCTGGGAACACTTTCTTTGAAGCTTTACAGGAAAAGGGAGTTTATAAACCTGCTACTACATGCTGCTCTTCATTAAGAGTACAAAAGATCAAATTGGATTGTAAAAGAGATTAAGATCTGCTGCACCAGGTAAAGTAAACCATGTGCTTTAAAAGTTCTGAGCTACAAATAAGCCATGAAAACAAAGGCAGATACAGACTTCAGTAGTAGCTTGTAGCACTGACAGACAGGGAATATGGAGTGGCATGTCTCTGACCCCTGGTTCTTCAAAGGATACCAACACTACGGAAACAATGAACTACAGATTCAGAAACATGTCAAGTTTCTCAAAACTTGTTGTATTTTTCTAAGGAAAATCCAAGGAGAAAAAAAAATCCTATATTGCTGAGGTTCCCAAAGCAAAATAGTCTACTTGTTTGTTTCTTTTGTACAACTTGGCATGAAATTTTAGCATAAGACTTACTTCATAAATTTTTGATGAGGGGTCAAACTTTGCAGATTGCGAGACGTAGGCAGGGTTCTGTTCTGCAGGCAGGTACTGTGGAGAGGAAAACAACATTTTGCTTTAAATACAACATGTGACATTTAGCTCACTGCTAAAATGCTACTTAAAATGTTCCAAAATGTTCTTATTTAAGAAACATTCCACAGATAGATGACCTTTTGGAAAAAGAAAAGTTATGACAGCTATGGCCAAAAGACATGTTAAAGAAAAACCAAATAAAAAAAACCCCAAAACCCAATCTGTAACCACACACACCATAAAAAAGTTGTTTTGATATTATTTCCCAGTAATTTGCCACTCCAAATCTGTAACAAAGTCTGCTATTGTTCTTCTGATTCATTAGAAGAGTAAAATCAGCAAACTTACTCTAGCCATAAAGCAGAGATGAAAAATGTGATGCAAATTATAAAACCTCAAACTTGATTAAAAAAACCCCAAAACAGCGAGAGGTCTGTTTACCATGTTGAAATACATATATCTAACAGGCATTTTAATGTGTTTGGAAACAAGTCCACACGTGCACGCTTTGCAAAGACCTCTAGATTCCAGTAAGAGAGTGGCAGCTGCTGCTGTATCAAGCTCTTTCAGATCTGCCTGGAAAAACAGCTCAGAGCATCCTCTGCACCAGGTAGTTTGAGTCGTACTACAAATATGTATTGGGAGCTTTTACCATTCTAAAGGGATTTTCAAAGGACTCCATTATACGCTGAGCTTTCTGCTGCGCAGTGGTTAAAGTTTTCTCATTTCCTTCATCTTCATCACATTCCTAAAGAAGAAAAGGAAAAAAATATTAACATTAATAACTTTTGGTTTTGTCTATTGCCATTTCATCCATGTTGTTTCTGACTCTGAAAGTCCACTGATGCAGTAACCCTCCAGAGAGAGTAAATAACATGCTGGCCTCCTACCCCTGTTGTCTTGGTTATGTTTTACTATTTCTTGCAACACTTTCACACACTTTTATCAATTATTAAGTTTTCTAATACTTAAATTACTTAAATACTGACACTATCACAAACATGTTGCTTACACTGAATATGCTGACAGTGGCAGTAGCGACAAGACACGTTGACTCTGGCTGAACACCCTGAATATTCATTGACCTCTCAGTGTCTGAGAAAAGACAGCCATGTTCCAAAACTGGTGCAGGCTCTGCAAGAAAAGGAGACATTTTTATTAAATATTTGTGTATTTTAGTGCTCTTTTGTGTAATGAGATTTCACCAAAAGTTTCTTCAGGGTTGCTTATTTCCCCATGTTAAAGCCATGTAAGTACTAGCACAGTTTTTAGTTTAAGTCCAAATTACCCAAAGCAGAGTTGTTCTGAAAATCCATAGGAATGCGGGAACTGTCATGTGGTCCAAAGAAAGTATTTTCCAGCTTCTGCAGAGAGATTCAAATTACAAACTCCATTAATACACTACTCTGTGTATATATCTGTGGTTTTTTTCATATATTGCAGAGACGCATTAATGAAAATTCAAACAAAAGTGTAAAATTCAAAGACTGAATATTCTTAATATATGTGCTAGAGCACATTGCATCTGCCAGCAAAAGGGCATCGGTGCAAACACCCACTGGCTGATGGAGCTGCTTCATTTCATAGGCATGAGGAGAGTAAATGAGTCAGCCTTAGAAATTCACCAGGAACCTTCTCTTCTTCCAGGTCCATCAATACAGACTGACAAACACCAAACTGTCCAGCAGCCAGAGCATTTCCTGAAGAAGCCTGAAGTGCTGCTATTATTGGTCCTTGTAAAATACCAATTTACAACTGGCAATATTATGAGTCTAGCACAGAAAAGGAACATTAAAGTAAAGCGGAGAGACTTGTAAAATGGATGAGAATAAAGAGTTTGCTGGAAGCTAGAGTTTTGCTACATTTGTTTCTGAGTTTAAGGCTTAAATTAAATTATGTAACAAACATTAGGTAAACTGTACCTCAGGGTTGGAGAGAGGTGCTCTCTTCTTGACTGTCACAGTGATCTCCGACTAGAATGGGAGAGAAAGACAAGTCAGTCAAATACACTTGCCCTACTCCTTCTAAGTTGGCCTCATGTATGTTTTCAATACATTTATTACAAGCTAGCAGGGTAATAAAATTAGTCTCTTCTTCCCCTGCAGTGGGTACATTTAAACACCTCACACAGAAAGGACACCTTCATGCTCACAAATGGTTTTGTTTCACTAAAGGAGAAAGATTGTATTAATATCAACATGCTGACAATATATATTTAACTAGTTCAAAAAGCAAACTTCAGCATATACACCCCCACAGGTCGCCATTTAGCCCCAGTCCCTGGCTGAGGGAAAGCAGGAGATGAGTCTCTTGAGTGGTACGAGCTACTCCTACCTTGAGGAGAGGCATCTCCCGGGCCTGCTGAATGAGAAGATGCAATTCATTAATCTGCTGGCGAACTAGTGGTGGGATTGGATTACAGCAGGCAATGATGCCCTGGGGTTCTCTAAAGAGAGATGAGAAAAATTCAGTGTGCTATATTTATGGCCAGTATGTTAGGCATTCACATTCAAAGGACGAGCAACCAGATACAACTACAGTCTGTTTGACTAGAACAGAATATGACAAGTCAGATAAATCTGTCAAGAGTTTATTCTCTTCTGTGATGGAAAATTCTTCTCTCCCATGTTTGTGCAGGTAAGAAGGAACCATTAACTCAGCTCTCCTCTCATTTATCTTTTCTTGTGGTTTGTCTATCTGTCCCCACGGCTCCTTGTTCAGTGTTCATCTATGGAAGTTGAGCCCAGCAGTGGACTTGTGTTTAAAGATGTATTTTTATTATTCTCAAGTATGGACATTAGAGGATGAGTGCCAAATGTTTGAGGAAAATGTTGTATAAATAGGGTGTTTTAAGTTGCTTCCTGCTCAATTCTTTTAGGAACTGAAAAAAACCTCTCAAACAAATGTTACAGGGGATCTCATCTCCCTCTTGCTCTGTAGTAATCTCAGGGGAGGGATGTGTGACACAGAGCAATACAAAGGAATTTATTAGTGGAATAAAATCAGAGATAGACATCTCCTAGGAGTTTGGAGGCTTCTGAAGGAGCATTGCTATTTATTTCTTTTCCTATAGAGAAAAGGAGCATTGAGAGCTGTAAGAAAGGGACCTACTGCAGAAGTAATTACACACTAGGAAACAACTTGCTGGATATTAAAATCAAATAAGACTCCTCAAGGGTGAACAAAACTTACTTGGGCAGCTCCTCTGCTATCTTCAACAGCATGTGGTTTGGTAGCACATATCTACAACACAAAGAGGCGGTGTGAATGTAACAGAATGTTTAGAACTCTTAAAAATACCTTCAGAGCATACAAGTCTGCCCCAATTACAAGGTCTGGAAAGATATTCGTTAAAAAGCAATTAAGTAAGGCTGATATAGATACCTGTAAGAATTTAGTGATAACATAGCAGGACTTCTGTGTGAGAAGCCGCCTGAGATGATAGTACACTAAGTTCTACAGGTAAGAAAATGGTTCCACCTCGGGGGTGGCGAGGAGAGGGGCACAATCCAAGAGACTGACAGCAGTATTGTCAGTTTCTGTAAAAAAAAGACTTCCTACCCTGTACTCTCATCCTCTTGACGTGCTATCTTGTCTCTCCATGCAAACAGCAACCTAAATGCTGCCAGCTGCTGTGTGTTGAGGTGTTTTTTCTGCCTCCTGTAGAGCTCAAGGTAGGATTCATCTGAAAAGAGGGGTTTGATGTATTTCTGGACAGGAAAAAACAAAACACTCATGATCAGTATCGATCAGTATCAGCTTTACAGTTTGCCTTGCTTCACTGAGACAGACAGAATCTCACACAGACATACTGGGGACCGAATAAACTCAGGTACAATGTGTCTTGGAGCTTTTACCTGGACTATTAGTAGGGCCATATCTCTGGAAAATACAAGTCTCATCCATTTTTAGGGGAAAACTACCCTCACCAATTTCAGGAGCAGCTTTTGACATAGAGTATTTTCAAGCTTTATTACATTAAACAAGGTCTACTTTCATAGACAGCATTTTCCACAGGCACAGCATTATTATATTATAGGCTTTGAACTTCTAAGAATGTCCAGTAGAACTGGAAATGTAACACCTCTCTTGGGAAGGACACACCTGAAAGCACTGGGAAGCCAAGGAGTGCCAGGATTCAGAAAACAGCAAGAGGGCATCTGAATCCAAGGATTTTAGCTACTGAAACAAGTAACTGCACATAACCAGGTCACAGTTTATACAGCTGTTTTCAGACACACACAGAGGAAAAAAACCCCTCTGTCTATGCAATGGACGTAGAATAAGCAAAGGAATTTCTGTCCTATTAAGCCCATCCAGGTAATCCAACCAGGTAATGCTTTACCTTGAGGCAGATGTCCTTGCTGCGCTGCCACACGACCTGCAGCTGAGTGGGCTGCTCATTCCC
>JAOXNG010000008.1:3739750-3750229 GCA_028566535.1 Scolopax minor | reverse complement strand
TGCTGTGATCCTTGGGTTTTGTGTAAATGTTACACTTGTGAGAGGGAGTGCTGGCGCCGTGCAATTCTTGCAGGACGAGGTGGGTATGAGCAGGCTCACACACCAGTGTGTGCCTTTCTGTGTGCTGCAGGCTGGACCCGTGTGTATGTCTGCATGTGGCTCCACGTTCCTGCAAACTGTGGACATGCAGCCGTACTGCTGAGCAAGGACATGACTGCACACACACTGCTCATGGGGATCAGATTTGATTCAGAGCTCTGTAGTTGTGTTATTTAAATGTTCTCTGCTGGATTGCATTCCCAAGGTTCGGATCTATATATTACATCTCATGCAGTTTGTCAGCCTGCTTTTTCCTTCTTGTTTTCCTCTGTTTGTTTAAAACCTTTGCCACAAAACCAACAAAACATGGTGTGAAAAAAAGCATCCCAGAGGTTGGAGGCAAATGTATGTAATTCTTCATTACTTGTGTTACCAATGCAAAATCACGGTGCCATCAGCTCCCATTTGGAGATGTGTGCTAATTAGACTTTTATTACAATGTGTATTTGAAAACAATTAGAATTACAGTGCCAGCATGTGGCTAATTCAACCTCACAATGTTGATTTGGGTAAGTCAGCAACTGGTGACTTAGTTTGATTGCCAGAGTGAGTGTATGTGTCTGTGAATAGCCCTTAATCAGGTGCCACTGGAGTCGCCTGCCATCAGAAAGGAACACACATACTCTTCCTTAGCATCCTACAGGTTCCTGTCTAGATTTCAGGGATATAAATGGCCCAGGGCCCTTGAACATTTATGTTGGGCCAGGAGAAGAAAGTATAACATGCCAGAAGTGGGTGGGCTGGATACAGCCTGTACCTTACCATCAATCCACATTTTCTTCGGAGAACAGTGGAGCTGTGTCAGTATGTGCATCCATGTGCTCCAGTGCCAGGGTGTAATGCAGAGATTATTCAGCTAGAGGTGGAGGAGCTCAGATCTGTCACGTTTCTTTTAAGTCAAAACTCCAAAAGTGCTTTTAGAAAGGACAGCCCTGAAATTATTGACGTGTTCTTGTTTCTGTGATTTTCTGTAGCTTAGTGAAGCGAGACATGACTGAGACCACCAATTTGTCTGGCCTGACACTGTCAGCAAACCTTGAGGCAGTGATCACTGCTGGCCAGCTGGAACCATTATCTGAAAGAGAAAGGCTTTCCTTTCCTTCCTTGCTATTCCCCTGATTTGTCTGGAATTGCTCCAAACATCTCTGTTGCCAGAGGATGCTGAGCAGAACGTATTCTTGGAGATAAGTGATTCTTTCCCCTTGAGGAATTGCATTCAGCAATCCTCATCTACTCTTAATAATTTCCATGTCACAAGACAAAATAAAGGCCTTCATCTTCTGAACTTCCAAACAGCAGAATTTTGCCTGCCTTATAGGAGAAGCCTTCTTTTGCCATCATCACCACCTGTTTTCAAAAAGACTGTGAGGAAATCAGGTTTGGTTTTAGTTTAACAGAGTTGCTGTTTGTCTGTAAATGCTTTTCTCTTTGTAAAGGCAGCACTCTTTCACGTCATAATTGTGACTGGTTTAAACTCTGCAGCTGTACTTTTTCCTGCTTTACATCCTATATATGGTTTTTCTAACCTGTGGCTGTCAAATCCGGAGCTCTGGAAAGGGTGGAACAGGAAGAAAAAGGACATATGTAGCAGGGAATGGCTACTACTTATGTGCATGTTCTCCCCAGTCTCCTCCTTTGAATTCGTTGACAGGTGCCTTCTTTGGCAGCCTTTATCTGCCTTCCAGTCTCCACCTGGATTAATGCAGAGGTAATACAGGTTTTAAGCACTCCATGCACGTCAGTGGCTTTAATTGTAAGTTAAAATTTCCAACTGAAATAAAATAAAGACCCTTGAAGGTATAAAAAACTAAAACTGGAGAGAAGGAGCTATTTTATATTGACTTTCATTCCAGAGACTGGAAGAAGAACATAGGAATTTGTCATCTGAGCAAAGTCTTTATGCTCCAAAAAGGAGAGAAAAGCAGAGAGATACAGAGATTGATGGATGAACAGGAGGACAGTGGGGAGGATGCACAGAAAATAGAGTGGTGAAAGGGATGTTTTCCTGTGATTTCAATTCTATATTAACAGACATTAAGTTGCTTCTTCTAAGGGCACCTTCACAATTCCAGAGCAGTGCAGATGTGAGCACAATGGCCCTTCAGCATTTTGCTGGCACCTAAGGGGAGCTTATGGGGCTTGTTTAACAACACACACAGATGTCTGATGAGAGAACTACCAATTTTTGCATGCAGGCAGGAAAATGAATGGGATGAGCTTTGTTCCCTCTTTGTGCATCTTCAGCAGAGCACTGTGAGGCGTGCTTTTTTCGACAGGGTCTTTTTATCAAGGATACGAAACCTGAAGCTTCGATCTGCCCTGTGCTCACCCTGGCTCCTTCCTGATCTCAATATGCAGAATATAACCCAGAGTTAGCAGAATTCAGAACTAGGATAAATTCTTTTACTTTGAGGCAGTAAATCAAGACTCAAGCAGAAGTTTTCCACTAAAATTACTGAACATTTTGACACCAGATCCAATAGAATCAGGGTTTCACCTAGCAGTCTTTCTGAAAAGCCCACTTTAGGTGAACTAGAGGCTCTTGAACTCTGTGCCACAATGTCTGGCTGAAATGCTACACACCGTCCTCTGCAGACTAGATTACTGCAGGGCTTTTTGAGCTGATAGCATCTCAAGATAATCCAGAAGACCATAAGTTCTTCATTTTTATCAACCTCATTATTTTCAAGTATTTGTGCCAGGGGGGTTGAAAATGAGTTACGTTGCATCATCAGTTGGGCCCCATGTTTTATTTCCTTCCCTAACTCACTGTACCTCTCTATTTTAACTTTTGCTATAGCTGGAAGCCAGAACATGCTGAGAACCTCATTCTTCTTGACTAAACCCTCACATTATCCTTCCTTTTTCAGGGAGGTAAACAGAATTGAATTTTATTGTTCAACTTCTTACCTTTATTTAAGACAAGCTGCCTTCATTTTCCGTTAATCAGTTATTAACACCACAATACAGAAACAAAGGGATTTGTGCCTAGACAGTAGTCAGATTAATGAGTACACTGGAGCTATAACACAAATGAACTTTGCTGTGAACAAAAATCTTCTGAGAGCTCATGTGAATGACAGGTGTTATCTAGTGCTCTGCTGCCCTGGAATGAGGCAGGTGATATAACGGAGAAGTGGATCTTTGGGGATTGTTTGATCCCTTTAGAGCTTTATTGTTAGCAGAACTTACTCATTTTGGCCTGTCTGCTACACTCATTCTAAAACTCAACTTTGTTGTTAAAATGTTGCAACTGAAAAAAGTGGAGAAAAGATTGGATTTTCTCGGTTACATAATTTTCTTTTAAAACAAACAAACCGTTTTGCAGCTGACAGGATTTATGTGGGCAGTTAATCTGGAGCCAATCATAATCTCTAAAAATGCAGCTTCCTAGTAGCTGGCTTGCTGTAATACCTAAAGTTTATAGAATTGGTTCAGCCAATCTGGGAACCTCAGAGAATCATATCAACCCAGTTCCTTCTGCTGAGAGAAGCAGCTTGCTTCTTTTTATGACGTTCTCCTACCCTTTCAGCTTCCCTTGATTACTGTTTTCTTGAAATTAGCTCCTTAAAATTCTTATAGCCAATCTCCTAGACCTCCCAGCTGACACATCTATCTTATGCTACTGTTCTTCTCCTTCATAAGAATTCACACAGAGCATGTGAAGTACTTCACATTTTGTTTGCTAATAAAGACCATAGAGGGATGTTAAACCAATAGAAACCACCTTACAAGAAGATGGGTTGAAAAAGATTATAGCATTCTATCCTTTCTTTGATTCATAAGCTCAACTCCCAGCCTGGCAATGGTTTTAAGCTTGATGTTCCTAAGAAAAACAAGAAATAGAGGTGAAAATAGAAGGCACTGTGGCTTAATGGAGAATACACCAGCTGCCAGCATTGCCACCAGCTCAGTTCTGTGGCTTCAAACCATGCAATGTCTTTATGTGGTTTTATTTCCCTGAGTGTGGAAAAACAATGTCATATTGTCTTTTCCTTCCCTCTCTTATGGTAATCCCCCCTCCAAGGTATTTCTGATATTTTATACAGTGCACTTCAGTAAATCTGTAGCATGCAGACCTGCTTTAAAACTTGAACTACTGTGGAGATGATTGGGTAATGTTTTGCAGTTTGTTTATCTTTTATTTAGGACTCCAGGGTGAAGCATCTGGAAACCATTCCTTCTGCCATGCTCTTGTTTCTTGATTCAGTTAATTAATTAAATATTTATTTCTGTACTTCATTATGTCAGATTTTTAGTTGCTTCCCACATCTAGAGGAATCTAGAGAAAAATATTTAATTCACTGTCTCCTGTATATGTTGTTTCTTGGGGAATTTCTCCTGAAAGTTCTGCTTCTTTGGTGCTTTGTTGAGTAGCCATTTCTGAGGAGTTTTATATTTACTCAATTAGCAAAAGGTGATTATTTATTCAACCGGAAGAAAAAAAAAATCATAAGCAGCTGGGAAGCTTTATTTGTACTTGTGTTTTTCTTCTCAAATCTGCAGTCGGTTAAAACCCGCTGTATAAGTATTTAACAATCATCTTTTTTCCCTCATGTGTGCCTATTTAAGAGAGGAAAAATAGACACTGATTGCATGGTGTAGCTGATTAGTTAAACAAATGCTCTGCAAGCCTCAGCTCTACTGGAGCTTTCCGTATTGACCCCATATACTATTTCTCTGCACATAACAAATACCAGAGTGGTCTATATTCACACTTGGCATAAATTGGCATGGCAAGTGCTGCTGATTTATGCCACCTAAAGACGTATTTACCCTGCTAGTAATGATGGATTTAATCAAAACTCCTGATGCCACTAGCAGAGATTGTAATGAGAACAGGATGGGCTGGGATCAATAGCATTTTGATTTCCTTAGGTCTGCAGTCCTTTAGCAAGCACATTTTTTTCATTATTATTCTTTCAGAAGCATGGACGGCAGCCAGAGTGGTTCCATGTGCTGCACTGAGCTCTCTAAGGTATTGAGTTGTGTCTCTTGGTTACTGACAATGGTATGTGAGTCTCTGGTGGGACTGTATAAATTCACTGCAGGCCTGAAAAACGGAGTAATGACTCCCCAAATACATTTTCCTAATCCAGAAATGCAGCAGAGTCAGAAGCAACAAAAGAAAACAGATTCTGCCTTGTTCTAACAAAGTTTTGCCTTCCCCGTACCTCTGGGGATCTTGTATTCTCATTATCACTAAGATGATGGTTGCAGTCACAGGCACAAAGTGACAGAAGGCATAGGAGATACTCATTTATTCTTACAGATGAGACAAATATGGAGAAAGCAGGCAGAGGGGAGTTGGCAGGGAAGATGCAATACTGCCATCCCCAACTGCTGCAGCTTTAGAAGATGTTCCCAAGACACAATTAGGGAGGTAATTAGATATCCTGTGAAAAACATCCTGGTAGCCAAGTATGTTGAAGGCAAGGAGCTGAAAAAGTAGTAGACTTCTGTCCATGGCAGGGGGTAGGCATGAAAGCTATCTGTTCTCTTTTCTACCATTGCAACAATTTGTAAAGTCTAGTCTCCAACCCCACGGAAGTCCAAACAGAACTAAACTAATGGGAAGTGTGTTGATGAAAGTGCTGCTCATCCAAAGGACTTGGGGCAGGATAAAGGGTTTTTCTAATCTGAAATCTTGGTTTGAGATTATATCATAGAGAACCTAGCATTTGCATCTTTCCTTTAGCTGTTCTGGCTAAGAGTAGCAGATGGACTGCAACAGGAATGCAGTCAGAGAAAGAAGCAATGGGATGGATGTAAGCATGGGTGAGCCCTGCACACCCAGGACACCTGGAAAACCTGTGCAGCCGCTACTGAAATTTATTCTTCTGTTGGTGTTTATGTGCTTGTCTGGAGCTGTCTCAGGGGCTCACACTGCAGGCAGGCTCCAGGTGCATTGCAGGTGAAGGTAACAGGATAAATCAGTTGATAGTACTCATTTTTACAGGAGAAGGGAATGCAGAATTCCGCAACGATCACATCCAATTGGAATAACATCAAGGCATAAGCAGGACCATTTGAATTTTCTGGGTTGCCTTTTTGTCAAGGGACCTGAATTCTCTGAATTGTGTAGCAATTATGGATGTAATAACTTGACAATGTTAAATATCATTAATGACTGATCTAAGGGAACTTACAAATGACCATGTAGTTACACAGTGTTTGCAGCATAAATACCAATTAATGTTGTAGCTGTATCTGTTTGTACTTAGTAGATTATATCAGGGAATCCCACAGAGTGGGAAGGAGTGTCAAGTGATCTTACACGGGAGAGAAGGGGATAATATGAAACTGCTAATTAAGGAAAATCTTGGTCTTCCATCCGATGCATCTGCTAAAGCAATAGGAGTCATATGCAGAAACCTGGAAAGCAATATGTATGTATCTATATCTACATCCATCCATCTGTCCCTAGCAAATTAGGCAAGGTTTTGCTTTAGCTTAAGCTACAGAGGCTGTATTCTTGGAGTAACAGGCTTAGGACTCTGGGTTTTGCTTTCAGTAATTCATGCAGTAACTGTCTGCAGTATGAAGCACACACCTTTGTTTCAACAGGAACATGCACCAGTGCAAAGATACTTCTGGACTCCTTCCAGAGCCCACGCTGAAGGCCATTGAGTGTCTGTCAGTCACAAGCCACAGTGCTCTGGGAGCACCAAAATGCTCCACCAGCTCATTGATTTCGGCAAAGAGTTTATATCTCTGTCTGATGCACTAGTCAGGAAGATGTTTGTCACTCATGAAAAGGGGAGAAAGCAGCTTGTTACCCAGGGTTTGCTTCACAGGGAAGCTTGGGAAGAAGAGTTTGTATTTCATTGTAGGCAGAAATTGCTGATGCTATTTCTTTCCCCTTCCCTATAAATGAGACCTGGAGAGAGGGACAGAGAGAACAAGGAAAAAGAATTGATAAAATGCTGCACTGATCTTTGGTCAATGAACCTACTTTTAATTAGGAACTACAGCAGAAGCAGGTGCAAAGTGTATGTTCTGCTGCAGAGTACTCATCCTAATGGTAAGAGACCAAATTTTAATAATATTTGCATCAGCATGAATGCAAAGTAATCCCAGTGAAATCACGGTGTTTATCCTGGATTTGTACCAGTATCAAAGAAAGCAAAATCTGTCTGATTTAAGTCAAGGGCCTTCTTTATTCTAATGACTAAAACAGCCTTGTGTTGGAGTTTCTCTTTCTGCAGGCTTAAGGCTGCCCTTCTTGTCTTTAGCACGGGGTTTGGGGATTTCATTTCTTGGCCCAGTGGTAAACACTCTGCCCTTCTTTCCTGATTGGAATTCTTGATTTTCTGTTCAGCTCCAGTATATATAGGAGTAACTCCATCACAGGTGTTGGAGGCAACATCTTTTATGCCTGGCCTGGTATCCCCAGGGGACAGTACTAATTACGTATTTATATTCGAAAGAAAGAAGCTGTAAAAGGTATAAGCAAGTAAAAGTGTGGAGAGAGAGTTGCAAGAGAGGAAGGAAGAAGAAGAGAGGAGAGATACAGTGGAAAAGTGAAGTGACAGGAGTGGGGCATTAGGTGAGGCAGACGGGCATCTGGAGTTCTTCCAGATCACATCAGAACGGGACCTGTCCCACAACTCCCACCCCAATGACTTGCATTAAAAATCCGTCTCACAAATCAATCTCAAGTGAATAGAGGCAGCAAAAGGCATGTTGTAGGGTGAAATCAAAAGACCTAGATGGATAGACGTGAATATCAAATGCATATAAGAGCTGACAAAAGGCTTTAAAGGTGGTGACTAGGACGTGAGCATGGGAGAGCAGTACAAGAGAGAGCAGCACAGGAAACACTGTACTCTCTAAATGTGTCAGTCTCAGAGAGGTGACAGCTGTCAAGGCAGATGACATCTTGATGGATTGTCACCTGCACTAACAGACAAGTGAGGTCTGCTTATTATGGAAGATTTTGTTTTAATAATGTGCTGCTTTTTTTCTGTTTTCCAGAATCAGATATAGTTGGTCTAAATTCTGATCTCTGATAGATACTGTTAGTGGTTTCCACTGAAATCAAAAAGCCTTTTATATCTCATCAGAAGCATGATTTGGCTCTAGCTCCATTGGTCTCTGCTGGAATTGGTTTTCTCTGAGTGGAACCAGAAGGATCTATAGGCACAAATGCATGCAAGACAGAAAAGCAAACAGGACCTAATCCTGTATTGCGGTGGGTTCCCTTTAAGAAGCATAAACTACCCTCCACTCCCAATGACTGCAGCAAAGGTGGCTTTTACTGAGTATTTTAATCACTTTTTTATTGTTCTCGCTCCACCCTTACGGACAGGATTAGGATGGAGGCAGGAAATGCTTAGTACCATGCTGGATCTGACCCCTGGTGAAAGAAAACAGTAAGGGCACAGCTCAGGGCCTGTGAAAGAGCCAGGGACAGGGACTGGCAGGAAATCTGCTCCATGGCCCCTTACCAACCACCAGCAAAGATCCCTTGCACTCTCCAAAGAGCAGGAAGGGGGGGGGAAGTAGAAGGCTTCCTTTTCCAAATGAGGCTGTGCATTTTGGTTGACTCCATTTCTTCCTAAAACATACACCAGGTTCGTGTGAGATCCTGCATCTCACCAGAAGAGAGCTGGAAACAGAAGCCAGGAGACCAGATTGCCTGAACAGGGGGTGCAGTGTCACATCCCAAAGCAGCTGAAGGGGCAATCCTTCCATCACAGACAGCAAAGAATCTACAGCTGGGATGCCAGATGAAACAGAAAAAAAATGGAAGAAAATATTCACCTAACCCTTAATTATTTAGAACCAGAGTTAATTTTGCAGTTCCTCTGGCAAGTTTCTCTGGTCATTAGGGCACTGGCAATGAGTCTTTCTCAGCAATCCAGCAATAGATCAATCTCTCTGAAGGCTAATGTGTCACTGAGAGGTTAGAGATAGCTATGTCTCAGGGCAGAAGCTTAGCAAGGCAGAATTTATCCATGCTCTTAAAATTTACTTTTCCTTCTTCCCTCCCCCGCCTCTCAGAGAGATGATAAAAATAAAGACACATAAACTCAAAAAGAAAGAATAATGGCTTCATCCCACTGAGGGACTGTATTTTGAGATTTTGGCTAGCTTTCATTGTAAATGCTGCTGACTTGAAGAAATTCTTTTGATCATCTAAACCTTGGCTGGATTAAATTGCCAAATCCCCTTAGATTCCTTGGGATTCACAACAGATGCTGAATGAAAGGTTTATCTGTGGCCCACCAGGCCTGCATGGCCATTCAGACCTCTGCTGTTCCCAGAGGCACAGGGCAGCATTGGAAGAACCATCTTTAACCCCTCGTTATTGTGTCCAAGAAGGTGTAGGGATCACCTGATCCTACCCAGGGCATAAGGATAATTTCTAATGGAAGAAAGAGAGGAGATCTTTCCTTGGAGAGAGGAGATCTTTCTGTGTGAACCCCACAGGGTTCACAGGGTAGCAGTGTGTAGGAAAAAGGAATTAATTCTGGGCAATGCTCTGCCAGATTTGTTTGCATTAGCTCTCTACTTTCTTGCTTTCTCCTTCTGTCCCACTTCTAACATCACACAGAGGTTTGGGAGTAGTGGGAATAGCTTGTATGTTATTAATGCTAGTAACCAGTGGCCAGGTTAACAGAGCCATTACAAAATCAGCTCCATTTCATGCCCTCTCTCCACTTTCTCTGGCTTGACTTTTCTGCTCTATTTGTCTGAAACGAACAGGAATGAAGTGAAATGACTTACAGCCTCTCCCTCTTTTGTGCTCAAAACCTAGAGGGAGAGTAGAATGTTACTGTGTCTGGTCCACAATTTGTGGCTCTGCTGCAACACAGCCTTTCCCTAGCAAGCACCAGCATGCACAGAATCCTGCTCTCCCATTCAAAACCTAATTTTCTTGCACACCCTCCCTCCTTTCTGCTCCTATTGTTCCTGTGCTCTGTACTTTTTTCTTCCACAGGCTCAAATCTACCAGATGTTGAATGTTCCCTGAAAATTCCAGCAGTCCACAAGACTACACAGGGAGTCCAGAGGTGATAAGGGAACTAATAGTTATGTGCTTCCTCACTCAGATCCAGAGGGATCTTGAATACTTGTTATGTTTTGAGGAACCCACAACAATTTATCGTTTTTTAGACAATTACTCTGTCACCCGATGACCCCTTCCTAAACAGGAAGGGGAGTCAGGAAAAAACAAGGAAACCTGAGGGTGAAATATAAACAGATTTAATAGAATAAGACTAAAAATTAACATTAATAATAGTAAAGAAGCAATACTGATATCCCTATACCAGTGTAAAATACACAAGGATTATCCCCCGCCCTTTCCATCCCAGGGAGCTGTGCACTCCCAGCAAGGACAGCCAATGTGGGACACTGTGAGTGCTGCAGCTT
>JAOXNG010000008.1:3339801-3352800 GCA_028566535.1 Scolopax minor | reverse complement strand
CAGTCATACAGTTTTCTCTATTTGCAATAGCATGTTCCTCTTTTAAAAGAGAGGAAAGGAAAAAAAAAAGAGGAGGGGGCACATTTCAGCCCATGTAATAGCAAGAAATAATGGCACAAGAACAGAAAATAATGGTAGCACCAAAATAGTGGCAGCTCCTAAGAAGGTAACCTCCAGAGGCAGCCCTGTATAGGGAGGGGACTGTACTTTATGTAACCAAATTTAAGAAAGCTTTTCAAAACAGATCACACACTCAGAAGTGACAACTACAAATACAAGAGCTGCTTAGGACAGATATAACTCACAAACAAGTTTAAGTTGTTAGGTGCAGCAACAAAATAAACACACAAAATACTGGAGTCAGACAGCAAGATGTGGTCTAGTGTCATGAGTTTTTACAGTTAAAAAATGGGAAAAGCAACAGGAAAATTTAGAATAAGAACAAAACAACTCAATATGGTACCCCTGGTAAAGGAGCCCCTTGTTTTGCTCCAATTAATTACTCCCTAGTGTAAGAGGCAACAACCTAAACTTCTGGCAGATGCAAGGCAAAGGCCAAGGCAGCAAATGCTGGATGGGTGTCGTATCTCATCAGTTAGATCTTACTGGTTGTCAATTTGCTCCTGCCGCAACGCTATGCTGCCTTGCTCTTCCAGCAGATTCTCTCGGGACGCAGACTGGGCAGGATCTAGTTTTTTCACATAGGCAGCTGGTACAAAGCCCTGACGGTCATTAACTTCAACCTTCCACCAGTCCTGGGAAGTAGAAAGGAAAAAAAAAAAAGCAATCTCTGTAAGAGAAGCACCAAGCATAAAGCACACCGAGCAACTGAAAGCTGAAACTTAGAGCCTTCTATTAATACAAGAAGAGCAATGATGCTCATGACAGTTTACTCTTTTTATGGAGATCATTTTAAACTGTCTCTTGAAGACATCTAGGTCTTCCTTCCATGTTTCCCCTTGTGTTTGGTCAAAAATTCCTCAACAATGGGGAAGTAAGTTTTCTCACAGACACATGCCCTATAGCATATGTCGTTTATTTCACTTTGAAAAGCTGGCAGCTATAGAGCAGCATGAGAAAGAGCTGAATTTAGCTGTGCTAAAGTGCTGAATAGAAACATGGACTGAATGTGCAAATTCTTTAACTTCTTTGAATACTCTTATTCAAAAAAAGAAAACCAAAAATGCTCCCAGAACACACAACACCAAGGGAGCCAAGCAGCTCAGCAAACTTGAAGGCAAAAGCATACCTTGTTGGTGCTGTTGAGTAAGGTGAGGATATCTCCCTTTTTCATAGTCACCTCCCGGGGACTCTTCTCTTGGTAATCGTAGAGTGCCAGAACAAGCTCTTTTCCAGTTTCATCATCTGTGGGAGCAACTAGTTGCTAACAAAGAAGGAGCACAAGAGAAATGAGTTGTTTCATGTTTATTACAATCAACATAGTTGTCCTAAAAAATACTTTAGCCTTAGTTAAAGCTGCTGTACTGCCTTTAAATGTTTTTTGTTGAAATAAATGTAATGCAGATGGACTTAATTTAGGTACTGTCTGGGCTCAAACCTTGAAAAACCACCACGTTATACTTTTTTCTTCTGATACAACACAGCTGCCTATTATGATTATAAAAACAAACCAGTAAGTTTTTGAGAAAATCAAGTACAGTCTGCAATAAGGTCTCAAAACATACTGTTATTAAGCTTTGTCTTTACCTTCTGCTGACCCAAGAACTTTAGCAACACGATTAGCATCTTTCCTTACCCTGCATGACTGGGCCTGTTCCCTTAATGCCTGTATGCTACTGCCGTAAGCGGAAAGATCAGACATCAAAGCTTCATGTTTCTTCAGAAGAGCCTGAAAGTGGAAGATAAAAACATGTACACCTTAGCCACTTTACAAATACCACTTGGCCTAAAATACATTCTTTGGCTCCATATGCAGGGAATGTGGGTTTTTCACAGCTGCCAGTCTTGTGACTCTCATGAGAATAACCGTGTTTATTCACAGCCTAGATAGTAGTCTGAATGCTTCTGGTGCTTTTCCTCTACCTTTTCTCAGACACATTCTTTTGCTGTGACCAGGAATACCACGTATCACTCTGGAAATAGTGTTACGTTTGAAAGTATGCCTTTAAACTGCACTTCACTTTGGTGAAATATCAGTCAATGGTGTCTGGGCCTCCGTGTTTGGACACGGACCAATATTAGTAAAATAACTCTAGACAAAAAAATTACTTCCAGACCAGTGAACTGCTGAAAATGCAACAAATGAGGAATTTGCTGCTCATTATACTAATTATATTCATCTCATTATGCTTTACAAAAACTCTATAAAAAATTAATTTCTTCAAAATCGGTTTTGTATACTGAATAGAAAAATTTCACGTGCAACGACTAGGACACAGGAAAAAAATTGGGGTCATCTTTTCGCCCTGAGCTAAAATTCTGCTTGATGCAAAAATCTTCTGCCTTTTTTCTTAAGAATCCAGAAATTAGCAGAACTCCTTACTTTTTTTTACCACTGGACAAATCCTCCCTGTGTTTATGCTGTTTGAATCAGTTTTGCAATCTCAAGTACCTCAGCAGAGTCTTCATCTTTTCCATAGTCTGTGCTGCCTACAATCGGCTCCTTTTCCCTCATCCAGGATTCTGCCTCGTTAGCGTCAGCGAAGTACTGCTGAGCCTGCAGGGAATCCTCCAAGTCTTGTCGACGCTGAGATGCTTTAGCTTTCAGAGAGTCCCATTTTTGGTTTAGCTCATTCAATTTGATTTTCACATCCTCAGCTGCAAAATGTCCTAGGTAACAAAAAGAGAGGGAACTGAAGGCCTTAAGGAGACATAAATACACACAGAAGTTAGATCCGTTTAAACCTATGTAGCTTATTCTGAGTAGAATAATGAAAACACAAATCAGCTTTTCCTTTTGCCTCCAACTGGAAGCTCTGTACCTGTTAATCAAACTGTACTAGGAACATTTGAATCATTAAGAACAAAGCAAGCTGCATAATAACACTTCCTGTCGATAGGGTAGCAGGAAAGGTCTTTCCAGTGGCAGAGTTTTGGTAAAAGACAAATATTATCTCAGACAGGCATTCTGAACCCTGCAATCAAGGGAATATTTTTTAGTATGCTGATGTTAAGAACACCCAGTCAGAAATAAAGATACATGCTTATTTAAAAGCAGGGATGACTCTTATTGTCTTTGTGGAGGATCATCTCTAACATTATTATTATTTATCTCAGATTCAAGCCTTTCATAGATTTGAAAACGGAGAATAATTATCATAGGCACAAAGCTGTTAAATACAGGGCTCTCGTGCTTTTCAAGAACAGATGGAAATCTGTGAAAATTGTTGACAGGTTCCCAGCAAGAAATCTATTTTTATTTTCAGGTGAATGACTAGAATTTCACCCTGCCAGCAGGTACCTGTCTATTTCTTGGATTAAAACAGGCAGTAATTTTTAATTGTACAGGGACAGAGAACAAAGTCCAGCACTAAGGCTTTTTGATTTCTGAAAGAAAAAGAATTAAAAAACATCAGGACATACCCTCTTCCAGGATGAGAACACATAGTCCTGGTGAGTACATCAGCCTGATGAGTGTTTACAGTAACAGTGCCTGTTACTGTAAGTGTCAGATCTTGATTTAATGAAGAGTATCTTTTATTAAGGCAACATTTAGGAAAACAGACCAGTTTCACATACAGAAGCCTGAAGTTTTTAAACAGAAGAGCTGTTATTTATGTAATGTATGTTACATACATTTTATATGTAATAAAATATACTATGTCTTCCTACAAACTTTGACTTCCCTCTATAATGTTTGCACATGCTGAATAGCTTCCATATTCTATCCAGCCTTCTGCCATCTCATTCTGGGAAAATGGTTTCATGTTATGGTGGTGAGTGGCAATAGAGTAGAATCCCTAGCAGTAAGGAAAAAGACACTTTTTCTCAGGGAGGAGGAATGTGAAGTTGTAAATCTGTTTGTGGCTACACAAGGACTCCTGCTTTACAGTGAAGTACAATATAGGATGGGAGAAAAATTCACATAATGGACCCATAATCTTAAATAGATACTTGCAGGAAAGTAGCTATAAAAGAAGCTTTATGGTTTGAGTGTAGTTGGTACAGCCTGATACAAGTCCAACTGAATTTGGTGACACTTGCTGTTGTTTGATAACTAACCTTCAACAGAATTATTTTTGTAAATGACCAGTTGAAACATTTTAAACAGAGTTCTGTTTTTTCCTGTCGTCAGCAGGTTTGGTAGCTCAGCAAACAGTATCTTTACCTCAGTTCTTTTCCGTAGCAACAGATTTTTGCGTCAGAGTCTTTGGTGACTTCATTGTGGTTTCACATGCGTAAAGAACATCATATGCCAGATGTAGTTCCTGTTCAGACTCCTTTGTTTGACAGCTTGAGTTTGAAGAAGGCAACTGTATGAAAAGGAGACCAATAAAAATGTAAACATGTGAGTTAGGTTTAAAACATATGCTTAAATATCTTTGTTCAAATGGCCTCCTTGAGTAAAAATGAATGTTATGTGAATGGATTAATATGCTTATATTCATCCATTATATTAACATGTTCTATTTCTATTATTGCAAATACTTAAGTTCAATTGCACATAAAGTCCAAGAATACAGGAACAAGCTGTAAGACAGGAATTGAAGGAAATTATGTTCATTATAATTAATATTCAACCCATAGGGAATACATGACATTGTGACATGCTGCGAGTGGTTGAGACCTCGACTTCCTTACCAGTAGGTAGGGCCAAGGGTGTGCATCAGATCCAGCCCTTGTAATTAGGAGGAAGTCTCAATCCAAATCTTGTTTTGTAGTTCATGCCTGGGGCTCAGCTCTGGGACAGACACCAGGGACTCTGTTGTGGTTGGCCTCCACAGAACTTGAGGGGGACAGCCTTTCCCTTACCAGTGCTGCTCCACGCAGCACAGATACAGCTTCAGGCATGAAATCATGAGATGCTGCCACATCCTTTGCTAGTTTGATCTTCCAGTGGGTAGGACATAGGGAATCTTGGAAACAATTGTGCTTGTACATATGTATTTGGAACAGTCCATACTAACCTCTTGGTTGGTATGGAGGCTGCTGTAAGTCCACCCCCCGCTCCAGTGATGTGTTGGGTCACTGTTTTACTGGGTGTCTGTGGTGCAGATGGGACAATGATTCAAACAATGCAGGGACTCTGGAGAGAGTCCTGAATCATCGACTTTTTCTCTGTAACTCCTTAGTTATTGCTTAATACAAAAGCATTGCAAAAATCTCCCTGGTGAGTTGTGTAGTCAAAGGCATGCATAGTTTACACATTTCTGTGCCAAAATCTATTGCTCAATTTGATTGATGTGCATAGAGCTAGATTAAATTTTGTGTTTAATAATGTTTGTGCCTCTGCTGCTATATAGATGAGCCATTTTACTTCTATTTGTACCTGTCAAAATAAATGAAGTCTTCCAAAGTCTTCATTTTGTCCATATAAATATCTCAAAAGTCTCCTGCCATTAGGCACTACAACCTAATGTAAGAAGTTCTAAGGCTGTAACACAAAAGACACAGTATCAGGTTACTTTTCCTTCGCACAATCTCTTTGTAGAACATTGAATGACAGTAAAAGCAGAAGAAAAAATAAGGACTTATGAGAGATACAGACAGTAACAAAATGTAAAGATTGTGGAATAGAATCAGTCTTTCAGCTGAGAGTAGATCTGGATGCCAGATATAAATATTGTACTGCCTCACACCTTAAAATTGGTGAGATGGCTGGAAAAGGTGGGATCTTCTTGTAGCTAAGAAATCCAGAAGAGTTTTATACCTAGTAAGAGGTCTACACTTTCTCTGACAGAGTAGAGAATTTGACTTCTGGCCTTGACAGCTTTGATTAAATTAGTTTACATTGGAAGTAACTATTAAAATTAATGGCATCCTTCCAGTGCAAAGAAAGCTGAGCTTATGTGTGTATACAAATTGTATTTAAGTGAGTTACAAGTCCTTTTTAGTTTCCCATAATGTTCTTTGAGGACAGTTGGCAAGAAATTGTCATTTGTATGTTACTGAGAGCCACAGTTCATCAGATAAAACTTCAGGGAGATTGTATCAGACAGTAGACGTATTCTGTCGAGCACAATGTAAGAGAAATGGATGTGAACCCTTCAACCAACAGGTTTTCCTGTGTCTTTTAACTCGCAGGGCAGTCTGTCCAACAGACAATGCAGAGGATGAGATAAGAATATTTTTTGCCAGGAAGCCTCACCAGCAGGATAATTTATGATGTGGTTTATGATACTTCTTCTCTTTTTTTCTGTGTCTGCTCTTGCAGTACAGTTTTACATTTTAATAAGACTCTCAAGTGCTTGTTTTAACAAAATTGGCCATAGTACATGCGAAAATGTGACGACAACACTTGATCTTTCTTCTTTTAATAAACCAGAAAGTAACTTAAAAAAACACCCAACTTTTGAAAGCAGAGCCCTTTCCTTGTCCTTCATCAGATTTTAGGATCAGCTCACATTTGCAAGGGGTATGGTCTATTGTTGCCTGTCCTGTGAGGAGGTAATACCAAGTCCAGCATTAATAGTTATCACTGAACCTTGAAGGTATTGAAAATCCTTGATTTTCTTTCTGAATTGTTATGGTTATTATTCTCATTAATAATGATGAAATTGATAATGTTGAAGCCAGTCTCCTGGGTTCTCTCCAAAGTCTTCAATCCTTGTGCAAGCTTCTTTCTTAACTAGAAAGCAAAAATAGAGGCTAAAGTAGACTTTGGACATAGTTGAGGCTGCAACATGGTTCCTGCAAAACTGCCTTTTTTTTTCATCAAAAGGCAAAGACCAGAACTTGACAAGTGCAGCTTGTGTTCAGCAGTTGTTTGTTCTCCTGCTCTAGTGTTCAAGAAGGAGAATGATTTATTTCACTTTTTGGTCATTTTCCCCTATCCCATCAGTCTCTAGCCGATTAAAAGCACCTGTACAAGTTTGTTCATCAGTTTACAACTTGACTATTTCTTGTTGATCTGGCTGAGAGGGAATGGGGCTGGTGTTGGTGAAACCCATCCCCAGTCTCCGTGGTTTTGAGTCTTTACTTCAACTGACCAGAAGAGATCAGAATTGTCCTGATATCTGGTCACCAGCTTTCACAGTGTTTCATACAGGAGTGGTGAAACTTCTACTTAAATAGTTTGCTTTCCTTTTTTTTTTGTTTTCTGGAATGAATATTGTAACTCAAGGAGGCCCTTTTCTGCCTTTATGTTCTCAGGAAAGGTTCTTTATGACACTGGCCACTAAGTAGATGGGTGAAATCCTGTTTCTGATATGTGGCTAGATAAGAGGTAAAATAATTCTGCATAAGAAAATGTTGGGTTCCTTTTAAGTAATTGTTGAGTGGGAAGTGTTAGTCTACTTGGTCAGTAACGTGAAGACACAATACATAATCAACATGTTTTTTTCAGGAAGAAGGAGGGATATTTTCATTATCAGCCTCCAAAGAGCTTGTTCCTGTTTTGATTTCTCTTTTTAATAATACTTTTAAAGTACTTCTCTAAAAGTGTGTAGATGATACATGAAGCAATCTCTTCACACTGCAGAAAATTGAGCATTGTCACATACTTTTTGAACAGCATCTTTCTCATCTAGCAGGAAACTCCTACGCTTGTGCTACCTAACATCAGACTTTTTCTCTGGAGTGAGTATGTTTTTCCCTTTGAAAACAGATGACAGGTCCTCAAATATTTTGACACTTGTTCATTGAAGTCGTTGAACTACGTTGAATGGTATGAGCTGAATTTGTTCCTTTTCAGAAGCAGCAGCACAGTTTCTAGAGACATTGTTTCCAAAACATCAAGGTCTTTCTCACTCAGAAAGGAATTCACAAAGTGTCTTCATTGATAAAAGGCTTTTTTTCCTCTCCTTTGGTGAAATAGTTCTAATAGTACAGGTTCCTTGACAGAAGGGACGGGTTATCTTGCCCAGATATTGCATGGAGGTAAGTGAGGGCATAATGAATGTAAGTGCAGTAGAGAATTGAACATAGTGTCCTGTGCACCCACTAATTAAAACAGAGAGATTCCTTCAAGTGCTTGCAGTAGTGCTGGACCCACAGCTCCTCTTCCACCGGCTCAGGGGCCTGAGGGAATTAACTAGTAGCAAAGTCTATCATTTGCTGGCATTTGGTCAAAAGTTGTTTGAATCATTGGGCTAGGGGATGCAGTAGTGCCCAGGTGTGAATCCCATAGTTCCATTATGTTCTTTTGAACATAAAACCTGGAGAAATCACTTTGTTCATTGCCACAGAGCTTTGAAAACCAGAGGAACTGCTAAGTGGTCTCAAATAGTTTAGAAACTCTGCATTCTCCTTTAACTTTTTGGCATCTGCTGCTTTGCATTTCATCAAGCTTACATAAGTGTTTTGGAAAGGATGGTGGTTATAATTGCACTGATGTTTAAGTCTTTACTGTCTCTCTACTGTAGGGTCAGAATGGACTTATGACTCATGATTTTCCTTTAATTTGTCCTAGGAATATGCCTTGCCTTATACGCCACCACTTGCGCAATGCAAAGATCCCAGCACTGAATTCTATGAAGAAGAACTTAATAAATGTTGCAGCAAGTGCCCTCCAGGTAGGTTATAATTCAAACAGCCAAATTCAGTCAATTTTCAGATGAGCCTAATACATTTTCATTATTTATAGATCTGAAGAGCATTGGATTTTTGCTGCTGTAATGCACTCCTAGCTGGAACACAATGAAGTGCTGTGACCATAAAAATACCTGTAAAAGAGTCACACTATCCATCAAAAATGGGATTCTGTTCCAAGGGGTTAGCAGGCTGCTGAGCTCATGTAAGCTTTGCACAGTGTTTTGATTATAGTGTTTTTAAAGTTGACATTTAGCGGGGGAGCAACAGCTCACTAAGGGAATTACAAAAATTAGACAACATGACAATCCCAAACCCACTAATAACAAATATGTTGTAAAATGTGGTATGAGGGAGAACTTAGTTTCTCTACTTTGATGATATCACGTATATAATGGGCTTTCCATTGCACAGATTAATCTATAATTGCTCATTAAGGGAGTTTTACTGCCTGTTACTGTAAATCAGGCAGTGCAGACCACTGTCACAGGCAGGGTACAACACTATAGAAACTGTCTGCTTTGAGGTGTCACGTCTTACACAGTGATAATTATTAGTGACCTTTTGTTAGCAAAAGTTGTCAACTGCAGAAAGGTGGGGGGTCGGTTTGGGTTTTTTGGGGAGAGTAGTAATGTCATTTGGGTATTTTAATAATAGAGTTTTTGCAGTAAATTGTCATTGTGGTATTACATGAGACACAGCAAAAAACCTGCCGATTTGTCTCATTACGTGCTGAGCTAACAAAATTTGTCTCCATAAATGCTGAGTTCCTGTCAGAGAGATCCGGAAGTTGTAGCAGGAAATCAGTATATGCTGAAGCAGCCACAGTTACTTGAATTAACCAAAAATGTCTAGATAGATCTGTCAGGCTTCCTTTGTTAAAAACACAGTGGATGAAAGGTGTTAATTCTTAGGTAAAACCTCTTTCAGTTGTGCTATGTACTGTTCAGTCCATTTCTCCTTAATTTTAATTTTTCAGAACAACAAATTTTGGACATCGAGTTGTAGGAAGTCTAAAATCTTTATCACAAATGTGAATCTTTTTTACCATTGTTTAGCAAAAATTGAAGCCTAAATCATTAGCAGGATGTAGGTAGCAGAATTTTAAGGTTCAAGTAAGTACATGGAAAAACAAAGTCCTTGGAAATAATTCCTATGGCTCACCTCCAGGGCGACTTCTTTCGGAAAACAGAGATTCCTCAAATGGCTTCAAAGGCTTTTGGAGTTACTCCTGCTTTCTAAGTGTATTTTCCAGGGTATTTCTGTACAGGATATGAGACATTGACTTTTATCTCCTTCCTCCTTTCAAACAAGGGGAAAATGTCAACTGAGGTGTTTTCCTTTCTCTGAAATGGATATGTTGGAGCTTTTATTTACTGATTTCCACCACTTCACTGAACTCTGCTGTTAGAATCATAGACTAGAATATAGAATGTGTTGGGTTGGAAGGGACCTTTAAAGGTCATCTAGTCCAAACCCCCTGCAGTAAAAAGGGACATCTTTAACTAGATCAGATTGCTCAGAGCTTCATCAAGCTTGACGTTGAATGTCTCCAGGGATGGGGCCTGGAGAGGATATAAGTAGCATTAGAGAAACTACCTTTGGTAGCTTTTGGTTTTGTCTGGATTGCCACTAGCCTCAGAAATTCCTTGCTTGGATCTTTGGGTCTGGGTGACAGTGTTAGGGCTGGCTGAAGAGGTGAAGGGAAAAGAGTGAGCTTGTGTCCTTTCAGCAGTGACAAGGGGTGAAGTTCTAATTCAGGTCTGTGGTAATACTGTATTATGCTTTCTTCACATGCTGCTTGTAAAGGTAGCAAGGGCCTCTCCCAAACACATCATTCTAGCACATACCTGACTTTCACCACAATTCACAGCTTCTAGGAGGATAAAAAGTTTGTGTGCTCTGGTAGCTGCATCTAAGTATATGCTGAGGGATTTTGTTCAGGATTGGGGCTGCTTTGTTTTGAACATGGCTGGAATTCACTGAACTGAATGTAGGAAAAGGGGTCCAACATGAATAACATAAAAGAAATCAAATTCCTGCTATATACATGCAATTTCATTTAAATCAATTCTTGCTTGGTATCCATTACCAATCTGATAGTGGCAGTGCAGGGAAGGGCTTTCTACAGCTAAAAATTAAACCTACCTTAAACAATTCCTAGCAATCTTTTCCAGTGAGATGTTTTCTCTCTTTGTTTGTTGTTTGGGGGTTTTTTTGGTTGTTGTTGTTTTATTTGTTTGTTTGTTTTTAAATAGGTCAGTATAAGAGCAAGAGCTGCAGTTACAGCGTGGACACACAGTGCAGTCCCTGTAGACCTGATACGTACACAGCAATCTGGAATCTGTCTCCCCAGTGCTTTGCCTGCTCTCCACCCTGCAGGAAAGGTAGGCTTGAATTGCTAAAGAGACATTTGTGACTTTAAGAGTCAATGAGTGGGCTTGCTTTAACATAGTCTTTTCTTCTAAGAAAGCTAGGAGGTTTTGTCTGTCGCTTGTAGAGTCCCATTCTCATGCTTTTGGTACTCATAAGGTTTGGGGAAAAGAATGAGGGAAAAGTCTTGCAGGGGGCCCTGCCTCTTTTTATTTTTAAGTCCTAAAAATGTGACACCAATCCTATATTCCTGGAAACTGAGGCACTGCATCACTAGAATAGGTACAAATGCCATCTAGAATAACTTCCTGCTTATACTCCCCTGCCAAGGGACTTAAGACCTGACTTGCACGGGGGTAAATGGATAATTACATTTCCAGCATCCAGTCATTCCTTGGTTTGTCTGTGGAACTGACAACAGCAAACACCACTTGTGATATTCCTGTATTGTTTTAATTTCTTTTGCAAAGCAGCATAGTCAGTGAGAACACGCTGGTTCAGTTAAAGCAGCTTAACAGTATATAAAGCTGTAGATGGTACCCACACCTCTACATTGGTCTAATAGATCATGTGCATTAACAATTTCCATCGTACTGTTGCCCATCATTTCTCATGGAAACCAGTGTAGAAAATTACCTACTTGACTCACTTGCAAGTGTTACAGGTGCAGACTAAATTGTTCAGAGGATCTTTGGTCTCATCTAAATAGATAATGCTATGAAGCTGATTCAGTACAAAATGAAAGGTCTCCAATCACTTTCAGTCCAGTTGTGTGATCTGTGTAGGGTACAAATCTCAGTACAACACCCAGCCCCACCCCGTGGTGATGAGCACACGTAACACAAATGTGCATATTTATAGTTTTAGTACAATACAATGCAGGTACAGAATCCCAGGTACAGAATCCCAAGTGTAAATTCTACAGATGCAAACTTCTTTCCTAGAGAGAGGGAGGAAGCTCTTCTGAAAATGTATTTGTTGGGACATATAGTGTATTTATTTAGTTATGGTATGCCAGACAGAAGCTGCAAAATTGTCTTTGGTTTGTGGTATGTGAACATCACGTCGCATTCTCTTGGAGCATTGCAGGCTGTGATTCTGAACGTTGCTAATGACATATTGCTTTATTCTTGTTTTAAAACCAGGATTTGTGGAGAATCAAACGTGCACTAAGTCACAGGACAGAATCTGTAGCTGCCCACCCAACGAGTACTGCATTTCAAAATTATTTGACAACTGCAAAATATGTAAAGTGCATAAAAGATGTGGAAAAGGTTACCGAGTTTCCAGAAGAGGTAATTTAATTCTGAAGACTCTACACACAAAAGAGTTTTACCGTATGAAGAGGGTTATTTATTTTAATTAATATTCCATAAATATTTTTGAATCTGCCTCCAACTCAGTAAATTACAGGAATATTGTCTTTCATTCCCTACAGTTACACATTCCCTACAGTCACTCATTTCATGAAAGCATTATCTTAGCAAGCAGGCAGTAACTAGAGCAACAGTATCCTCAAGAGGCATATCCAAAGGGAATACGTTACAATCTTCTACTACCCTACATCACAGAGTTCCCCAATCCAACTTAATCTTCCTTTGTTTTGCTCTATTGAGTGATTTCTTTCATACAAATGACTCAGATTCAAGACCACTTAATTCCTGTTTGAATCCTTGAGGTGGGGCTTCAGGTTACATTTTGGTTATGGTAAATAATGATGACTCTGTGCTGTCCTGCAGAATGAATCTGTCTTTATTAGATGATGAAATTCACCACTAATGATAATGTATATGTATGTAATACCATGTAATGATAATGTGTGATAATTATGATATGTAATGATAATGGATGATAATTATAATAATAATGTAGCTATCTCAAGATGATAAATAATATTTGAAGATGTGGAACATTGAATATTTTTACGAACTTTAGAAGAATTTGAAAAGATACAGAACTCTAGCAGAGTGGAATAGG
>JAOXNG010000008.1:3023734-3036195 GCA_028566535.1 Scolopax minor | reverse complement strand
CCCCAGGTCTTGAACACCTCCAGGGCAGCCACAACTTCCCTGGACAACCTGTTCCTAATGCCATCTACTGAACAATATGATCAAGTGAATTCTGACCTGTTTACTTCATGCCCACTTAGCTCCTCCAAAAAGCTTGCTGAGTACCTATGCTTTTGTCTGATTGCATAGAGAAGAATGTAGGGGCACAAACAAATGGTTATATGCTTTATAAGGCTTTTGGAGACTAGGATTGTTCTTAGTGGTTCACCCTTATGCATATCAATAAAGAGTAAGAGCTCTCAAATCGTTATAGAATTGATAGAAGTTTTCCTCAGATATAGCATTATAAATTGGGATGCAAAACTCTGTATAAAGCAGAGCAAATAATTAAGTAATTATTCTCTTTCTGGCTTTACAGGTGGACTGAGTGGGGAACCAGAGAAAACTGAAAAAGGTATTAAACAAAAGAATTGCTTATAAAGACAAGGGAGAACCCTTCTAGAAGCCCCTAGCTATGCCTATGCTAATCTTAAATAAAAGTTTCAGGAGGAGCTATGATCCTCTCCCTGATTTGTTTCCTCTAGTTCATCTGATTACCATCTCCACAGGCACATCTACATAGAGCCCTCCAGCCCAAAGACACTTTTTCAGGCCAGAAATAAGCCTGATGAATTTACCAAACCTTCTCCAGAGTTTACAAAAGAAGAGAATGTTCCCCAAGAAGTGGGATGCAGCAGAACAGCATCAGTTCTATCACTAGTCTCTTATCAATGGTCTCTGTGAGAAACAGGCTGACATTCCCAATTTCCTCTTTCAGGTGGTCTGGAAACAATTGCACTGGTTGGAATAATTATTGGAATCATAGTTGCAGTTGGAATCCTTGCAGGAATTATCATTGCTGTTGTAAGGAAGATGTCAGGCAGGTACTCGTAAGTAAATTGCTAATCAAGCTTTTCAAACAAGCATCATCCTCTAAGCAAGGTCACAGGAATTGCTTTGGTAGTTTCTATTGCTTCTATTTTGACAAAATAACATATTTGCATATTATTCAGTGCCTATTGGTTCAGCAAGAGCTGCCAATGTGACGTGGGGGATCTAAAATCCTTCACGTGCTTCAGAAAATTTTCCAGACACTGCATGCATGCTGTTATAATATCCATCAGGTGCATGAGGTGTGGATTACTCTGCAGCACAGAGGTAAAATTCACTACAAAGTATTACAGGATCAGCTTCTGGAAGTGCTGGATAAAATGTGAACACTGATAAGAGACCTATATCTCATTACTCTGGACATTTGTGGAAGACATTTTGGTTCATTAGCTCCATGCAAATTTAAAGTGCTAAACAAACTCCAAAGTGGTTAGAAAATCATGCTACATTTAACAAATACTATTCACCCAGCATTAGGAGAAAGCAAAATATGAACTGGGAAGAAAAATAAAGTGGTGACAAAAGACAAGGAAAAGGAGGGAAAAAAAATATGTAACTAACATTTGGGTATCTCTGAACAACAATAAAATGTGTTTTCTGTTTTACAGGCCCTGAAAATAGGTGAAACAAGCAGCCATGCCATTCTATGCCAGAAAATACAAGTGCTTCTTATTTTATAAGAACTAAAGACTATTTCTGTATTGGTGTGAGAAGATGATCCATGGAAAAGGTGGTTGAAGAATTTCAGATCTATGGGGATCCCACACAACTCTAAGGACTCTTCCCCCCCTTGCCCCAGACTACAGAGTATGGAACATTTCATAGGATTTTTAATAACCAGGACCTTACTGGAAGAAAGAAAAAAAAAAAGATTATGCAGTAAGAAAAAAAAAGCAGCAATGAGATTTACATCTGAAACCTGATTTGCAGGTAAAATATGCTAGCTTGAGTTTTAAACATTACCAAAGATTACTTTGCATTACATTTTATGCATTTCTTTAAAAAACATATCCAGAATCCTCTAAGTCTTTTTGGCTGGTTAATGCTTGTGGCACGTTTATCTACCAAGTGATGTAACAAAAAGAAAGTATTTGCTGCAGAGAGAACGAATTATTTACAAATTTAGAAAATACTAGCTATTGGAAGCTAAAAATCTTTCCACTATTGATATAGATTTTCTGCTTTTGATACTTATGTTATTATGTGGCAAAATATGGTAGGCTCAGCTGGAACTGCCCTACCAACTGAAAGCTTGCTCATCTGACTGCTGCACCAGGAATTTCCTGTCTTCCCTTGTTGCAGAGACATGCAGGGATTGAAATACACATCCTGAATTAAAGGGTGCTTGGAAAATACCCAGTTTTGATGGGTCACTTTAGCCAGTTACTCAGCACGCTTCAGAGCTGACATGTAGAAGCTTTTGAATTATTGTAGACAATTTTTTTTTCTTTATAATTGTCTCATTTTCTTGTTTAATAACATGTGTGCAACACTAGATCAGAATATGTCAATGAGATATAATGTATTTTTGGACTCTACAATTTTTCTATGGCATATTTAGGGCAGCAGTACCTGAATTCAGAGAGTTCAGAGCAAAGGCTTTGTCCAAGTGGCTACAATGCATCATGTCTGGTGTAAAAATCATGATAATCCATATGGTCAATAACTGTTAATCATGTCAACTTATCTAGATTTGCTTTTCTGTTTCTTTCATGTGCCATGAACTATCATATCAACCCAAGCTTTGGAAATAAAAATTATAATGTAAATGGTCTTATGTCACAATAATTGTTTGTTATTTTCTTTTAAAAAACCTTAAACTTTCCTCAACTGTCTCATTTGACACAGATAAATGAAACATCAAAACTAAACACATGAGAAAAAGATTTAGAAGTCTTTTATAGTGCAGTTCTCAAGCTCAGGTAGTGGGACACTGGGTCTGTGGTGACTGATGAAAATAATCTTTATTTTTTATTTTTGTGGTCTACGCTGAGAACTGTGGACCAAAGGCTGTGATTTCCAGCTACCTTTTTTTTTGTCTCATCTATAAAGAGAGACTAGTTTTCTGAGGCCTGAATTTAGACTTCTTGTCAATCTCAGAATTAAAGCATATTTGGATACAAGTTCTTTCTTTGCAGCTTGCTTTCAGTAAATATAGTTGTCTCCAAATTGCTAAGCTAATACTCCTAGTAACTCTTTACCTGGAACAGTCATTCTCTTCCTTGCCAAGGGAAGATTCTAAATTAAAGTTTTCCTACAGGAACAACCTTCCCCTTGAATAACTATTCCCATCACATTAGAAGCAGTATCCACAGGTAGGCAATTTACAATGAAATTGAAATATACCTTAACTCATATACTTCATTTTGAGAGTCTGCTCTGATAAAACATAATCAAGATTGTTACATGTAGAGGGAAATTACTGAGTGTGCATTCACCCACACAAGGATGCAGGAAGGAATTTGCAATATGTCAGGATTTAAATACTGATCCCATGCAGTGAAACTTCAGATACCAGAGCATACAAATCCCAGAATTTGGCCACAGTAGTACAAATACATGGAATAATACATTAATGTGTTACCTCCAGTATAATCTCATTTAGTTTATTTCTGCTTACACTCAAAAGCTGCACAGAATTCAAGTAAGGGAAAAATGATACTACTGTGCAAAGTCATGTATGCACTATACGAGTCTCTTATGGATAAGCATGTGAGGTCCTGTCCCTGAAATACAATTCACACACACCTTAATACACTTCCAAATCCTGTGACTCAGTTCAGGTGAAGACATTTATCTTGTCTAGAAGTATTTTACTTTTTCACACTAGATTCCTTTGCCCCTGTACTTGTAGGTTACAGTACTTAAAGGGGGGCAAACTCGGTATTGTGTTTCCAAGTGTTCATAAATCCCACTGATTTTTGAAAGAGAGTTATGATCATTTCATTCTTCTTTGTTCTATTTGCTTGACTTGTAAGAATTAGCTATGGCAACATAAAAGAATAGTAATTTCTTTTACTCTAGATACAACAATATCTTGTCTGTACTGGAAACTACCCCGTAAGATGCACTTGATATCTTACCAAATGCATACCATATGGAATTAGGAATTATTCAGCCATTGTAGGGAATAGCACAGATGTCACCAGTTTCTTCTGCACCAGCTCAGTTGCTGCTAACTTGCAAATACCATAAAATGAGAAAAACATTCTTGTACCTGTTCTGAATACTGGTTAAGCCAGAAGTAACAGGATCCTATTTGAAAAATGCATAGCATTTGAGTAGACAACCTTTTTGGGAAGTTTTGAGTTTTCCTGGATCATGTACAGAACGCCAGTGGCACAGCCTGCATTCTGCTCACGTAAACTGCGCTTTGCTTCCACTACAGAATCTCTGAGAGTCATTTTAACTTCATATACCAACTAAGTTTTCTGGTGTTAACTGTGCCTTTATATTCTGCCCTCTAGTTTAAGGAAAATTGTATTAATCTTAGGTGAAATCAACTCCTAACCAAATGGCTCACGCTCCACTGAAACATTATTTGCAGGGCTTCCAGCACTGGAGACTCAGTATTGAGTCTGTGCTGTACTAAATCTGAACCTGAAAAAATGTGAAGACATGAATTTCCTTCCGATTATCAGCTGGAGTACAGGATACAGCTAACAAAAGCAAGGGCTCTAAAGAATCAGACCTCCATGATTCTGACAGTATGAAAAAACAGCAACTGCTGCTACATTGATACATTTAATATTCTGATGATTCATACCACCAGGCTGTCTAGAAATCTCAAGTGCAGAACATTCCATTCAGCTTCAAGCAAACCTCAAGAAACAATGGCTTCTTCATGAAAAGCTTTGTCACATTTGTTATGTATTTCTGTTCTACCAAAGACTTCTGAATTTAACTCCCTTTTGTAACTTCACAATACAAACATTCTAGAAGTATAGACTCAAAATCTGTCCAGATCTATATTGCATTTGCTAACAGCTGCGGTGTTCATAGAGAGCTTTCATTGACTTGTATTATCTTACTTCCCATTCCTAGTTCAAGACTTCAAAGGTAGTTTGAATACAAGCTACACGTGTTTTGGTAGAATTTATGTGGAAGATGGGATCTTTTCTGCTTCGCAAGAAGTCAAACAGCACATTGTCCTAGGGCAAAGAGTTCTGTAAGCTGAATGAATGATCAGTATATACGCTTGCAGAATCAAGGCCCAAGGTCAGGAGACTTCCTATGAATGAGAACACATCAGGAAACAACAGCTTCATACTTTGAGCAGCTGGCCAGGTTTGGGTTTTATTCTCAGGGAACAACATTCAATATATCAACACTTGCTTTTAAATTAAGGTCCTTACTCCTGATCACGTTCATTCCTTTATAGTTAGTAATGGTAATGTTCGCTTTTGCAGCTTGGCTTTGAGTCATGAATGTGGCTCTCCCTGACAGACAAGCAGGCACCAGGCTTCCTGTGAGAATGCCAGATGTCACTAAAAAATATCATAAACATAGTTATCCCCTTGTGTTTGTGTCTGTGAGGAAGATATACAGCAGTAGCATACTATGAAAGCAATGACTTGGTGCCTCAATATGTATAATACCTCTACGCATCAGTACAGCAATTCTTATGAGAATTCATCCAGGGCATTTTTTAACTATGAGAACAGAACATTTCAGAAGACTGAATTCAATAAAACTAGCAATAACTGAACATTTTCCAGCAGAATTATGAAGATCTCAAGTTACTCCTATAAATTAAGAAAGTGTTTATTTAAAGTCAGAAGTAAAACATGCAGCAATTGCTTTTAAATGTAATTATTCAATAACTTAAGAACACCTGCAGTACACTATTGCAAGTATTTTAACAACATATTATTTCATTAAAAATTAACTACAACCTGTACACTAACACTTTTTATAAAGTTCTTAAACTCTGAAGTGCTGATATATCATTCACATGAAGATTATAAGTGCTACCTCCAGTTCAGGAGAGTACGATGCGCAGATTAAGTGATTTCCCAAGGGTTAGAACTGCAGGTAAGGGAAATGCCACAAACCTCCCCCCCCCTAATTTTTAAACATTGGTCCTGTCACAGCTTCAGATGAGTTCAAATGAAGTGATGTTCCATTCTGTTTCATGATAATATGATTCTTACTATTCTTTAATACAAGGTGGCAAAAAAAGCAGGAAGTGGAAAAAAAGCAGGTTACTGAACCCACCAAGAGCTCTCAGGTCAGACACGTGCTCTGATTGTTTTTGATGAAAACCCATTCCATCTAAAAAGAATTTCTCCTCCACCCTCTAAAGTTTTGCAGTGTAGATGCTATTGAACTGCTGCAATTTAAATATTAGGTCATAACTGGCCTACATCATGGCGGAAGACATTGTTACACCTATTTATACTCAGCTACTTCACTGGCTGAAGTATCAGATTAGCCATACCCATCCTTTTCCAGACAGCTTTTTTAAGCTAAAGTATTAATCATACTGAAGTTCTTGGCATTTAGGCTTTTTTAGACAACTAATGGATACTAGAAGGTAATAGTGGATATGTAACTTGACACTAGGTGCCATAATGAGAAGTCTGAATTACTGCTTTGTACATTTTTCACAGCTGCAGCACAGAGGCATTTATGTATAAATAAACCCAGCACCACACTAGCCATGTGTCTTTGTCCAGTCCTTGTGGATTTAGGCATTAGCCCAAACCCACAGCTCCCCCTGCTCTGCAACAAACAGTTGCACTGCAACAAAGATCCCCATTCAATTATGTAGCTTGTTAGGCTCTTGCAGGCTGGAGAAGTCAGATTTTCAGACTCTGGTAAATGCTAAATTGGCAAGTGTCTTAGCAGGCAAGGAGTGCTGCACATTCCAGGCATTTTCAAGATTGTGGTCTGTTTCCAGAAAACAGTTGGCAAGGATGATTGATTTTGAGAGTTGAAAACCAAAACCAAACTGTGCCATGCACAGAAAAAAAAAATCACTAGAAAATGGAAAGAGTAAAGAGAACTGCAAAACATTGTCTTGACTAAAATTTAATTTAATTCACATTTCCAGATTGAGCTAAAATGAAACAATGGACTTGGCCATCGATGGGACCATTTCAAATGTTAAGCCCCATCAGTATTCAGATGAACATGCATTAAAGGAAAACATTCTTAAAAATGTTTTGTTCTGACACATCAGAAATTTGTCTTAAAAAAATAATTTTTCCAGTGTCTGGAATAGAGGGGCTCTAGAGCATCAATCTGATCTTTTCCTGGTCTACATTTCAGATTATCATAGAATCAAATCATAGTTTTAAAAGTGTTCTCTGAGATCTCACAGTACAAATAAAAGGATAAGGAAGCCCCCAATTCACCCCGAGTTGTTTTGTCTGTATTAGAGCATTCTACTGCATAGAAATACATAGTCTTTATTTTTACGTGCAATCAAGACCCCATGAATTACCAAACATTAAGCCTTAAAGTTAACTTAGATGCACTTGGATATAGATGAGCTTTTCTTTTCCACGATTCCCTTAAAATTTCCTGAAATAGTTTCTTCAAATGATAAAGACTCCTCACTGCAGTCTAGTAACACAGATGCACCATGACTGCACACTCAGTAAACTGTACCCTAGCACCAGCTAGTGGTAAGAAATTACTGAAGGCATTTTTACAACAAAAATGAACACGCTCCTAATAGAAAAGCTTCTAATTATTGTCTCCTAGCCATCAAGCCTACTTTAAAATGCTTCCAACAAAAACCAAATTACATATCAGTTTCACAGAGCATGCCTACACCATCTATGCAGCCCCTCAAGTGGTTTTTTCCAGTTGCTAGAAGCAGCAGAAGTGCAGAGAAACAGATGCTTTCTCCATAGTCAGTGCTATTTCATCCTCAGAGGCAGCTTGTCACCTCACAAGTAACAGGTAGCCAAAACAAGAGTTAAACACTATTCTTACAATGCTTTCCCTTCCAACATCTTCTCTCAACAAAAATATTTCTTGTGTAAGTTTGAGTGATTAATTCAGATAAGAAGCTTGTGGTTATACATTTTCTGGACCCAATCTTGTAGTGTTTGAATCAGTTAAGAGAGGCATTCCTAAAACATCTACTCTACTTTGCAATGGTTACCATCCAATGTCATCTGATATACTTATTGAAATATAAATGCACCTTATCTTTATCCCTGTGGGTGTAATTAACTCAGATGAGTTTAGCAGCTCACAGGCTCATTGCTCACATAACTTACCTGGCGGACTGAAGACCAGCAGCTGTCAAGTTCTGGAGAGGGCAATATTCAAGTGAAGGATGTCTATGCAGTCTTAGAAGTCATCTGTTCCGTAAAATAGAGAAAATAAAGTCTTAGATTCCAAAGCCTGTGCTCAAGAGGTAGTGAACTGACTTCCCTGACTTGACGCCATTATCCTACCCCATCAGATATCCTGGTTAAATTTTGATCAAATCAGTTATATGGGAATTGTGGGAAGGACTCTTGGAGCATACACATGGAATCCCAATATCTAAGACTAACTAGATACGACCATATCATCAGTTCCATGAAGTGCTCCTGAAAAGCAACCTTTCCATACCTATAGGAAAAGAATAACTTCTTGGCCAGCTGATGAAGAACTTTTGTACAGTATAACAGGCAAGCAAAGAATCAACAAGAATGACAAGCAAACCGTGAAACATGTGTAAGTAGTGTAAAACTCCACAGATAGGCTTGGATACTGCTTCAAGTTATGAAAAACTAGATTTTTAGAATAAAACCTGCTACTGGTGCAAAAATGACCTAGGCTGTACAAAGCAGAAATAAAATTAAGGACTGTGAAGGACCTTGAGGCTAAGTTAGAAAGGATCACTTAAACCAGAAGGAAGTGAAAGAAGCAAGAATAATTAGTGCTTGAGTTTTAAGTCTTACTCCCTGGACATTTCAAGCCCAAGTTGCCTAAATATCTTAGTAGCAAAATTCCTTGTTTTATCTGTCAAAAATGCTCTTTTAGAAAAAAGGTAATATTACTTAAATTCAGAGCTATTGAGTAGCCAGTAACCCTGGCAGTTCAACTGTACCAGTATTTCCCAGAGAATTTATTAGTTTAACCCATAACATGCAGCACAATCTCTCCCATGTTTAGAACAACAAACTAGAATCATACAGAAAGTTTTTGGTAACAGAGAATTCATTCCAATTAACAGAAGAACTGGCCATATTGGTATCACTTGGATCTAGCTAGTTTAAAGGCTACTTTAGACTTTCTGATGAAAAAAAACTTTTCTAGAAATATTTTTTCCTGCCATGGCTCACTAAGACTTATACACACAAGAAGTTCCATCTCTAGCCACAGAAGAGTTGTTTTTTTAGTCACCCTAAATATATTCAGTCAGCCATCCAGATTTACAAAAAAGTTTTTTTATTATATTTGTCTCTACTGTGTGCTGATACTATGTGCCTCTCTGCTTACACACACCCAGGTAACCTGAAAGTCTAATTCATCATTTTAGAAAGCACAATAGCAGCAGAATACATATTTTCAGCATACAAAAAAATTAACTTCAGAACTTTAATCAACAAAAGATTTGTAGGTTTCTCTGACCACCAGAAATAGTGTAAATTGAAATGTAAATCCACTGGAAAGCCACCAGGTGGTATATATTCTCAATGTAAATGCAGGGAAAATAAAGATGACTTGTACACACATAGCCAGATCTACCTGAATTTCAAGCACAAGTAAGTCACTACACGACATTATCAAAGCAAAAATTTCCAGGCAAGGAAAGTTGAGAAATCTATCTGGCAATAAACAGGAGCATGAGAGGAACAAAAACCAGCACAGATTATGCCAAAAGTAGACAGCTTGTTCCCATTCAGTGTGACTAAATGACATGCTGTGGAAAAAACATATTAACAGTCACAGATGCAGCCTGATACAAGTGAAGAATACTACATGGAAGTGACTGAGGTATAGAGCAGGAGTGTTTAAGAGAAAGTACTGAAAACTTTATCGTAACAATGGATATTTCTGTTACCTTCCCCTCACAACTATACAGAATCTTTCACCTGCCTTTTAATGCTGCCAGTCTGTTAGCCTCACTGGTTTTGGATACCTCTGAAAACAAGGGGCAATGCAAAGGGCATTTCTGACTCTGAGATAGCAGCATGTTGCAGAAGGCTTTATAGGGACATTTATAATTTAAATGAGCAGCTCGAGACCCCTAGGATTTATACATGGAGGACTTCTACATCAACAATAACATGCTAAAATATTTATAAATAATGTGAATTTCTGCTATTTAATGACTCTGAACTATAAATATTAATTCCAGGCCAGAAATAAAACAGCATTTTGTTCCTCTACATCCTTTTTCATCATCTGCAAATATGCATACAATGACACTCCTAAACTACAAGTCCCTTTATCCACATGAGAAACTCTGTGTCAGGACTTTCATTGTCGCAATTGAGATAAATACTAATTATCTCCAGAAAGAAATGCAGCTTTTAACTTTAACAAAGATTGAAGTAATATAATTATTCTTAACATGCAAAATTGTTCTAGCATCTATAGCATAAACATTCCAAGAAACTATGAACTTCAAAAATAACTTTTTCTGAAATATTAGCTTTTATTATGATAAAATTATAACCTTACATTACCAGCAGCCCAAATTTCCTCAGCTGAAACTTACAATAGCCTGCCACCATGACTTTTAAAGGGACATCTTCCAATCAGTAGCAGGGTGAGTCTTCAAATGGAGCCTCTGAAGAGCCACTATAGCCTTGAGCAGGAAAGAACAGAGAAGTAGTATCAGTACTGGATCAAAAGCCGTTACTTCTTTCACCCTTAAATGAGTGAGTAAGCATTTATGCTGTAGTAATTAAGTTATAAAACCAAAATAAAATTAATAAACTCAAAATGTTAGAAATATTGATGTGTTGTAGCTAGTGCTATAAGTTTTTGGGTTAGCTTGTTGATACGTACTCTGCCTTGTTTACAATCTCTAAAATAGTATCTCTAGAATACTGAGGAAAAAAAGTTAAAGCAGGTGGTAATAGGCTAATTTATCTTTTAAAAGTCAGAAAGTTTTGTACTCTAGCTGGTATGGAATGTATATTCTATGTTTTGTTCTATATTTTTGTTGTTTCTAGGTATAAGGCTTTAATGTAACAAACTAGAGTCTTAGTTTTCCTTAAAATAACCCCCAAACTTACACAGCTGTAGTTAGTCTACCTTACTTATAAAATTAAATTTAGTGTAGTAGAGTATTAAATAAAATAATAGAATAATTAAGAATAATCTAGCCTAATAAGCGAAAGTAGTTTAAACATTTTTATATGAGGATTTATTACTCCTAAAAATTAGAGGTTTCAAAACTAGTTTTGGTATACCTAAGCAACATCTTAAGATACAAAAAATATCCCAGGTGAGAAGATCATTGTGTCCTGATCCTTTGCAGTCTGCTGTTGCTTGGTGAACTTAAGCATTACTACAGATATTCAATTCTCTGGTTTCAGAATATGCATTTTCTTTGGTTATATTTCTTTGTTGGGAATATGGTGGATCATTTGGAAAAGCTTCAGTTTAACAAGAGCAGAGATTTGCTTGGCTTCATGGAATGGGATTCCTCCATCCTGGTACTGTATTCTGTGTCCAGGCTTATGAGAGTTTTAATGTTACTCCTTGATCTACGTGCACAATGAATGTGAAAACAAAACAATCCAAGAAATGTGAAACGTTTCTCTCACCTTCTGTCACTGCCGAGCGGTGGAGTGGGGAATTTCTTCCTGCTCTGGTAAATGCAAAGCCATCAGGCAAAGCTGGAAGGAATGGGGCCCTTGCATATTAATAGTAGCTGTCTGACAGAGCAAAGCCAGTTCTTGCACTTTGTAGTATTTCTGCAATTTCTCACTGAAGCAGTGACATCAAATGCAGTGTGTATTGCTAGCCCAGCAGGGGCCCGAGACACGGGGTGGGCACAGGAGCCGTACGGGGTTACTGTGGAGCCAGGTTACACCCTCAGGTAGTTGACAGGCACTCTTCAGAGGGAGCAGAAGGGAAAAGTATTAAAGGAGGTTTAAGCAGGCTGGTCAGAGTAGTAAACCATTGCCAAATCTTGGGACGGCCTTCAAAAAGAAAACTTCGCCTCGTGTTTGAACTTGAAGTTCACAGCCTTGTCGGCTGTGTCAAAGGCTGAAATATTTCTCAGCTTTGTCTTGAAAACGCATCTCCTATAGGAATGTTTGGGCTGTGGGCACCGGGACTGCCCCGATGGCGATGGTCACTGTTGCCCTGGCTGAGAGGGAGTGATGCTGGAAGAGTGGTAGGTCGTTTGCTTGGTTAGGGTGTGCTTCCTTGAGACGGCGTGGTGAGCTGATCGAAGAATTTGCTGTTGTCAGGGTACAAAAGGAATGTCTCTTCCCTGCTTCTGGTATTTATTTGATCCTCTGTGAGCTGCTGTGGCTCACTAAGCCGGGGAGTGAAAAAATGGGGATGGTTTTCTGTGGGATTAGTGGGTTGAAGTGACTGTTGAGGTATGGAGAGCATGGGAATCGAGGCAGCGGGAGGGG
>JAOXNG010000008.1:3001599-3012690 GCA_028566535.1 Scolopax minor | reverse complement strand
CTGGACACACTCAAGATCGGGTTTGACAGGGCCTAGACGACCTTTAGAGGTCCCTTCAATAGTTTCCAGTGCAAACTATTCTGTGAAAGGAGGGACATACTGCACAAGACCAAATGCCAGCCCTTATCTGGGCCTGCTATTTTTCCTTACTTTTATGTCATCCCATAGAGAATTGTAAAGTCCTGTCTCTATTTTATCTCCTTAGCCTGGGTGTTCCAGGCCTCTGATCACATGGTACTGATATGTGATCCTGACATGCTGTTGCAGTTTTGAACTAAGTAGCAACATAGTTATTTTTTATGTGATTCAGACTGGTGAATTCTGCTTCTCCAGTTGAGCAATGAAACCAAGGAGATTTGTCAAATTAACAAAAATAACAGATGGCCAAAGATTGTATCTCAAACCTTCTAGAAACAAGAACCTAACATCCTGATTATACTTCATAGACTAAATGTTGACTGAGATAAGTGCAGAAAGGCACTTTTTATAAACTTATTGACAGTATTTGTTTCCCACAGAAAGGAGAAGGCAGAATTATGATTTTAGCTGGAATAGCAGACATATTGTAATATAAATTTAAGACAAATTTCACAAATAATATAGGATAATACAGATTCTAACACCTGTGCTCTTTAATTTGCAATTACTTGCATGACCAAGGGGGAAATAATTTGTCACCACTGAATTTGAGCTTATTACATGTTTTCCATTTTCATTGAAATTTTATTTAGTTCTCTCAGTCCAAAACCACATAGAAATGTCTGGCCAAGAGAGTTGGCTTGTAATGAAAAGACTTGTAAGAAAGTGAATCACATCCTGCAATCTGAGGTAGCTCTTCAGTCTCTTTCAGCTTGTCAGATCTTTCCAAAGTCCTGCTGTGAAGTAAAAGTCGATCAGCACCTGTGAAGAGGCTCTCTATCATCACATGGCCAGAAATGGCCTTTTTATTCACCACTCAGAACGCATTTAACTTCTACAGGAGCTAAGAGTTTAAAGTTATAAAATAGGAGGATGAAGGGAAGAAAAAGATTTTTTTACTGACATTTTAATGGCATTAAATCTCACTTCAGTAAGATTTTCAGGCTTAGAGGGTGAGATAGTGGTAGGAATTCCCAAAGTGAGTGGTAAGTGGAAATGAGAAAGACATCACTATCTTTTAGGAACTGCAATTCCAAGGAAAGTAGCAAACACAAGATCTACCACAAAAAATGTGGGCAGTGTCAGTTATAGGCAGGTTCCATTGGTTCCAGTACACTGTCAGTCCGGTAATGTAGAAGAAACCCCATTTTATTTGTAGGATGGATGTAAGTGAAAAGACAAGTTCTGCTGACTGCTGTTTGTAGAGATGAGGAAATCAGGCCATCACCATCCATGCACTAGGGACAGATTTTAATTATTAAGTCCCAGAACACAATCTCAAGGTAAAAAAGGGAAAAAGAGTAAGAAATTGGCAGTTCAAAAATGAGCAGAGAAGCTCTTGAGTTTTGAAGAGCTACATTGTAGGAAATTGTAATGCCATGGATGGAGCCAACAACTACTTTACCAGCTCTATTTCATGCTGGGAATGCTGAAAGGTTATAGCAATTTTTTTCTTTTTCTTTTCTTTTTTTTTCTTTTTTAAAGGAAGATCTTTCCAGGAACCTTAAAGGCTTTTGATAAGTTGAACTTGTAAGCTTATTAAATAGCTTAATTTATCTATCTTGATGCAAATAGATGGCATGCTAGAAAAGGCCAAAGGGCTCAGGTGACTATTATCAGCTTCAGCTGATACCTTAATGATGAAAGAGGAAGTGAACAACACAGTGCAACAGCTGTGGAGGAGAGGATAGGAGAAACAGATTTTAACTAATTTCTAGATCTTCACTAAATCTGGTGGTACTTTAGCTAATTTTGTTTGGTTAGTGAGGCAGAGTGCTGTTACTTGTGCTGCACTAGAACTACTCTCCACTGGAGAAAGAACACTTGAAAATGCCAAGGTGTCAAAATTAATGTTGTTGCAGGAACGTGCCAGAATCTTCATCAAGAAAGTTTAGGTCTTGAATAGAACATGGAGTGAAATTGGAACAAGGGAGAGCTAAACCTGTCATAGAGGAGGGCAGTGCCAAGGTGCCACTTTGAACTTCACCTAGCAAACTAGGAACAGCATAGCATGTGGGTAGTATATACAGTACTGTATACAGAAACCTGCCAGTGGTGAGTTGCTTAGGGAAAATGGAGCAGTGAAGCTGGCTGTTTGGCAGGGCAGTGAGAACATGTTTCATTTCACAGGTACATCAAAAGTCCTCGTGTTCTGGGTTTGCTTTGAATCAAGCACTTCTAGGAGCATAACCCAGATCTTCCGCATTGCAAGGGGGTGTTTTATCAACTCAAAATCTGCTGTATTGATATGAAATGATCCTTCAGTCAAATGTTAAAAGTTTGAAATATTTTCTTAAAATGGCATCTTTCTTTTCTGATATTTTGCAAGATATGGAGACAGAAATGAGTTGACTAGGGATGGTTGCTTCACCAGTTGAAAAACTGTGAAGAGAGTAAAGGCATGGAAGGCAGCTTTGGGTGACCATCTGTGCAACCACGCACCTGAGAGGTAGCACAGGAGCTTTCAGAGTAAGCTGCTCCCCTGGCAGGTCTCCATTATTTGTCTGGGGTTGGAGAGCTGGTGTAAAGGTGAAGGCCTGCGCCCAATCTAGTATATATGGAGCAGCTCAGGTAATGAACTGGTTTCATTACCAGAAGAAAATGCTTAAATTGAGACTACATAATAATACCCGAGTCTGATTTCTCATCTCTTGGGGCATTTAGGTGTTTTCACAGCTTGGATGTTCACAGAATCACAGAATCACCTAGCTTGGAAGGGATGTTTTAAGATCTTCTAGTCCAACCAATGAAAAAAACCCAACACAACAAACACCATCACCACCACCCCCAAATGTCTAAAAAATACCACATACAAACCCCATCACCACCACCCCCAAATGTCTAAAAAACCCCACATACAAACCCCACACTACAAATCCATATCCTCGAGCATGTTGATTATGTCAACTCATCTCTTGAATACCTTCAGGGATGGTGCCTCAACCACCTCCCTGGGCAGCTTATTCCAATGCCTGACAACCCTTTCAGTAAAGAAATATTTCCCAATATCTAACCTGAACCTCCCCTGGCACAACTTGAAGCCATTACCCCTTGTCCTATCATCTGTGACCTGGGAGAAGAGACCGACCCCCGCCTCTCTACAGCCTACTTTCAGTAAGTAGAAAAGGTTGAGAAGCTTTACCTGGTTTGCTTTAGAGGTAACAACCTTAAATGTGCTAGCAGATAGAGATATGTTTTAAAATCTATTTCCAGTAAACTTTCAGCATAACGTGTTTTATAAGTGCTCTGAGGATTACTCAGTATATGAAAACTACTATCATATCTCTGCTTTATGCTTATATGTAAAAGCAAGAATCATTTCCAGAAAGCCAGGGTTTACTTGGACAACTGTAGTATTGCCCAAGTTGTTATTTCTCAGTTTAACACTTCTTAAAGCTTTTCAGAGCTTAAGTGCAACATCTTTTATATTAGACTAATTACTGCCATCACCACCCGTATTTGTTTCTGCCCAGAATGATCAAAGTTCAATGTCAGAGAGCATTGAACACACATTTTTAGGGCTGTTGCAAGTGGTTCAACATATGCCTAATTCTCACCAAGGCCAGTTCTTTCAGAATGTGGGCAGATTTTATGGGAGCCTGTGCACGCTAGCATCTTTGAAATTCTGGTAATTTTTTATCAGGAATAATGTTTTATTGATTGTCATAAAGAGCTAGTTGTTTAATGGCAAGTGTGAGCAGCGTTCCCTGTCTTGTTATAGAAATAATAGTCTGAATAATATTACAAGCAGTGTATTGAACCTTGTAAGTTCCTTAAAATGGAGGTAATCAATTACTAGACATTCATAAATCATTCATAAGCATTCTATTTCCTTTCAAACTTTCATATAAAATGACCTTAAAACCTTTTGTATTCTAACCTGCTGGCTAAGGATTCTGACCTGTTGATTTATTTAAGAATTATGATTAACATTTAGGATACCGAAATAATAACTTTTATGACATTATTTAACTTTTTATGGACAGATATTTAAGTCGAACAGAAAATGAAAGGGATGGTTGATTAAAACCTAAATGTTTTTCAAGTCGGGCTGTTTGCTAGTGCTGTCAACGCTGTGATGATAAGCCACATGCCATGCATCTCAAGCTGGTCCAATCAAGTCTGTATGATTTCATAAATATTTACCGAAATTTACTTGCTGAGGGTCTTAATGCAGACACTTTGCTGGCTTAAGCATGGGTTGATTTGATCCACGTTTGTTCTACTTTTTGAAACAGAATTTACAGAAGATTAATATCTAGGTGTTAAGAAAAGTTAATGGAACACAGTTGCTGATGCTTTGGTGCAGAATCTGTTTGTGTTATGCCTCTGTTTTTGCAGCTTTTACTGTTTTATCCTTTGTCGATAACCTAGGATTTAAAAAAATCTAATAGGCTGGTTATGAATTAAAATGAAACAAACTCATTCTTCCTGTGTTCTGGCTGATACTGTTTTAATCAGTTTATTTTAGCATGACAGTTCACTTGCCTCTTGTTACTTTAATTGCCCATAACATGTTTCATGTATGTCCTGAAACACTTCTAACTCTTCTAACACTTCTTTCATATCTGAATGTCCGGTATTCAACAAGTACGCAGCTAACAAAGATTTCTACTAATAGATCTAAATGATTTCCACTAAAAGCATTGTGTGTTTCTCTTCAATATAGTAGTCCTTCAGAATCAGTCAGAAACATTTTCTAGCAGAAAAGATCGTGTTTAAGGTCGGATGTAGAGCTGAAACATAAAATAATGAAAACTTGTGGCTTATTTTCAGAAAAGATTTGGTCTGAATGTTAGATTAGGTCTCTTGTAGCTGACTGTAATTTAAAAGGAAAATTAATTTACCTCTTTTTAAATTGAGCTAGACTTTCAAGGCAGGTTACTTAAGATCTAGTATAATTTCATGTTACATGGTGTGGGTTTGTTTTTTTTTTTAATTTGAATTGTCTAGTTTAAAAATAGAGTCAAACATAGTTTATACTTGTTTGGAGAAAGCCACAGCATAATAGACCAGGCAGGTAGATCAACTTTACCATGTTTGTTTTTTTTTAACTGAAATTTGAAAGAACTTTAATCAGAAAAGGCACAGAGAAATGATATTTCAACACAGTGCTTCCTGTACCAGCGCTGTTACTGACCTAATTACTTGTTAGATGTAATTTCTCATGGCATAACTGATCAGTAAAAATAATGCAACTGAAAACTGTTCCATGGATGAGTTTTTAGATTGCAATATTAATGAGCAATTTCAAAGACTTAATGTTAAGCCTGGACTCATGATATATTTTGAAAAATATAGATATTTCCCATGGTATAAAACCACAGCACTTTTCTGTTCATACATCTTTAAATATAATATAGTGGTGTTGTCAGGTAAGTCACATTCAGTCAGGAAAAAGAAAATATATTTACCTCTATTCTCTCAAGTAAATGAAGGGAGAATTTTGAATTTGTTTTTAAGGAGAGGCTAGGGAAAATGAATGAAATGGCAAATGGCCTAAGTGATACATGAAAACCTGTTCAGTCAGATTTACTCCATACTGCTTGTAATCAAAACACATCCATTAACTAAAGCAAAAGAATAATTACAGCAACTTTGGTTATCAGCATTTCATGTATATCTCTAATGCGGTCTCAGAACTCTGCATTCAAACAGCAAGTGTAATGAAAATAATATTGAAAACTTGAATGTTCTGCTAAAATGTTACTTTTCCACCAGCATGTTGATGGAGAGGCCCCTAGCTGACATGGCAATTCAGAAATTTTACTTTAATTTCAAGTCAGGAATTGTAGCTCATAAGGGTTGATCATCTGCTGTTGTTTTCACCTGTTGATGGTCATGGCCCTTGTGACTTTTTGACTCGTAGAACACAACTGAATCTGCTGTCACTGTGGAGACCTTGGATGATGTACCTGAGCATGTGCTTAGGGGGCTTCCTGAGGACGTGAGGCTCTTCCCATCTGCTGTTGACAAGACACGGCTTGGTGAGTGCTACAACTGTGAAGAGAGAATGAAGATTTTTACACCAGCTCACACCGATTACAGTTGCTGTGAAAGTTTGGTGCTCTCCTACTATGCTGGGTGGAGATGATGTCCTGTGCATTCATCTGAAGTAATTTCTGTTGGAAAGTGTAGATAACTTTTTAGTTTTCTCCAGCATCCCAAAATGGCGTTCCTAGAACATCAGAACTGGGAACAAAGGTGGACTAAGATGCAAATGGATTAGGTTATGAAAATACTGATATGTCACTTCACTGGTTTGTTTACAGTTACAGCATTTTACCAGTTTTGTGTTTTTCAAATCTTACTGTTGCCTCTTTAGAGTGCTGCATCGCACTGTCCAATTTATATAAGAAGTTTAATTTCGAAGAACAGATTTGGTACAGATGGGAAAGCTGCTATATGGAGCAAAGCATTGTTTCTGTAATGTATGCAAAATGCTTGGCTTCTTATTTAAGTGAGTTTAAAGTGAGCGAACTTTGCTGGAATTCAGAACTACAGACTGGATACTTGATGGTGGAAGCTGGTAGTTTGAAGAATAAGCCTGCCAGTAGAACCATTACTGTTACTAACAGGTTATAAGCTCCTTGGATCAAGGTTAATCTTTTCTGGTATAAACCCGTTCGAGCATGGTCTGACTGATAATGTTATGTTTAATTACCAATTATTTGTCAATCTGTTCTTGGTTTTCATGCTGTAAAATGTGAAATGCAGCTGTCGGTTGTCAATAAAGTTGTAAGCAGATGCACATATTTCAACTGACCCAAAATGTTTTTTCCTTTGAAACATACTATTAATTACTTTCACAACTTTTGTGAGGGCTTCATTTGCCTGGCATTGTTTCACAGGAAGCAAATAGGATTTTTGTTTTAATAACATGCTTACTCAGCAAAACAGCTGAAATCTGGGACTTTACAATATAAAACCTGTAGTGCTCTTAGGCTATTTTGAATATCACCTGAAGGACAATAAAAATCAAGGTTCTTTTTTTGTCTTCAGAGCTACAGTAGCCCGTGAGCAAAGAATGAAACTGGGTAAATGCTTAAACCCTTCATGATTGAAGTGAGTTTTGGGGAGAGGATTGTTTGAATTCATTTTAGTAAACTTCAGTTTCCTTGTTGTGATCTTAATATTGTAGAATACTCTCCAGTCTGAGACAAACGTGTGATCTTAAGAAATATGAATTATGAGTATTATTATGAGAGTTTTCTAATCTATGTTTCTGTTCAGGTGTCTGGGCTACAAAATCAATTTTAAAAGGCAAGAAGTTTGGACCGTTTGTTGGTGACAAGAAAAAAAGATCTCAAGTTAAGAGCAATGTATACATGTGGGAGGTAAGAAACAGCTTGTAAATGGAAAGATGTATCTGTTACTAGGCCAATATTTTGTACTTAGCCTTTATCTAAAATCTCTTTTCCAGAGATTTTAGAAATAGACATGATGTGAAATAATTACTATCTATGTCTACCATTAACAATTCTTTATTACAGACAGTTCTTTAGACACTTGGATTGAGCAACCATTCTGAATTACAAAGCTTTAAACTACTGGTATTGTTTGAAATTGCCGTATTAATTTTCTTCTGCACTGTCTCTGGATCACACCTCCCCTTCAGAGTCTACTGCTGATAAAACTTTTTGTTGGTTTGACCCCGGAGTGCTATCTGTTGTGCAACTGAATAATGCCCACTGCTTATGAAATTAGGGAAATTAGGAGGATATAGAGTCTCTTAAGGAAGCCACACTGCTCCTCCTCATTTAGTTCTTTGAAAACAAGCTTTGTTATGGGAATTGATTTGGCTTTTGGAGCTTTATATAAAGTTCTCAATTGTTGCAGTATTTCTTGTGCTGCTTGTGTTTGGGCTTGCCTTAAAGCAAATACTGTCTGGGCAGCTGAATGGCTCTTTAAGCTCCATTGAGAGTCATAAGACCTTGGATATTATGTAGATTTCAAAATGTAGGTGTCTTAATCTGGAGTTGAATTCTATCTACGGTGTCTTTAAGGCAGTTCATAGCTACTTCCAAAGACTTTTCAGCCTTTCTGAACACATATACAGCAAATGGCTTTAACAAAGGGAATGGTAAGGAGGAGAAGAGTGGAGGAACTGTGGCACAGCACGTTCTGGAACAGTATTTGCTAGTTTACAGATTTTTAGGCTGAAGATATTGATAGTCATCCTTCTGGCCCCAGCCTGCAAAAAGTGAACTGCATGAAACACTGGATACACATGAAAAACTTAATGTTAACTCCTATCAGAGGAACTGATCTAGAACAATTTCCCATGAATGCAAATTCACATTCAGTAAAGCAATAAAGTATTCAAGTATAATGTTTGTTGCATTGAGCTAGTATTCTCCCAAACTCCACTGCATAAGGTATCTCCAGTTCTGATCTGGTACAAGAACACTTAGTGAGATGGAATCAGTCAAGTAAATTATTGACCCTGCAACTGTTTTTCTTAGTGCTGGATTTTGAATGTTCTCAGTGGATGTTTTAATATTTTAAAAATTTGTGTTGAGAAATGATAATTGCAAACAAACTGTTATGAAGTTTCATAGTTTGCAAGGCGAGCGATAATGGGAACCTTTGCTAGATTTCAGAGTAATCGTATGTTGCTTTAATACTGATTTTGGAATTAGAAAAAAGCAGCTAAAATAAGACCGCAACAGTTGTCCCCCTGTGCTGATATCTGAAACCACTGGAGAATCTTAACTGTTAGAAAATATTGTTTATATAAGGATGGTGGTGTGTGGGAGTAGTTAGGTATATGGAGCTTCAGTGAGGAGAGAAACCTTTTCCTCAAAAATCCTATTTGTTTTTTTTAGTGAAGTTAATCTGAGGGAAAAGTAAAGCTTCTAAAAGCTGGCATCTCCAGTCAATTTTAATAATTTTGAACTGTCACGCTTAGAGTATCATTCTGAAAAAGATGTTTGGTGTGTCAATGTGTGCTTGTCTGAGGAGAGAAACAGAAACTCAAACATATTTTCATTTTCTGTCGGAGAAAAGCCACAGAAAGGAAAATGATGGCAAGTGACTGAAAACTGAGGGAAAAGCTGTCTGCTGATTCAGAACGACTGGCAGAACTGTGCTGGATGATCTTGAACATAGTTTACAGGAATCATTTAAAGTCACAATGCTATATAGAGGAATTGGAGCTACTTCCTTTCTCACAGTGCATAAAGCCTCTAAAAAAAATTCAGTAATTTAGATGCTTTAACTGGAAAGTAACATTGGGGTTTTTTGTGCAAAACCCATAATAATATAAAACCATGATAAAAAAATATATTTTAAAAGTAATATTATACATAAAAGTATTATGTTTTGTCTTATATTCCATATCTGCTAACTCTTTCACAACATTGTTCAGCTCTTTTCATCCATTTTAACCAAAATATTGCTTTTACAGTCTTGTGAAGCTGTTTGTGCTTTCTTACTGCAAGGGCTGGGTGCGCTGATGAACATTCTTTCAAAAGTCAGCTGATGAAATCCATGCTGGAATAGTTTCAGTAAGGGAGATGTTTTCTCTTTGCTTGGAAAGAAACAAAGATTATTTGGGTATATTTATTGAAACTTTACCTTTATTGATAAAGTTCGATTTTATTAAAGTAATGGTACATCAACACAAAAGAAATCAAATTTATTAAATAGTTTTAAAGTTAAATAATAGTGTTAAAGTTTTAAGCTGTTGTAGAAGTGTACTTGAAAATGTAAAACAGATTTTTTGAAAAGACTTCGAATTGCTTGTAAAGTAAATATCAGAAATAATAAAAAGCTACAATAGCTTTTTGTTGGAAAATAGAAATGGGAACAGAATGGGAAATTTACAGTGAAATTAGAGTTTTAGTTGGTGTTAAGTGAATGTTGCAGGAGGTGGGGAGGCTGGGTTTCGAAAAGAGCTTTTTCAAGTAGAGGCGGATATTTATAGACTTGGCCAAAAGGAAAAAAAAAAACCAACAGAAAATAAGATACAACCAAACTGCACATATTTTTCCTTTTTTGTTTTTCTAAAAATCTGTGAGCTGCTCAGTGATTCCAAGACATTGTGTTAGTGAGCCTGTCTTGTGAGACAAAAGAATGGGAGAACAATAGTTGCAGTTGCCAAACAGTAGTATGTTCTTCAGTTTGGGGGAAAAAAGATGTATAGCCTCCACTGGTAGGCTCTTCTTATAGGCATCTAACTTGGATTATAGTAAGAAGAGTGGGAGATGCATAACATGTCTCGAAAGAGAAGCAGAGTTGCCTCTCATCAGCAAATACTGAAGATGTCAGTAACCTCGCTTTATTGCAAGCTCCCTTGAAATGCAAAACAGGAATAGGTGTTAAAAATTTGTCTCCAAGAATGGAAGCTGAAGAATTTACACAGCGTCTGAAGTTCATTGACATGGACAATTTTTTAAGGTGACCACAAGATTTCTGAAAGTTAAGATTTTCTTTAATACCCTCAAAAAATATTAAATATAAATTATGTTTTCCCTTATCTTTCCAAATAAAGCAAGTGCTTCTAACTTCTATAGAGTTATTTTTCCCAGTTCATCAGATAGTAAAATTAAAGCTCTCTTGCCTTTATGTCTTAAAATCAGCCATTTTACTAAATGCAAAATTTAGAGAATCATTTCAGTCTTGCCAAACTGAAACAAAACAAAATGTAATAAGTGTTCCAGCTTTTGAGCCCAAAACCTTCAGAGAAGGTATTTTTTTTCCCAAATGTACCAGTTCCACTAAAAAGATTGCAGAAGATCAGCAACACCCTCCCCAGTACAACTTCTACCTCATACCCTCGGTGTTACCTCTGCCTTAGGTCATAGCTACTACTTTGTATAGCTGCAAAATATGCAGGATTTAGTGCACGTACATGTCAGTGTTAGCAGTTGTCCATGTGCTTAATGCCCCTTTTCTCTCCTAGGTGTATTACCCAAACCTGGGATGGATGTGTGTTGATGCAACGGATCC
>JAOXNG010000008.1:2319275-2331199 GCA_028566535.1 Scolopax minor | reverse complement strand
GACCTCTTATTAAAAATTATGTAGTTCACCACTACATTTGGATGGATACAACAAAAGTGATTTAAGAAAAAGACAGACAAAAGTTTCTGGCCAGAGAATTAATTAGCTTTTAATTTTTTTCAAAGATAATCACAGAGGTAATAAAAACCAAAAGACACTTGGGTTTGCAGCTGATTAACAAAGGGTGATTCGTGAAGTTCTGTGATAGAATGAGACAACAAGGAAGCTGCTTAATAAACAAAACATAGCTTATAGCATATGGTTTCTTATATTATTAGATATTCAGTATAAGATGCTTTAGTATTATAATCATTATTTACAGTGTCTTTGAATTGTTGAAATGTTCTGTTAAAATTGGGAAAGGAAAAACACTGGTTCTCAAAGTTCATCATTTACTGTAATGACTGTCAGTTAAACTGTTTCTCTACTCCTCAGAATTTAGACTGATTCCTTCTGTTCTTTCATAACAGAATCCAAGAAACTGAGTTTCTAAAAATAGAGAAAGAAATAAAAGTTTGGAAAACGGATATTAGTAGATGTTTATAAAAGTGCTTCGAATGGAAATGCTAGATGTAGTCCAAGATACTGTTGTTCTACAGAGATAGAAAAAACCCTGTGTCTTTTTTTGCAATGCACGGTACCTCACGGAGCAGCTGAGCTGTGTGCTTGCAAATGCCAGCTTTTGTGTACACCTCCTTCCTTTGAGAAATCCCTGTGTCCCTGTATTACATCCAGCCACGTTACGAGGGTAACGTGTGCCTTGTTTTCTTTTCTCCTCTCTGAAACTGTTAAGAGAAAATGTGTCAAAGACTTATGTAAATGTACCCTGCTAAGTGCATCATTAACTAGGCTTTTTAAAAGTTGTTGCATCTTTTACTACTTCATGGATAGATATATATATATTTTTAAGCTGTTTACACAGAGATTTAGAAGTCTGGTGATAGAAACATTGAACACCTGATATTGGTGCCCTTCTTACCTTTTTACTTGGATTAATTACATGTAAGCTGAGTTAGAATTTCATTGCTGTAGGCTCCCAACTTACTCTAGAAAAAGGTTGGCAACACCCTTTGGAGCAACCCACCTCTCTATCCATCATACTGGCAACCTGAAGCGCTGTACATGCCCTACCTAAAAGTCTAAGTAACAACAAGGTGTATTTGGGGCTTCATGTGCCACAGTTGGCTGCTGCTGAAGAAAGCATCTGCAGTGCTATAAAATTTGTTGCTTACTTTAAAAAAATCCAAATTTTTTGTTAGGCTCATTTTGTGGAAGAATTAAAAAAATTAGAATACTATGTTTTATGGCATAGCAAAGCCTTTCTGACTTATCTACAGTGTCTCCAAATAGTAAATGCAATCTGGCTAAATCTATATTGGTAAACAAAACAGAGTGGAGACTGTTCTCCAGCCCTGAGGCCAGCAGGTTTGGCACAGCTTGAATTCATGCAGTCAACCTCTTCTCCAAACCCCCCAAAACAGGGTGATGTCCCCCCATACACAGCTTGCCTGTTGGCCTGGCCTAATCCCAGCCATGCTCAGGCAGTATCTGGAAGAGTGCTGGTTGAGCCATGCAAAACTGTGCCAGGGACCACGGTTAACAGGTTAATGGTATGGACAGACAGACAAACACCAGTGCACAAGCCACACCATGGCCCTGTTTGGTTTTCTAGTAGAGAAGGACGGTGGTGGATAATAGAGCTGATTAAATCCCACTTATAGCAGGAATAATTCTGTTCAGGCAACACAAGTAAACAGCTGTGGGAGCAGTATGAAGATCATTGTCAGTTGAAAGAATATAATTCTAAGTTTTTTAATGATTTCTCATTTCAGGTTTCATCGTCCATAACTGTCCGACCACATCTCGTATGTCATGTCACAGTTTTCTTTGGGGAAGTCATTACGTCCTGATGAGCTGAGATTGCACTGAAACTGGACTGAGTGTGAGTGTGTGCTACAGCTTACCCTGAGGTTCATGAAGGATGTGGCCCTCATCTTTATCAACGGACAAATGATTTGTCTGGGAGGAGAACCCACATGGTTAAGACAGACCACAGTTCTGTGGCTAAGCCACACAGACAAGTCAATGGACTTCTTCGTCGGAGCTGCACGAGTCAGGAAGAGCTGAAGACAATCGCTTGAGAGCCTGTTGCCAGGAACTCACCAGACTTCGTAGGGTTGTGACTGAGAGTAATGGAGAAGGGGGAGCATGAGAAGGACTGAGAGCGTCAGGGCAGAGAGACTTCGCTTGTCAGTCTGCAGAGAAAAGTGGACCGGATGCTTAATGATGCATTCAGCCAATGGGAGGAATTTTTTTTTTTTAAAAAACAGAGTGTGAGCAACTGTGCATGTATTTCTTTTAGTGGCCACAGCCTGTCTTAGAAAGACAGCAAGCCACAAGTCCTCATGTCATCAGTACTTTAGTGAAGAACTGTAATTTTCTTTGGTGCCAGTAAATACAGTTGCCAGAAATTAGTCCTAGTATAACTCGGCTGTCTTTTTTTAAATCCCGATGAGCATGCTTCAAGAACACACACTGAACGTTCATACAGAACAAGTCACACTTTTTTTTGGTTTTTAATGTTGACATACCTTGGATCCTCAGAAATACCTAAACAGGATTTGAAGGACAGATAACGTGACACTATGAATGCAATGAAATGCTTCGTGTTTAGAAACACTCCCTGCTGTCTGTCACTTGCCATTTAAACCAGAGGGATCATTATCTTTCTCACCCGTGGCAGGCAGTGGTGGCAACTTCAACATCACGCTAGTGTGAATCCAAAATCAGAATTGAAATTAGGCACAAAAGTCTTTACTAGTAGGCTTGAGCAGTGATTATTACTAATGTGACTTTTTGCATTTAGGGACTCTTGCACTGCTTTGAGGAAGAACTCACAGATGAATCAGTATGTCTTCAGCCACTGAAAAAGTGGTCCTGTAAAAGTGAACGGAAAATCCTTAGAGTGTCTGCAGCCTGTTTTTGATGAGTGTGAAGAATGCTTCTTAGATTCCTAATTTTTTATACTATCTTGAAAGTGTACATGTGAATACAGTACTATTAAAAATAAGTGGTATGGAGTGTGAAAGGCAATAGGGTAGGACCCATTTCAATATTCACTGCATGACCATTAGTAGCTGAATGCATACACCCCTTGGTGTCTTTTCCATCAGAATCATCATATATCCATACAGCAAGTTGGTGACTTGAAGTCAGACACACTTTAAAAAGGACAAGTTATGCATTCCAAGCAATTCCAAACTCCCAACATTTCTGACAGCATCCATAGGAATCGTTTAGACCAGATTTCCACATTCCCTTTGTTGTTTCAACATCAACAGGAAGTTCTGATTCCTGCCAATGTGGCTGAACTCACACTCAGGAAATGAAAAGCCTAATGAAGCCAAGGGCATCAAAATATGGGAGTTGTCTGAAGCAGACTGTAAAATTTACAGGACAACCAGCCAACCAACTTAGCTATTCCTCTATTTATTTATTGTTTTTACACTATGTCTTAGGCAATTAGATTTACGTCAGAAATGTGAGACCTATGGGAGAAGAAGAAAAAAGGGTTCCATTCTATTCTCAGCTATGCTGTAAATCAGCAGAGCATACTAGTATCTAGCTTTTAAAAAAAAAAAAAATCTTTAAGAGCAGGAACAACAGGTAAAGTTCGGAAAACAAATATTTGTATCTATTCTCACTCTTGATATATGTGAAGCTTTTATAGAGATTTATCCATATTACAGACAGAAGCAGCAAGCAGAGACTGTTTGAGATATGATCTATGCTCATTGCAAACTAGCAAAATTGAATATTGTAAGACATATACTTGTTTCTCAGCATGTTCTTAAGGCATTTAGCTCCATCTTAAAACAAGATTTCTAGGAGAAACTGTAAGTTTGATATGGATGATGCTTCTATTTCTGAGGTTTTGACAGAAATTACTAAATTTTTAAATCAAGCAAGCCTCATGCAAGAAGTCACTACTCAAGTTCCATGCTCCTTTTTTCCAAATTATTACCATAGCTGTGAAGAAATAGGTAGCAGCCAAACTCACGCTTACCTCACTCTCTTTTGAATACCTTACTGCGCTCTTGAAGGCAGGCTTCTCAAGAATAACACTGTCACTTTGCTGAACTCACTCAAGACCTTTCCAGAGGCTGAAGTGCTTAAGTGTCTCTGCTCTAAGCCTAATTCCCCTAATCTTGTTGACAAGTATACCTTGCAGATAATTCTCTTCTTGCTGGGGACAACAACATGCGTACTTGCAAGGGAATTCACTATTCTTCACTACTCCAAATGACCCAAGTGCCTAATCTCTGCTTACAAGTTCCCCACAGAAGAGTCACTTTGTTCCTCCACTTCCCACATAGAAAAACCAGGTATTGACTTCACCCAATTTTATACTCTCCATATATGATAAAGCTTCACAGTTTAGCTATTAGTCAAAGGATTTATCATGTCGTTCAGATCAAAGTAAGAGCTTCTGGGTTTGTTTTTCTCTAAGCTACATTCGCTTTAAGTTACATAGGTCCAGGCAGTCAGTTATATGTTGAACAAATCTGCACAGATTCTTTGGACTGAATAGAAAGTGTTATGAAATCTAACAAAACTTCCACATACTTCCTGCAAATGCAGATATGCTTAGGATCCCAGTATAGTAATTCTAATCTAAAGGTAAAGCTCACTATTCAGAAAACAGGACAATCCAAAGGCCAAGGAAGAACTCAAATTCACCCATTTCATCAGTACAATTTTAATGTCCTTTCCAGAGCTCAAGCTGTTTATCCAATTAAATCCAGTTACTGAAACCAAGGTATCATTAACACCAGCACATTTATATGTAGACTGATGCCTGCCTACAACATATGAGAAATGCAAAGAGCTGGATACAACTCATCCAAACAGATATTCTTCCTCTCTAAAGTGACCCAGTAACAGCAGTAAGGCAATGCTTACTAAATACTTTATTTCATTTTCTCACACCATTCCTATTTAAAAAAAAAGGATAAAAAAGGATGAAGTCTTCCCTCCTCTCCTAAACAGCCTGTCCTGTGAATAACCTCTACAGATTCAAAGAAGACAACACAGATTTGAAATCACAGCTATCATTAAGCCAAATATTTAGAACTTCTATTCCTTGACAGCCAAACTTTGTTTGTTACAAGGTATTTTTACTACACCTTACTACTACCTAAGAGTAAAGTAATTCCACCAAGCCACTGTTGATGCAAAATCTGGCAACACAGAGTTTAAAATGATATTGTTAGAGTGTTTCCTAACACTCAGTAATTTCCTAAGGTTAACCAAACCACCTTTCACCACTATGAACAGGGTAAGATTTGTTCCCTCAACACCCTTCCTGCAAATACGTATGAAACAGACAGAAAAAAAGCAAAACTCATCATTTGCAAAAAAACAGAGCCAATACTTTACAGCCTTAATAATGAGTTCACATTATGCCTACCAGACAGTCTCATTGCAGGTCATCTGATTAAATGAAGCTGCGCTAATCTATTAGATACCATAAATCCTATTAGAAACATGCACAGCAGCTTGTACATTTTCACAATGACAAAGGAATTATACACAGTCCACCATTAGTTCCAATGTTTTGACATCATATTGGCTTTGAAAAGCTGAGGGGGTTCTGTTATTTAATCAGAAGTATGTATTGATTCCTGTTTGACTTTTATTCAGTAGAGAAAACAGAAAGATCAGAATCGCTTATGGAACAAGTTTGAGGTTCTCTCTCCCATTTGCTTGGTCACAATAGAAGACAAAAAAAATTCAGGGATGCCTCCTGATCCTGAAATGCACACATCTCCAGGTACAGTGATCACACACAAAAAAAGATAATTTTACAAGTAATCATAGAAAAGGTATAGAGGAACACAACATAAGAAACATACAGAATCACACAAGCTTCTGTGATACCAACTTTATTTGAAGGGGGGAAAAAAAGTCCATAGAATATGCATTTAATAGCTCAAAGACATTGGTTTAATACCCAGCCCTGGGTTTTATATATAAAACAAAAGGTTATATAGAAAATAGGACAGAAAATACTGAAAATATCATGCCACTGAGTAAAAGCGATGGCTTGTCTAAACTAAGAACATTTATGTTTCAGTTTCTGCTCCTTCAAAAAAGAACACTGGAGGTGTCTACTAGGGTTGACCAAGGTAACTAATTAGAGAACACCTCAGGAGATAGGTTTAGGGGAAGAGATGGGGACAGCTTGCTGCTTGATTTTGAAAAATAGGTCAATACCTAGTAATTGAAAGTAACAAATTTAATTGAACAAAATTATTTCTAGACAACACTCTCCAAACTAGTACATTCCTCACAGCCTAAAGGGCTTCATGAGAGGCAGAGACCTTTAAAGTTATAGTCTGGAAGGTAAGTTCTAAGAATATGAGTAATAATTAAGATTACACAGAATATAAACTCTGAAACTTTTAGGTTCTGTTTAAATAATACTGATACATTGAAAAGAACATTCTGACAAGAGCCACTTTGCTGAAAAGAAATTTGGCCTTCTTTTGTCAAACATGGCTGACAAGTAATTTTTCATTCATGAGAGAATAACTATTCTCATCATTTTATTTATTACAGTTCCCTGCCCCACTGAGATGAAACAGTTTCATCTATGGTCTCCCTCTGCTTTGCCAGTTCCATTTCTGAAAGAAGGCAGGCACTGACATCTATTATTTAGCAGGTTTCCTGGCCATTTTTAAATCCTTCCTGTTGACATAAAAATACACATGCTAAAGCAGAAAACAGGTACTTTAGGCCTGCACAGATTAACAGCTAAAAACCTGAAGTTAGCTACTTATTAAAAATAACAGGAGTTTCTCAAGCACTAGAAAAAATAAATTACCTTATTTCTCTACTTACATTTTCTCTCACTGCAGTAGAAAGCCAACTTCTGCTGTCAAACATGTAAATTCTGGAAGAAAAAGAAACAAAACCAGAATTAGTAGTTATCAAGAAATAACACTAATTTCTTAACAAATCTAGCAGAAATTAAGGTACTATCAAAGCACAGACTATTTTTTGTTAGCCAGCTTAAACAAATGGCTTGTCTTTGTGAAGGAAACGGGAATTGCTTTAATAACATTAACAACCAAGAGACTCGCTCATGTCAAGAAGCTTTTAACATTCTTTTTCCAAAGAAACCCTCTCGCAATCCTCAGATCATTAGTTCTCCTCCCCTAGTGATACACAAGTCCATTCTATTTGAGAGTTCAGGATTTAACAGAACACTGTCTCACTCATACAAGACTAGTTTTCACTGCACTACCAATTGCCCCCCCAATTCTCCATTTTCAAAGCACTGAAGTTCTTTCCACTCAATACCGTTCCTGAGGTGTGCTTGCTTTCTAAGCACAGTTAAATATCAAGATAGCTATTTGATCAAAAGAAGTTACATAAACCTCCTACTAGTGAGCTCAAGCAAGAGCACAACACTCTTTTCTAGAAGAGTTATGACTTCTAATCACTAAAGATATTAAAAAGTAAAAATTGACACGTTAAATAACTCACACACTTGCAGTCTGGAAGACCGAAACAATTTAACACACAAACTGCCTTTATAGCAAGGTGAAAAAAAATTTCTTGTGAGAAATTTCAGAATAATTTTTCCCTTGACAGTACGACGTAATAATTATAGGTGACCCCCAAGATTTGAAATGTTGACAACCGCCTGTATGTTCAGACCACCTACAACCTGTCTCTCCCACACAGCAAGAGAAGGGCTATGGCTGATGCCGATGGAGACCTGAGTGTGCACCTTCAGAGCTGCTGCATCAGGACACTGGAAGATTATTCTAAGCTCGAAGCGAGAATGTACTGAAGCAAAACAATCTTAAATCAGAAACCCAGCCCACAACCTCATATACTCTAAACTGAAATGCTTCCATGCAATATGTCTTTCTGATTTTTACAGTTCACGTTAGCTAGAAAATGTACAAACCACTTGAGTGTCTCATATGGAGGTTAAGCTACTTAGGATATGGGTCATCCTCATCCAAGCTCATTTATAGATGAACAGTTTAATACTGTGATTATGAAACCATCACAGCGTAAGCAGTTTTGTCCATTACTGCCAGAACAACACACTTTTAGACATAGACCAGTATCTCACACTTAGAGGCCAAACTCCATCCCCCTGCAAAGACACAAACACGTGACACAACCATTTTAAGTTCCGGAAAAAGATCAGCTATATTCAACTTTCAGAAGTCTTGATAGGAAAATTTGCCCCCACTACAGAGATAATGAAATCTAATAAAATTGTGAAAGAATTACCTGAAAAGTAAACAAGTAAAATTCTGCCAGAATCCTAACAGCACACAGAATACACAAGAGCAAAGGCCAAAACACACACCATTATTGTCCTGTGCTGCACCCTCATTAATGCAGGAGAGGTGTTGCAGATTTCATATGCTCTCTGCAAAAAAAAAAAAAAAGAAAAAAAACAAAAACAGGACAAAAAAGCTACTTTAACCAGCCTGCAAGAAGAGGAAGGAAGCATAACAGCAAACTTTTCTACAAAGTTCAGTATATTTTTCAAAGCAGATTAAGTTTTCAGTTGGGTATGCTGGAAGCATCCTGTGATGCCTGCAAAATGCAATCCTGGCAACCAAGGTATTTTCAATTCCACATCAAAAATGGAACTCCTTTAAGAACAAATGAAGACAAGCTACTTCAGAAAAAAAGATCTGGCTTGCCTCAAGCTTCCATTTTGAGCTAAAATGTAGCTTGGTAAATGCAACATGAAAATTACAGGCCAGCTCATTCATGGCACCACAGAGCTGGTTCAGTAAAGAAAGAGGTTCTTGTAAGGAGGTTCAGACACTCTGCCTCAATCAGCCCCTATAACCCTGCTTGGCTGAGAGCTTCAGGTTCTCAACATCAAGATCTGGGGTTTCTAAAACAGGAGAGAACAAGAAGTGCCACAAGAAACATGGTTCGAGTGGTTAAACCATTATACCAAAGGACCTGGAGGTCAGCCAGCCCTTCACATGATTGGTGTACCCAGTGTCCCCATCTTCCCATCTCCTTCTGCTCCCAGTAAAGCAGCACAGCACTTTGGAACAAAAATCCAGAGTAACTCCAGAAGGCAAAAGCATCATTGTTTCTGCACAAAGCTTCCCCTCAACAGGTACTCACTAACTGCTGCCAGCCTAATATCCTTTTTCCTTCAAGGATATTGAAATAGTTACACTGAGGTGACAAAGGAGCCTAAAAATTTCTCTCAAATTCAACATCCTCCAGGATACGAGTTTTCATATGAAGACAAATATTCTGCAGAAGAAACTGCAACGTTTTTCATGAGGTTGGAGAAAGCAGGGAAGAAGTGAAGAAAAGGGGCCTTGAAGAGTAGGGAAAGCATCTAGAAGTGTTTTACTTTGACATCATAGCAAATCTGAACAACCCTGCAAAATTAAGCAATTTCCTAAAAAGATTAAGTCTGTTCACTGTGGCCCTCGCCGAAGCCATTAGCTGGGTAAATATTTTTTCTCTTCACCTATGGATTCAAGGAGAGGCTTAAAGCCCTGATATTCCGGATGTTAATTCCACCTGCACACCTTCTGGAGACTGCTTTACACATACATCATTGACTGGATGCCAAGGCCGATATGTGAACTGCAATAAAACCATTCCAGTTTCTTGGAACACCCCACCGAGCCATACCCAACCTGACACCAGGCCAGGCCCGGCACAGCATGGCACGTCAGAGCAGACACCTCCCCACCGAGGGCTTGGCTCAGCCCCTGGGACAAGGTTTGGCCAAGGCTTTGGAAGAAGCTGCCCCTGCTGTGGGGACATGGACAGAGCAGAGGCAGCACCGGTTCCTCTTTAGCAGGGAGATCTCAAGTGCACCTGGAGCATCACTCATACGAGGAGAGATTGAGAGACATGTTCAGTCCAAAGAAGGCTCAGAGGGGGATTTTATTATGTGCATTCTTCTGTAGACATGTATTTTGAGTGGCTTTATCAACGTAGTTTGAAAGAGATCTCAAGACTAGTAAAAATTAGTTTCCCTGACCATTACACCACTCGAATCTTAGAAATTTCTTGCATAACACGTCCTCCTGCAAGAGTGGCAAATAAGGTTCCAAGGCACTCAGATGATTTCACTGGGCAGGGGGAGGAAAAAAAACCACCACAAGACCAGAAGCCTACTAGCAAACTTCAATATTACTAATAAGGTAAAACAACAATTTGAAATTAAAGTTGCTGCTGTTCTGGTCTGCCTTCCCTCCCTCCTGCACCCAGCAAGGACAGCTGCATGTAGGGGGGCAGTTACTAATTTATCACACAGATGCTCTTCAGGTACCCAAGACCTATCACACTGTAGCACATCAACTCCACAGTAAGAGATAACGTTTTGAAACCGGGAATTGCAAGTTAGTTTATTAAAATTGTTTCTTACAGTCTACATAGCCAATTATTATCACAGAACAGCATCCTGATGCCCAAGAGATTACACGACCTTTCCAAATCACTGCCAACAACATGAAATCCCAATTATGCCACCAAGCAACAATAATTAGAAGGCTGAAATTTAAAGCTACGCTTCAAGACTATTCTGTATACAAAGAAACCAACCACCTAGCCTCAGTTTGATGGTTTGGTACTAACCAACATCAACAGTTCTATCAGACAGCTGGAAACCTGAAGGGCATTTTGGTATCTGCATATGCATGGGCTCCAAGAGTTAATTCTGGTTCAGACTTTTCCTGTTGAGCACAGATCAGTATTCCAGAAAGCCTAGTCTTTGCTGTCACCTCCTACAACAGCAGCTTTGAAGGACAACCTAAACAAGTATAAAATAATAATACAAATTCATAAAACTAAATATGCTCCAGTGAACGGATGCAACCCCTTCTCATTTACTTGATGTCTTCTTTCTGGGAACCATCTGCTGTGTCTGTAACTTCCAAACACATCAGCTTTGAAATGCAAGCAATACCTTACCAACAGGTTTGCAAACTAGGTTACCTGAGCAGGGACAGCGTTAAATTGTACAACTCCTTCAACAGCTTACTGAAAACACTTCTGGAGTCAGAGGGCCAGCATGGCTGGACCACTTCTGTGGGAAGGATTGGCTGCTTCTGGTGTTGAAGAATTGCCAAGTTTCCAGCTGAGGAAGTCATTGTGCTCAGTGGACATTTTTCCATATATTAGTGTGAAGCACACACAAAACAAGTGAATACCAGGTCAGTAAGTGTTAATGCTTATTATGCAACAGTTACTTTAGCTGGTTAAAGAACGAACACGTTTCCATTTTCAATATAGCATGCAAGTACAAAATAATAACTGCACAAGCTAAAAATACTTGTAACTGAACGAACTGATTTCACAAATGCCTCATTATTACAAATAGCTCAATTCTTGAGTTACAGGCCCCATTTTAACTAGGCAGCTTTCTGCAAGGGTCACTGGTGTTAATACTTCAGAGATTCTGTGGATAAAAAAAACAACCTTGCAGAATACCTGGTACAGCAAGATTCTAGAAAATTAGGTTTTCTTGTGTTTGTACTGTCCAAAGACAAGTTTTTCTGGAACATTAAATCCTTCACCTGCTTTCCATGTGCAAGATTTTGAGGAAAATACACTCTAAGCTCTGCTCATGACTTAAAGGTAAAAAGCTGCAGCCCTATTAGGAGCTAGGATCTATAAGGTTAAAAGTGACCTCCACACTTTTCTCTAGTAGTGGAAAACTGAAATTGCTTTCCTCTGAAGAAATTTGTGGACTTTTTCTACTCTGCTTGGCATCTCTAGAGGACTGCATTAGGAAAATAATTTTCTCATAGCTGCATACAGCACTAAAAGGAATAAAGGTTAAAGAATAATGGTCAGTTCTAGGGTCCTTCCAAAGTTCTGGCTACATTCCTTCACCCTGTAAC
>JAOXNG010000008.1:2243676-2261335 GCA_028566535.1 Scolopax minor | reverse complement strand
TGACTATCCATGTACTTACAGGGTACCTGTCACTCCAGCACAGTGCTTAATTCCTACATGGGTTAGGAGAAGTTGGACCCTTCCTATTTTATAGTAAATGCAAAAGGAAGGACAGAGTTTATCCAGCATCATGTCCCAAGTCTGTTAAGACTGGTGACTGACCTCAATAAAGAGCAATCAGCACGAGGCTGGCTTCCACATCCTAAGTCTCCCAGGGCCTTTCATTGAAGGTAAAATAACAGGAGATACAAAATAATTTTTCTTAGGAGTTTCCTGGGTGAATTAATTATATTTAATGTGCACTTAATTTTAGACACGTTTATCTCCCTAATCTTTAGCGTGAAAATTGCACATTTTCACCTGGGCACAGTCCCACCACAGAACAGATACAGAGGGAACCTTCCAGGAGTGGAGAGGCACATATTAACCCAGAGACTTCACAGCTACAGCTGGTGTTGGAAGCCTGGGACAGCAGGATATCAGTGAAACCTCCACAGAAGTGTGGAACTCAGAGGGCGTGTAATCAGGGAGTCCTTCTGAAATGCCAAGGGAAAAACCAAGCTGTTCTTCAGCTTCTTCTGATGACAAGCTGGGTCTGTAACTACGGAACCTCAAGACATCACCTCATGACTTAAGATTGTGTTACTTAGCTAGAGAAGGAGCTGGTAATGAAAAGGTTACTCACCTGCTTTGGATGACAATGGAATCCTGATAAAGCCGGTCATACATACAGATCTTCAAATCAACATTGGGGCTGGACACCCAGATGGGCACATCAAGAGAAACTCCAATGGCACTAAAGAACAGCTGTCAATACATAAATCAAGAGTGTAATTATTTTTGTTAATCTCAAATTCTTACTTATCTAGACAGAGCAAGAATTTCTGCTATAAACTACAGCTGAGTAAAATATTTTATTATTCATATTACAACAGATTCTCTAATTAGGCAAAACTATGAATATTATTTGTAAAATACAGCCTAGATGTTATGGTGTCCCAGCAGAAAAAAGAATTATGATTTAGTTTGGATTCTTTGACAGAGAACATGAAGGAAGAATGTGCTCCCCTTCATACTGAAAAGAAATACTTAAAGTGAATGTGCCATAGTTCAGAAACTCAAGAACCTGCAGCCTGTTTAGCCAGCAAAGAACTGCAGTAATGGCAGCACAGCACTGCAGTTAATGACCTATGGCTGACACCAGTGACCACGTTGCTCAGACTTGGATAAAAGGATCCTGAGGGAGAGGGCACCCAGAGGTACCAACACCAGCAGCTCCTTACACAGACCACTCCATCTGCAGCCAAGTCTGGCCTCATGAGCTTCTTGGGAGATTTTCTTTAATATTTTGTCAAGCTTCTGTGAACTGTTCCCAGGCAGAATTTGGCTTCCAATAAAGTGTAGAATCAAAATATGCTGAAGTGGTAACTAAAGTTGTCATCTCTTCCAGCTTTCACACATCAGTTTCACTACTGCATGCTAAATAATTCCAATTCTGACATATCCAAAAGAAAATAAACTACGTAGGTTGGCAATAGAGAATAATACATTTTTTTTTCCAGGACATAAGATGTTTTCCAGCTTGATGTCTGATAAAATGGGAGCATCAGGAGTATTTGCACATAAATGTAAGAAAATCAACAGGTTTAATAACCATATTGCATCACAAAGAAGAGCTGTGATTTTCAAAGTCACCTTCCATCAAACCACATAACACATAATCATGTGTTGTTATGTCTTACAATATCCATAAACACATCTTCCTCTACCTCCTCCTCCTCCTGGTTCTAATATAGGACTCTAAACAATTTTAATTCTTGGGAAAAGCAGTAGGAGAACTTTAAACTCTTTTACAGTGCTTTGAAGCAAGTCTTGCATAAAATCACTCACTGGTTTGCAGTCTGGGTTGTCAAATGTGATCACAAACTCTGCCCGCGCATCCCCAGGGATAGTTGGGACAAACAGAATCTGAAGTTTGACTGAGCTGAAGGGTCCAATTTCACCTTCAGTAACCTAAATAAGTAGTAACATGTTTTTAATAAAAACCTGACTGTATTATTGTAGTTGGCCACAAATTGTATTAAAGAAGCAATATTTACTCATACAATCAAACACTCCAGTCTGACATTCCCTGACATGCTTCCTTTTCCACTGTCACTAGAATTTATATAAGCACAGAACTACACAGCTGAAAAATCAGTTTGACACAACAAAATAGGAGAAAAAAAAAGAGAGTTAAATTATGGGAAATGTAAATCCCTACAGAACCTCAGCTCAAATAAGTCTTTTTAGATCAAAAGAAAGAGAAACTGTCATATGATTTAATTTTAAGAATTAACTGTGATACAGTGAAGGCCAGTGGGCTTGGAATTGATCAGGCATTTAAGCATTTCCCACCAGAGCCCAAGTGATTTATTTGGTGTAGGCTTAGACAAGTGAAAACCACCTCTGTAGCCCAAGAAATGCATTACCTTTCCAAGGATAAGTTCAACTGGTGTCTCCTCAGCAGAAAGTTCTACTAAATTATGTGCACTGTCTGTGTCTAGAGCTGATCTGGAATTTAATACATCTTGACCAAGTTGTTCTGTGGGGGGAGAAAAAAAAAAATCATAAACAAACCCCCACAAAATTCTGGATGTGTGTATAGATTCACTGGACAAAAATATCCAGAGCAGAACTAGACTCCAGTTCCACTATGAAGTAACAAGATTAATGTTTCAGTAGGATAAAGCATCTATCAGAGACTGTTCCATCAAGAATGCAAATTCAGCTGAAAGCGTGAACTGGGCTTCAAGAACAATTTCCCTGGGACAAAGCAACTGAAAATGCTGCTTCATTTTGTCTTCAAGCAACTGTAGTGAGATAATGCATCATGAGAGAGACAAAGCTCCCTCTGGACTGGATATCAGTAATGAACTGGTAACCATACAGCAAACGGTATTTAAAAATAAAACCCACCCACAACCTTTCCATGGAACTTTTAGCTGGAATGATCAATATCCCAAAGAAGTATTAAAGAATACAGGAAGAAATTAAGGAAGTCTTTCTTCTACATGACTGGATTTTATTAAGCACATAGTAAACATTAGGAACGAGATGGAGAATGTCTGAGGAGGTTCATCTTTCTGTTTCCTTTTTCCTAGAATTGCAGACTATAAAAATAAACCTGTCATGTGGATTTCTATTCTAAGAAGTGGGTATTCAGTTGCTGAGACAAGAATGATAACAATTTTGCAGTTTCTGTACACGAGTTGGATTCTGTGTTCTTCTGAGACTGAATTGTTGATCTCTAATGATAAGTGAGATTCTCCGCTGCTTTTGATATAATGGTGTCAGTACGTTATTTTTAGTCACTTTTTGTGAGGCAGCACAAAGAATCATACCATTACTACTAGAATGATGAACTTTGCAAACTGAATCCCACAGTTCATCACAGGAGACTCTCCAAATGGATAAAGCTCAGCCTGGGAAACTGTACTGCCCGTTTTCTACAATGCTCATCTCACCTGTGGAACTATCCCTCTGGCTCATCTCCACCCTCTGCAGCTCCTCCTGGGCTGTGCTGCAGGGCCTTTCTTCACTATCCTCAGAACAAATTTGTTCCTTCTTTTCAACAACAGATGTTACAGGATTGCTGCTGACTTTCTTTTCAGGGACAGAAGCACTGAAGTGTTGAGTAACCTGTGACAAAATACAGAAAAACCCCATTTTCATCCAGCTTCAAATTTATCAAGGAATTGCAAATCAGACTTTGTCTTCTTGCAACTCTTCCACATGATAAATAGAGCAATGTGCTGCACTTCTAAAAACTGCACATTCTACTAGACCTTTATTAATGAGCAGATTTAACTTTTGCTAGCTGCCCAAAATAGGTAAACAAGTCAATGGAAGCAACACAATACAGTGTTAATTGTTTGACAATTAACAGAACGAACATTTTTCTAGTGGAAACACAGGCAGTTCTATGTCAAAACTAAATCTGCTAAATCTAGCATTCTGTTTATCAAACACCTACAAAAGACAGAATACAGAAGGAAAACTATGGATACAGGCAGTGTTATTTCACAAATTCTTTATTTGAACCACACTTAAGGTAAGGATTCTATGAGAGTAGAAACCCACCAACAGCTCAGCAGCTCCCCTGTACACACTACTTCATGTGGTGTTTCAAAAGAGGGGTCCTTCAATTCATTTAACACTGTTTATTATTACAGTTTTCAATATAGTTCTTAGTTTGACTAAAAAGATTTCTTCCCTTGTAACAACTTGTCCATAGCTCCGACTGGTCTCGATAGGAAAGCTGAACAGCTCGGAATTTTTAAAGGAAGATCACAGGCTAGTGCTCCCAGGTCTCATTACCTTATTGTTACTTTTGCAACAGTTTGCATTTTTCTGAAGTCTAGGAGCTCAGATTTTAAATGACTGTCAGAATCTTCTGTTTTAACTAAGTATTTCTTCCTAGTTTTCACAGATGTGGAGGAAATAGCAATAAGTTAGCATAATAGTCATTAGCATAAATTATTAAAATATTTTAAAAAATTATCATCATTGGTTTCCCTCCCAAATGACTGTTTTAAATTTTTGTGATATTTGTGGGTCTAACAGATTACACTAACACATGCTAACCCAAACAAACTGCTAAAGGTTGGACCAGACAATCTTCCAAAATCCCTTTCAACTTGAGCCCTTGTACGATTCTGTACAATTCCACCACACTTAGCACAGGAGAAGGTTTCTATCACTGCAGGGAAATGCTTTTGAACCTACCATTTTCCCAAGAGGAGGTTTTGCTGTTGCTCTCCATGTACTGCTGTCACCTGCTGACGTCTGAACTTTGAATCTTGTTGCCAAAGCTCCACTGTTTGTCAGGTTGATGGTCCGTGAAATTGTCTCTCCCACCACATGGCTGCCAAAGTCAATGAGCTCTTTATCTAGTGCCAGCTGGGAGAAGATAAACCATTAATTACTACTGTCCTGGGTAGTCAGCAATATCAACTGAACGGGCACCCGCCTTTTCAAGAATAGGGCTTTAAAGTTCTTATTATAATTTTAAAGACAGTATCAAACAACAACATGAACTGGGGGTAGCCTTCTGCCTTTTTGTAGCAACCAACTCATTAAAACAGTGTCCTGTTGAACTGAGCCACTTCCCTCTCAGCCTGCTATATGACAATGAAAGAACAGGTTAAATTCTGTTCATAGTAGCAGTTTGTGTAAGTGTTCAGGTAGTTACTGTGGAAGGAGGCAATATTTACACATCCATTCAACACTGTTGCTCTTGTGTTACAGTAAAATGGTTTTACTAGCATTGAGCTGAAAAGCAAGCTGTATCTAACATCATATACTGACGACATATTAGTCTATAACTCATCCTGTCCTGCTTCTTTAAGCTACTGTGGTTTACAACTGATTTAAAAAGTAATACACTACTTCATATAAGATTTTTTTAATGACTTTGTAACTGGGTGCGTAATAACAAAAGGCTTGTAATTCAAGTACAGGCATCAGAAAGACAAAGACAACTTGGTTGCTCTCTAGTCTCCTGCTTGCAGCTAAAGTCTTCCCACTGCCAAAGCATAAAGAACAGGAGTTCCTGTGTGTAATTAGCACACAATGAGTTCTCTGGGTGAAAAAACCTGCTCCTTTGATCAGAGATTCATGTGCTGGCTTTGCTGAGAATAGTGCTGTGCATTCTCATCTTCAAGGTCTTTTAATTTGAAAACTATCAAAATCCTATCCACATAGTCAGGTTTAAGTATGAAATATCGATGTGATATTCCAGCTTCCTACAAGTACTTAATATTAAAGCACATCCTTAAATACTTTGCTGTATTGCCAATATCATAATTATAGTGCAGTACCTTTCAGTTACTTCCCCCTTCTATTCTCTGTGTAACAGATTATTCTGGATTCATTTCTCTGTTTCAATGTGCAGTCCAGTAAACAAACTTTCCATGCTTTCTTATTCAATTTACCAAGACATAACAACACAAATTCCAGGAAGACAATCATATGGTTAAAGCCCTTTAATAACAAAAATTGAAAAAAATTTTAAGTACGTTCCCAGTGTATCCCAAATTTTGCATTTTCCAGTCTCATTCCACTACTGAGCATCTCCTTAAATGACCCTTTTTCCTCCAGCATTGTACATTCTCATCTATAATTTCTTTTGGCCTGTAAAGCCAGAGCTGCTCTTAGCTATGAAGGAAGTAATTTTAAAATGTTCAAAGTTGTTTATGTTGTCTCACATTTTCTATTACTGTTGTTCTACTGACACAATGTCCCTTACAGCCACTTACAGTTCTTTAACTGTTAAAGTCACTTACAATGCACCTCTTGGCTGTACATTTCAATGGAACAGAAAAAGAACCTGTCTGTGCCATAAACATGACTTCTCCTTCCAGAGTTTCATTTATCTAGGGGAAAAAAAAAATAAAATAAACCCCATCAAGTAATTTGCAAAGATTTAGTCTACGTAGTCTGATGAAAAATATTTTTACTCATTTCCTGAGTAGCATTAAAATGTATCTCTAGGGATTCTACATTTCCACTTTAAAACAGTCTTTGGTAACTGCCTGGCTGACTTTACCTGCACAATACTATTGTTCTGCTTGTTTGGAGCAAGTTTCAAGAACACTTAGTGACAGGCATTTTTCTAAGGTGTGCCCTTAGAATATGCCTTACTACAATTTTACAGAGCTTAAACATTCACACAGTTGACCAAAACCAAAAGTACCTTTTCTAGAAATATAGTTTTAATTTCTTAGCTGTTAACAAGGAAACAACTAATGACATTTTAAAGTAGACTAGTGGATTATATTAGGATCTATAATTTAGCACTCAGGTGCACTTACCATTGGCTTAAATGTTACCACTAATTCACAAGACATTCCAGAAGACATTTTGCCAGGGGGGTTGAATCTATGGAGATAATTAACATAAAATGCCAAATTAAAGCTATGTAAGAAACATCCAACTCCTATTCTGGTAACAATGGCAGATTTCTTTTATTCCCCCCCCCCGCCTTGGATTAATGACTTGGAAAAGTCAGAATGAGTGACAGGTTAATGAAAAGCTACAGAACCCTGCCGCAACTGTAAAACTACAAAGGCTAATTCTTTATTGAGGTTTTGCTCAGAAAGCCTTAAAGTGCTTTTAAAAGGCAAGAATTATTGCCTTCATGCTACAGACAACAAGACTGAAGCCAAACAGGTGAAGTTAAGGCTCAATAATATCAGGAAAAGGGTTGCCCAATCTCCTGTTCTGATGTCTAGGAAGCAGCTTTCTCCTGTTTCTCCATTTTGCACATCACCCTGTAACATCTCCCTGGCCAAAGAGCAAACCAAGAGAAGGGAAGAAGGGAGGAGGAAAAAAAAAAAAAGATATCTGCAAATGATTAGAGTGTGGTGCTTGCTGCAAACTGTATCCAAATTATCTTGAATAGAAACTGCCACTTATTTCAATGCCTCATTTCACGGTCTCTGTGATGCAAGTAAAATGCCCATCAGAAGACAAGAAATCTCACAGCTGCACTCTCCATGAAATTATTAAGGCCCTACTGGAGACCTATTCTGCCTGACAGAAACAGAAAGGAAGCCAAACCAAAGAGACAAGTCAATGTTGTGAGCCATGGGAATACCTAAGCAAACTGAAATACAGAACATACATGTAATCACAGCTTTATCAAAAAAAATATCATTAGAACTAAACAAAAGCAAGATGAAACATTTTCAAAACAGAAAAGGGAAAACGTTTGGAATTCAGGAGCTGAAAGGGTAAATAGGTCAATAAGGACCTGCATCCTGACCTTCAGAACACATCACTGGCGGCTTCTCCCGAAAAAGACTAAGGAATTTCAAATGTTACTCTGACACTTATGATTTATGATTTAGAGCTATTTATGATTTAGAGCATAGGCTGCCAAACACATACTGCCCTACACTACAAAGACTCCCACTGCATGGAGCTGTAATAATGCTCATTTTAACCATTAGAATATAGCTTTAGTTACAAACACAGTGCCTGTCACTGATAACCAGTAATAAAGAGATTCTTTCCCCCTTTTAAAGAGGTCTGACATTTTTGGAAAAAAGCTTTCTGCTTGTTTCCACCACAGGTCTGGCCCCTGGCTGTCACCACTACAGAAACCAGTGACGTGCAGCTCGGACTCAGTAAAGCCTCTTCCTTTTCAGCTCTGAGACACGATTCCTTTCCTCAACGCACAAGAACGGAATGGAATCCTTTAGATGTATTTACTGAAATGTATTTCATTTGCTACACAATTTGGTTACATTTCTTGTTGTGGCACAAAGGTCAAACAAGCAAAAAGTCTACAGTTAATTTGACTTACTGAATACTGATGAAGTCCTTGAGCCATTCGCTGATTCCCACTAGTCTGCAGAAATTAACACTGTAGGATGCATTTATCAAAACTATCTTCTTTTTGTAGATTTGACCAACATCAAAATCCTTGGGACACCAAACATATCAGGTGGTGAGAATTACAGGAAGTAACATTTACAGATGTAATGACAAAACCAAGCACTACCATACTACTAGGATCACAAGCCTTGTGCAAAGCGTTGTATAAGCCCATGAAGCATTGCCTTGCTCCAAACAAGCCCTTTCAAAATATAGCCTGGAAACTCCTGCTTTGTGGATGGGGCAACAATACCCACACAGATTTTTTGAACACAGAGTGAGGTGCCACTGCCTTCCAATGCAGACCTGCTGCTTCTGTGCGAGGCAGAGGCTCCCACCTCCTAATAAAAGCCAAACACCATGAAACCTGCACACCGGGGCACATCCAGTAACACACAGCTCAGGAGCACCCTGCAGGTGGACCGGCACAGCGAGAAGCCTCGTCTGATGCATCACACCAGCAACCTTTTCCAGTCCACAGAAGAAGTAGGCAGAAGTAGACCAATAAACATTTTTTCTTTTCTTCCCAGCACAACAGAATTTTGATCAAGACATCGGTACCTACATTAGTAGATACAAACATCATCTTTCTAGATGCTATGCAGAGCGGCCACTAACCTGGAAATGAATGCAACTTGGTTTACTATAGAAGGTACGTCCCTTACATTCACGACCAGACACTATTTGCTTGTGAGAAGTCCCCATTTGGAATTTCTCCAGCTGCTTTGGATCCATTTCTTCTTTGGATATCTAATAAGGAAAATCAGTACAAACCACCACAACTGTAAGTGTGATCACAGAATCCCTAGCTATCTCAAAGTAGAAAGGTCAGTAGTATCTGGCCAGCCTTTCTCTGCTTCTTTCCAGATCAAACTCAGCCTCCCAGCTTCTATATGAAGAATTGATTTTATTCTCTGTTGTCTGTTCTGTAGCTTATCATCATCCCACACTATGACATAATGTTTTTAATGGCAGCATTAGCTCTTCTGCACTTGAAGAGGTTTTTTTTTCCCCCCCTGAAATTCTTAAATATTCATTCAGAAAAAAAATCAGCTAACTTCACTGGAACATTTCAGTTATGCTCCAGTGCTTCTTTCAGGCAAGTATATGAATTATTATGACATTATTTCTTTTTACTTGATTACAAAGTCTGCTCTTAAAGGTGTTCCACATCTCAAAAAAGCAGTATATGCAAGTATACCTTGCAATAACAATATCTTAACTCCACAATTCCACTCTGTAAGAGTATATTATTTATCTCTGTTCCGACTACAGAATTTTATTACTTTGCTAGAAAATTTACTTTTTTGTACCGTACTAGGCAACAAAAAGTTGTTTCTACACAAAGAAACGTGTGTTGCCAACTCAACAGAAAGGCATGTTTGGTTGTTTTCAACTCAAACAAGTGAACATGATGCAGTGTTTGTCTTGACACATCTCTGAACTAAAATTGAAGTATTATTTTCTCTTCAAGAGCAAACTCCACAAGAAGTGTCAAACAGCAATTACTCTGATGATATCCTCACACCCGAATCTCTACATCTATGTGATAAAGTCTGCATTTTAACTGCAAAATGGAGAATTGTTTTTAAGCAAGGTCCCTAAACCAGCACTTGCCAGTGTCGTTACTACAGATGTATACAACTGCTGGAGAGGCAAAACCCATTAAGATCCTTCCACGGATACTATCCAAACTTCATAAAGACTAACTTCAGAAGTCAATTACAAAAAAATCCCACCTGCACTTTTTTGCCTTTTCTATTTCTAATAAGAGATATCAGAAAACTTACCTTCTGCAAGTCACATTCCTGACTCCAAAGTCCTGGGAACTCTGGTTCCACTAAGACCTTGTTCCTCTCTTCCTCATCTTCCTCACTTTCACAGAGCACATCATGGGATGTTTCTTCAGAAATCTCTCCTACAGAGACAGCTCTCTCACCAGCTGAGGAACAAGCTGGCGGAGGGCACCACGGCTTTTGTGAAAAAACATAAATTTTGAAGATACAGTTAAAAATTACAAGAGAATAATTACTGCAACAAGGGTTTCTGAGGAGATCTTTTAATACAAAAATGGCTGATCTATAAAGCTCAGAGGCCAAAGATGACAACTTTGGTTGGCCACTTCTTAAGGCACTAAGTACAGACAAAACCTTATGTTAAAAGCAGCTCTATGGCATTAGCTGTATGCTACAGGAGGCTAGAAACTAGTCTTCAGGCATAACAATCCTGACTGTAGCTTTTCAATGTTTTGTGTCACAGAATCACCAAGGACTTTATTGTTTTATTTATTTATTTATATTTATATGATTATTTCAACCAATACCTCTCCCTCACCCCTTTTCTTTTAAATACCTAAAGATTACAAGAAGCCAGTAGTTTCAGCAGGGAATTCAATTCATTCCATTTTCCAGGTCAGAACTGTCTAGATTAAAAAAAAAAACCCATGCAGGAAGCTGATTCTAGAGAGAACCACTTTCTCCTCTTTAATACAGTGGAAACATTTCTCTTGGGCTGACAAACTGATCTGAATCCTTATTCAGGGAAGAAGGTAATTAAACTGGAAGTGATGGTACGTTTGCATGGATTTTGATGTCTGTTGCAATTCACATGTTTGAAAATCTACCTCTTCTTACAAATGAAAACCCTTAAAAAAACCCACCCCACACCAAGCAGGACAATGTCTTTATTCTTCCAAGAATCAATAATCAAGAAAAGGGAAAGCAACAGTCATTAAGAGATCTAATAGAGATATTACTCTGCACTTGTTCTGTGCTACAACTCTTCTAGTTGTAGGTGTGTTACGCACAAGCAAAGGAATTCACTACCTTTATAATAAATCTAAAGACAGTTAATTCTTAGGCCTGTGTTTACCTGTGACATTGCTCCATCTGAAGCTTTGCAGCTCTTCTCAATATATTGCCATGTTCTCATTCTCCACAGTACAGAATCCTGAAGTTTACCACCACCCTTAATTGCCTTAGAACAGGACTGACTTCTTTTCCGCTTGTGAATAGCGGCTTTTTCTCGCAAAATTTGAGAAACAATCTCAATTTTTCTTGATTTTTGCCGTTCTCTATAAGCTCTGTAATCCAATGTTGTAAGAGATATTAAACCAATTATGGTTGTTTACTAATAATTTCAACTACAGTTCAGTTTCTTTTGAACAGTTTAGCCAAACAGCAAGTCTTTAAATCGGGTGGTACTTGGTGTTAAGACATCAGGCTATTCAAACATTTTCTCTCAGACTAAATATATTCAATTACAGCATTCGGAAGTTGACAAAGCATAACAGTCATCACTACTGAAAACAGAGATTTTAAATAATTTTCCCAACCTAGTTAGCTAATTAAACATAACTGCTATCTGAAAGCCAGTGGATAAAGGACATAAGTACTGACCTTGAAAGATATGAAATCAAAGCTATGTACAACTACAAATTCAATTACACACTGTGTACTGTGACAAAAATGACAGCAGATAATTTAATCTCAGTTTTAATACCAGCAGTTTAATACACAATTTCCTGCAACAAATATAATCCACACTAATGATTGCTTTTAATGTAGACTTTCACCTCTTCAACTAATCCATAGAAAAAATTATTGATTCTAAATAGGAGCAAAGAAAATACCACCTCATTTAAATACAGGTTACTGCCTCCTGAAGCACTTTAATGTCTGCATTTAGTCCATGATACCCCATTGCAGATAAATTACATTGTATTTATAATGTCTTCTTAGAAAAATCACAGGACAAATAAGTTAAGCATGGTTATAAAGAAACAGGAGTTTGATATAGATATGAACACTTACTGTTTCTCTTTTTCGTGCTCTAGCAGTCGCTTATGAAGAAAAATTTCCTTGGCAACATTGCCTCCTTCTGCCAGGACAGCTTCCCTCATCTTCATCTCCTGCTTCTTTGCCTCAAAGGCCATCGCTTTGTTCCAAACCTGGCGAGTTCGGAGTTTTTCCTATGAAGCCACACAAGCCACAGTTAGATACTGGATTCACATATTAAAGAATTTAAAACATGGAATCTAGTGTTGGTCCCTGTATCTAAGATAAATTCATGGTAGAATTCTCTCAAGTAGAACTTACTGGTTTTAATATACACAGTAGTCATGGCGTGCTGAGACACGGAAAGCTCTGACTGGATCTGGGCTACTTCTTCACCCTTCTACCCTGCCCTTGAAATGCTTCTCAATGAAGCTATGTGGAAAGATAGCGTTCTAATCAAATTAGTATTAAATTAAGAACATTCCTTCAGATTCTACAAAACATAAATAGAAGAGCAAAGGAGCATAGCTCAGAAATTCTTAAGTAACTGATTTTCTTCCATATGTTTTCTCCACATGAAGTATTTCTGCACTGGGATCCAAATAACTAGAAATGCTTCTGGCCAAGTTTTCAGAGAATTTATCTGTAGGATGTATTATTTTCAAGAGTTACCCTACCAAAACAACTGGATCGTTGACAGAAAAAACTCCATAAGCAGAAGTACCAATATCTGCCCATACAGTTACTCCTATAGCTCCATCCTGTCCAGGCCCAAAGGAGATCTGGTTGGTGGTCTGATAGCATCACCCAACAACTCCCCAGTGAAAACTGAGATGACTTTCATTAAGCCCTAGCAGTCTGGCAAGTCAATTTCTCTGCTCCCCACCTAAGCCCAGCAGCCGTACCCGATTGGAAGCAATGCTGGTTTTCAGGGAAAGCACAGCTTGTATCCTTCTCTCCATATGCTCCCGAGTTTCCGCTTCTTCCTTTGCATTTCTTTCATGAATTCTGTAAGCAAAGTAAAATCTTTCAGGCTCATATCCTGGAAAGCTTTTAGTATTAGAATGTTTAACCTGACAAGTAGTAATTGTCAATGTCACCATTCTTCCTGTGTTTACTATGGTACTGGGTGTGGGAAAAGTGGAACAGTTGGGAGACTCCTCTATGTACGGTACCGCTGAAGCTTCCAGTGCCAACAGGCTTTCAACTAGTTTGCTCAACAACTTTTTTTTCTTTGTAATTTTGAATATGAAGAATGTGTTTGACATTATTTTAGTAACTAGACATATGTCATAAAGTAGGAATTCAGGTGTTGCTCACATAATGGATATCTAAACAATTACATAGTGAACTTTATATGAGCCAATTACTTGTACCCACACTAAAAATAAGCCCTAGAAACTCTAAAAGCTAGAAATACGTGGGCATGAATCAAAGAGTATTCCAGCTAAGACAATGGTAAAGTAGGAAAAAATTAGCAAGATGTGCATTTGATACATTACTTAAGAAAAAAAATAAATCTTATTTGGCTGTTTTTCTTAATTACTATGAATTTGCACATGACATCTAAAAGAAAAATAAACCAAGACAGAAACAGCACAATTATTTCAATCATTTTTTCGATTAAGTCAAAATTTGTTACTTCTTGCATATTATAACGCTTTCTTTAGTAGCAAAACACACCACCACAGTAATTATATAAACATTAACCTATGAAGAGAAAATTTGATTTACCATAAACCAGAACAGAAGCACAAAGAAATGACCTGTCAACCAATTTTACCCTCCAGCAACACTTCAGCAGGAGAACAGAACGGCAGAGAGCAAGGACCAAACCTGGAATTTAGTTACTTCAAACTACTTCAGTTAATGACACACACGTATATAAAATGCTTCAAATCCTTACTAATGCCTACAAATAGTCAGACTCCTCTGCATCTCATCAAAAAGGCAGTTCCTTCAGCTACAGGGAATCCAAAGACCACACTAGGGTAGTAACTGGGTTTCCTTCTTTCCAAGTCCGTTCATGCCACGTAAAATTTGAACGCTTCACAGCGTTGGTTCTGTGGCAGAAGGTTTCCAAGTGTGACAGAAGATACACTTAGCAGAAAAATTACTACTTTTCAAAACTATTGGATCAAGTATTGTACAGCAGAGAATGTACAGTGACAGAAAAGGAAAGAACAATAACCTTGCCATGCTTTTTCTCAGAAAGAATACTGCTTTTTTATGGTTCTGTTTGGCATCTTCAAGCATTTTTTTATGCTTTTCTTCACATTCTCTCTGGGCTTCCTCTTCTTTTCTACAAAACACAGGCAAACCAAGAGTTGCAGCAGGATTATGGAAACCTTGACTCCAACAAAATTACATTTAACAGTGGGGTTGGGGACTTTATATGTCCTGGCAGCCAACAGCAATGCAGATGCATGCAGTTAGTCTGACCTAATAAAATTCATTTCCCTAGAGAAAACAAATTCACAGTTTTTATCTTTACCAACTTTATTTTCATATACCAGAAATTGTTAGCTGCAGAACTGCAAGATTGTGGGCAATTCTTAGTTTAATTCCATTTCTTCATAAAATATTCCTGAAGCAAGACCCAGCTAAGGAACACAATACCACTGGTATTTGAATTCACTCATCTCCTCAACACCTGAAATCATGAATCTGTTAAAAATAACACGGAGAAAGGAAGCAGAGTTTGACTTATAGGCGCTTACTTTTCCCTAGACCTCTGATTTTCTTCTGCTTGCAGTGCTGCTATTTTTTCCTTCCAAATCCGCACTTTGGCTCGTTCTTGGTATTGCATCTCTAGCTCCTCCTCAGATTTTTTAAGTTGTTCATGGAGAATTTCATATTTTCCCTGCTCAGTTTCCATCTGCCACATCTCAAGCCTTTAAAACAAAGTATGAGCTGTTTTCACAAAAATTACTGACATTATTTCACTTAAGGCCATTGAGTAGGTAAGACTATGGTGAAAATTAAGATCTAGCCATATTTTATTTTCTTTAAATTATATTGTAAATCATTCCCTGTTACTGACACAGGTATTGTACCTTTCAGACTAAGGCTCATATCCAATAGCAGATCTCATTTTAAAGACATCAAAAATACCATTAAAAGTAAAAAACAAACAAACACACACACACATAAAAAAACCCCAAAAACTCAAGGTTCTGTTTCTCAACCACACATTTACCCAGGAGAAAATATGAAAAACAAAATTTAGAAAAATAGCTTTTTCTTCAACAGTAAATAACTTAAGGTTATATTCTTCTGTTTTACTGAAGGAATTTGGGAATGATAGGGATAAACAGATTAATGTAGTTATTGCTAATAGCACAATAAACAAGTCAAGCATTTTAACGCTGTTACACAACACTGCAGCAGAACACACTGTATTCTGGTTAATCACATCTATAAGCTCAGGCTTGTGTTCTTCCATTGCTGAGGTGGCATTAGTAGTTGTACCTTTGGTGCCAAAATATAAACACACTCATCTGTTACCTTCTGCAAAAGACAGTTTTATTCTGCCGGATATAAATAATTCAGTATGTGTGAATGCTCAATTACAAGCAGCAATATTAGCTTAGCATAAAAATACCCGGTACCACTACAATGTCTCCATCATTCTCAGTATCAATCTTTTCCTTTCCACCCTATAAAAACACTAGAAAGCATGAATTAGAAGTATTTATGCTCATTCAGAGATCAATATCACAGACAGGTCTACTTTAGTCCAGCTATTTCTCCATTTTAAATGAGGCCTGTTAAGGTCCACAATGTATGCACAACTCCAAATAAAATCAGAACTTCATTTATGTGTGCAAAGCTAACTCAGGAGCTGAGCCATAGCAACCAGTTTCCTAAGCAATGAACTGCTCAGCCTAAAAGTTGCTCTCGAGATCCTTTGCCTTGGAGTCAACCTCACACGACCGCAAATTACATAGTTCAGTATTTACAAGCAACTTCTGTAGTGACCAACTTTTGAAGCCATAAAAAAGTATATGAAAACCATAATAAAAATTGACTCCCCATCGCACTGTTTTCTCATTCCACTTACATGTTTTCCTTTAGTGTCAAAGAAATTTGCAACTCAAAATCCTTCTCTTTCTCCAGTTCAGCGCACAGTCGGCTGCGCGTCGCCCGAAGGCAGGACAAGGCTGCGCTGTTAACATCAAAAAGAAACAATCAGAAAGAAATTTGAACTAATAAAGTTTAAAAAAATTCCCTTCCAACAATAAAAAAAAATATAGCTTTGAGGCTGAGGTTTATGTATTAGAATTTCACTGAACAGGCAGTACCAACACCCATCACAGGAGTCTCTTTAGCCCTCAACTCGCTGGTTTTGTTTAAGCAGCTATTCCATTTGGCAATTATCCCACCTTTAGCATTCTATTTATTCATCAATTTATTAAGTTGGAGATTAACATAGGTCATCAAATGCAGCTGCGAAGTCTGTTCACAATACACTGGCTCCTAGTACACAGGCCACCCACTTGTTTCTATTTAAACCAAATGTGAAGAGTACAGTAAATTGCCTCCCACTTTATAGCAAAAGTGTTTCAGAACAGCTCCTGTATGCAGGGCTACTCCTCAAAGGCATTCATGCATTTCAAAATAAAACAAACAGAAAAAGAAATGGTGCATATAAATAAATATATATCAAAATCTTGATTGTAATAACTAGCAGAAGTAAAACCATGACCTCTAAAACTGCTCCAGTACAGTGGTGTTGGCTCATCATATTGACTAGAAGCAATTGTGACCCTGATAAACATAATTGACAGTAGTAGGATAGACTGGTTTAATAACCTGTTGTTGTTATATTTAAAAATATATGCCTCTTTCCTAAGTTTCTAGTTCCTTCTGCACTGATTTACCTAACAGGATATTATTACCTGTAGACCAGAAATGATAAAAAAAAATAAAATCAATGACTCCCAAGACAATGCACCATTATTCCTTATTACAAGAGGAGGAATTATTGCTGAAAATACATCAGCTGGAAAGTGACTGCCCCATTAGTGTTCCCCAAGATGGGAGTGCAATACCCTTGGATCAGAGCAGCCTTCCAAGCTAGTGCTGTCACATCTTAACCTGGGATGGGCAGTGGGTTTCAACACCCATCTATTAAAATCTTTAATACACGTGCTCAAAAATTCTATCAACTGTTCAACAACGTGAAGAGATGAAAACAAGGAAAGTTTCTCTTTTCTCTCGTTAATTACAAAGATAATCATAGGAGATGCCTGTAATCTTTGGTACCCAGAAATACTCTCTACCTACACATTGCCAGCTGCCTCCTCTTTCTCTATTGCCATGTCTACACGCTCCAGCTGCTTTGCCAGCATCCTGATCTGCAGCTGACAGCTACTCAGGTTGTCTCTGCAAGAAACAAAGACTATTTTTATTTTGTATATTCTTTACTTCCCCCCCTCCTCCCAAAAACCTCTTCCTTT
>JAOXNG010000008.1:2213658-2228673 GCA_028566535.1 Scolopax minor | reverse complement strand
GGTGTTTAGAGGGCTGCATTTGGAGCAGCTTCTGTCATGTGTGCTAGTAACTGAAGGGAACGAGCCAAATTCAGCCCAAGTCAGCACATCCTGCTAATGCCAGTGCTGTTTTCAGGTAAATATTTTTACAAAGTACTATTTCTTGGTCTGCTTGAGGCAGTGATTAGTGTCAAGAAATTTGGCATTTATGTGACTGACAGCTCTTTGGGGCAAAGCCTGTAGCTTCCATTATTTTATCAGAGTTTGATATGCTGTGGTTGCTGCGATAATAAATGTGTCGTAGTGAATGAACTTATCTACTGAAATACACTGAGTGAAATATTTCTTCTTTTGCACAGGGAAAGTGCTATTGACAGCAGTTTTGGGGTGTATGTTCGTACTTTGTAATTCTTTACTAAAAGATATTTTAATTCTCTAATTAAATATAAAAGATACACCTATTTTTAAGATTCTACTATGTTAAATTACTTTTATGCATTTGCATAGACTTGTCCTTCTGTTGCATATCTCCCTGAGCCTTTTACTTCTATTCATGGAAGTAAAGCAGCTTTAACACATGAATATATATAAAGAGTGGTCCATTTTCGGTAGCTTAAAACTCACAGAGAGTAAATAAGGGGTTTTATATTTGAAAGGTTGCCATGAATTAAGCCTAATGCTTTTTCAATTACATTTCAAAATACAAAACATATTTACAGCCAGCTTCACTTAGAGTCAGGAATGGCAGATGGGAATGATACACACACTACTCTGGATAATCCTGGAGTTTGACAGAGGCCAGATTGTTCACTGACCTTGCAGGATATTCCTTGGTTTTTTTTCCCAAGAGTGGGGAAATTCCTGAGTGGCAATGACATCTCGCATGTTTGCCGCCAGAAGATTATCTCAAAGAAAATGAAACGTACTCCATCCCAGTCCTCAGTACTGGGATGATCAAACCACTATTTCCATTTACCAGGTTAAAAGATTCATGTAACAACTACGCAACAGTCCCCAAAAGAATCAGGTTAGCAGATTTAAAGAAGAAAGAGGAGATGCAAGAAGTGATTTTCTACATCTTACTGCTATATGTGTTTGTCAAAAGGTTAGTGCACTCTCCCTACAAGTGTAACCAAAAATCAGTATCTTGTTGGCCACTGACTTAAGGATGCTGCTGAGCTTTTTGTGTGCTGCTAGAGGTTTTGGCACTGCTCTGCAAAAAGAATATTGCTAATGTTCTCTTTTCTTCAGCTGCTGTAGTGCCCTTATTCACAGACAACATACAGATTGCCTCTTTCCTTGGTGTAATTTAAATACTGCCCAGACTTCTTCTAGTAATATTGATACATTTCCAGCAACTGTTTTCAGGCAGTGTTCTGGAAGATAGTGAAGACAGGCTCCTACCTCACTTGCTTCACAAGCCCTTTAAAGATGTGCTGTCCAAGCTGATTGATGCTTCTCCTCCAGATCACTCCACATTAGCAGAATGCAATGGTCCTGCAGCAGCTGGGGGAAAGACATCAGCTCACATAGAGAGGATTTAGGGATATATGTACTTTTTATTCTAGAATTGATAGCACTTAGCTCTGAAAGAGATGTGTCTCTTTGTCATTTGAGACTCATTGCTTAGAGTTGCTTTCCCTAACCTGTGACAAGGACAGTTTTGATAGGCAAAGAACTACTTCACAGTTTTGCCAAGTGATTTCCTCAATGGTGATTTCCTCTCCCCTCAGGTTAGTTCTCTTGCACACTAAACAATTCTTTTCATGGTTCAACCAGCAGAAATCTGTTTTCTTCTGCTAACAATGAGCTCTGTTGAAGTTCTCACAAAGCTTAAACTCCAGATATGTACAGATGCAAATATATTCTCCAGAATATCTGTTTGAAATGGGATGTGTACAGAGTGTGGCTGAAAAACCGTCGTCTTCAGCTTTAGATTAGGGAATGACTTCCAGTATGGAATTAGTACACGACTACGTTGCCATTCAGTCAGCTTGGCACCCCACTCTGGACTGGTGCAAAGGAAAGATAAGCTTTTTGATGAGCTGTTCTGCCCCTTGAATTTTACAAACCAATAGTTTAATTTTACAAAGTCCTTTTCTTACTAAAACAAGCTTTACAGCAGCTTATGTCAGGAAGTGAAGTTGCTGAATCAACTAATAGTAGTTTCCTTTCTTTTCATCTTTACCGCTTACACTATGAAAAGTTAATCCCTTCCAATGTGTCTTTTCTATGCTGCTCTTCCTTTTTCAGGTGCAATAAATGAATAATATTTTAGGCCATATATTATCCTAACCAGTTATCAAGGATGAATGATATTCTCCCACCATCTTTCATGTAACTTTAAAGCACTGGATCTGATGTACAGAAGCGTAGAGGAATGGCTCAAAGGAGCGATGATGGACTGGCCTGTAGAGGGGCATCTCCAAGAAAATAGCTGAATATTAGCAAAAGCTTTGGGTAACTCAGTGACAACCATTTGTAAATGAAACTGTAGGTTACTCTGATTCACAGTTTCTATTTGAGTATCTAGGAGCCCTTCTGTGAGCACCACGCCAGTGTGTGAGGATGGCAGTAGGTGATTAAGAGTAATTTTGTTGCCCATTTCAAAGAAATTTAAAAATGAAGCAGTAGTATAAATGTCAACAAAGTAAATCTAGCCATAAAATTGTTTCAGCTGTAATACTTTAATAACCCCCACTGGTATTAAGTGCATATAGCTCCACTAACTTCAACACATTTGTTCCACTGATGATCTGACCCTAAGGCTTTATTAATAATAGAAACAAGATTCTTTTTAATTGTGTCATGGATATTTAAGTAAAATTCCCTCTAGATTGTAATCGGCTTAAAACACATGGCAAGTTACAGCCCACAGCTTTTAACCCAGCCCCTGTCAGTTTAACTTCCTTTTACCTCTATGGCTTGCCTTAATGCCATTAAATTAGAACCCTGACACAAGACAACTGCTGCAGGCTGTAACTGCTTTTTCAAAAAAGATGAGGCTCCTGGCAGTTCTTACGGTGACATTGCTTCTTTAGAGCAAGTGAGTGACTGTAAGAGTGACTGGGGTTGAGTTCTGGATGCACACAAGTAGCAATAGCTATTGGAGTGGTGGTGGGGGAGGCTGTAGGGCAGTAGAATTTGGTTTTATGCTTTTTCTCAGGGTGAGTACTTATACATGCTATTCTAATTTTACAACGACTTGTAGCCATCACTTTTGTACTATTGTGTTTGTAGGAAGCATAAGCCAGACCCTCCCACCTTCACGGATCAGGCACACAAAACAGGTCACTACGGTGAAGTCACCTTTAGGCTTGAGTATTGTTTTCAAACCACTTTATAGAACTTGGCTGCAGTTTTAGCAACAGGAGTTGAAAAGCCCATCTTCTACTGAAAAGGCAAAGGGATTTTAGATAGATACATTCAATCAAGCATATTCTAGTTCTTTAATTATGGAAAGATATAAAGTATTCTTTACCTATAAAAGGAGCTCAGATATTTTGCTGATGAGGAATACCACTACATACCTATGGCCAAGACTTACAAGTTACAAATTAGTAACATTTTAAATAAAATAAATTCATTGTAGTCTCATATTATCTAGTCTGACAAGGCCTTAAATAAAAAAAATTGTTTTCTGTATTAGCAGATAGCCTTAGTATTTCCAGAGATAGGGTAGTCAATGTAAAAGAAAATAAACAAAAGAAATTTTGATGCAGGAGAAAGCCAGACCTTAACATCTGGATCTTGCCAAGTATTATAAAACTATGATTTCATTTAAGAAAATACTGCTGTTGGATGATTGAGAGACCAGAACATAGGAAACAGCAGTCTTATAGAAAGAAGTGTTTATATAGTTGGTGAGACCCAATAAAGAAGGGAAAAACCTCTGTCAACATCTGTTATAAATCTTCAAAGCCCTTGTCTAAATTGATTATGTTATTCCAATTGTAGCTGAAAATATGGCTCTGAGTCTTCCAAGATCCCTACTCAGAGGAGATATAGCACCCTGAGAAATAGCTGAGATGGTCAGCTGAGATGAACATACAGCAGTGTGCTCGTGGCAAGGAAACATTATAAGTACAATTTAATATATATTCCCAATTTTAACATTTTGTGGTGAACTAATGAAGTTTCACTTTACAGCAGTGTTCCTATGCTTTAAGGTCACTTACGCTTTGACTGTTCCATTAATGTAAGTTTTCAGTGTGTCTGCTGCTCAGAACTTACACGTACACATTGTAATCCCAGAACTCCTTCCTTCTATAATTAACCCCACACGTGTGGGGCAAGAAATTTATCACCAGAGCAATCAAAGATTTTTCTTTTGGTCTCCTGTGAGGAGACGGTTATTGTAGGATATTCTGCTACTGTGGTAGCAGTTACTTCATGTGCTGAGCTGAATGCCCAGATTGGCATATTTTGGAGAGGAAAAGCATGTGCTTTATGTGGGTCAATGAACACTCTAAGAAAGTTATGTAAGTACCAAGGCAGAATATGTTTATGGTATATTCCTCTGCAGCCTTTCATCGATGTTTAAAGAGTTTCTCTTCTGTCACTAGTGACATACAGCTCTCAAATGCCACATTTATTGCTGGACTTGGTGGAAGATGCTAAACCAGTGCTCAGAGAGTTTTGATATAGGCCTTGCATTCAGATGCAGGCCCTCTCAAACCACTCGCAAATTTTCTCTTTGCCAATAGTTGTGGCAGACGTCGTCACAGTCCTTCATTTATCCATTCCTGTCTTGTCAATCACAGCGCTGGCAAAAAATTGTGTGAGCAGGCACAGATCTGCTTCAAATGAAGTCTGCCAGCTCAGTTTAAACCCGTGTTTTCGGGTGCCATGGTCAGCATGGTGCTGGCACCAAGTGCCACATCCTGCTCCTGCCGAGTTTTGGGCCCAGCCCCCAGGCAGCTCCGTGCAGTGTCAGGGCCATGGGGATGTCTCCTTCAGTACTGCTGTGCTTTCAGCTCTTCACTTTTTAAGCAAGATCTCCTTTTTGACCATTATCTTTGCAGTTTTCAGGTGTTTGTACACCCTCTATTAGTATTGCTTTTCAGATTTCTGAGGCCCAATGGTACTTTTCACAGTACCGAAGACGTTAAATCCAAATTCCAGCTGTGTAATTTGTACTGTTTTCCCATCACATTTGGCACTATACCAGCCTTCCTGATCTCAGCTGTTCCACAGTGGCACTAGGAGTTGTCACAGCTGCTGTGTCCTGCTACCCAGATAGCTGCATTTCAGCATCCACAGATGCAGTTTATGCAGTATACAAACCATCTTGCTTTCCCTTATGCTTTCTTTGCATTTCTAAATATGTTTTTTCCTATTTTGTTTTTTAAAAGAAAAAAACTTTAAAAAGCATGTGCTTGTATTACAGAAAGAGGCCGTACTCTTGCCTGAAATATGTTTTGATTTAAACAGAAATATCTGAAATGGTTTTCCTATCTATATGCAGCATTTTTTCACTAAATCACCAGTGTAGCTGATTATGCTGTAGATTGTCTCTGGTGAAAAAGAGGTCAATGTCTGCTATTTTCTGTTATTTTTCTGTTTGTAAACACGGCCAAGTTTTAAAAGGTACTTATTCTTTTTACCCAGAGCGATGAATGACATCGGAGATTACATAGGTTCCAACATCGAAATATCCTGGTTACCCAACCTGGATGATTTAATGAAAGGGTATGCACGTAATTTCAGGCCTGGGATTGGAGGTGAGACTTTGAGAGTAATGTCTGTTTCTTACAACCCTTCTATGTTTATGTGGATCCTCTGCGTGATTAAAAGGTTGTGGTTGTCTATGACTTGGATACTGGAAATAATGACAATCAACAATGAGTTTGATCTTGAAAAAAGACAGACTGTAAAACAGGATTAGCATCACAGTCTTCTTGCTGATACAGCTCTTAAATCACTGATTTCTAAGTTGAAGGAATTTTGGTTTACACTAAGTGACAACAATTTCTGCACTTGCTTGAAACCAGATGATGTGGTTTCCAGAAGGGATTCAATAGTTTCCAGTAGTTGTGATTGTATCTCACGTCCTTTATCACCAAACGGGGGGTGTTCTGTTGGAAATTGAGGACGCAATCTATGAAAGATATAAACCTCTTGCTCTAAGGTAGATTTTACTTGGAAAGTGTACTTTATCTTGGAAAACACTTTTATGAATTCACTCTGTGTGAAAGAATTAACAGTCTTGGGACATCTATGTTTTTATAGGTACTATGATGATGTAAATCACCCCATTCAAACTTTTTTTCTCAGGTCCTCCTGTTAATGTTGCTCTTGCAATTGAAGTAGCCAGCATTGACCACATCTCAGAAGTGAACATGGTACGTAACCAGTTACACCTACCAAGCTGTGAGGGTATGTACTGTAATGACAGAAAGTGTAGAAAACTAACTAAATAGACAAAACATTGATCCCAATGGTTTGGAGTGGAGAAATTATCACAAGGAGTTACTGCAAAGAACAACCATTGTATTTTAAGACGCAGGCAGAGTATCTTCTGGCAACCATTGGCAATTGCAAGAATCTGGCCATGTATACACCTCTGGCCATGTATACATCACTGAGATTTCTCACTACAGTTAGCAAGGTTGGATCTGGGCAGCACTAAGTAAGTTTAATTTTAAGCATTAACTCCAACTTCTGTTCAAATTCCTTTTCACCACAGATACTTCCCAAAAGAAGCTAAAGGACAATTGGTTGTGAGATGCTCCCTTTTGTTTAAATACCTTTCAACAACTTACAAGTCACATAAGCGAGCATAGGCATGAATTAGCTGCATTACTGAAAGACAATAGGTTTAATTTTAAAACCAAAACTTTGACTTTCCCTCCATCCTTTCCCTTCATTACAGTTGCATGACTTCACCTGATTTTTCAGCTTTGATTTAAAAAACTTTCAAAACCAAAAGTTTGGAGATTTCTGATTTTTTTAATGATTTTTTTCATTAAGACATATGAAACTCTTGCAACTTGTCATATATAACATCAACATTGAATCACTTTTTGATAAGCCCGAGCCTATCCATGGTAGAAGCATACGACAGAAATTAAAATCCTTGGGCAGGCTGACTGAGTATAAAAATACTTATTTGCAGAGGAGACGGTTAGTACATTTCTAGGCTAATACAGTTATTTTTGACCTAGTTCAAGTGCATTATCATTGTGTTACTTTAGCATCGCTTTTTAATTGGGATTTGTCTTGTGTAGGAATATACCATGACGGTGTTTTTGCACCAGAGCTGGCGAGATGACCGTCTGTCTTACAATCACACAAACGAAACTTTGGGCTTAGACAGCCGCTTTGTGGACAAGCTCTGGTTGCCAGATACTTTCATAGTAAATGCCAAGTCTGCCTGGTTCCATGACGTGACTGTGGAAAACAAACTGATCAGGCTCCAGCCAGATGGAGTCATTTTGTACAGCATCAGGTGAGTGAGAAAGAGTGCAAGTGTACTCCACCATGTATTAAATTTTTGAACAGACTATAAAGCAATCATTCAGTTTTTCTAGGAAGATTTCCTAAAATAATTATTAATTTAAAATGGAAGAAAGTACTAGTGACTCCTATCAGAGACCCACTTGCTTTATAAGGATTACGCTGCCAGGATGGTATCTTTGGCAACACTAACACATTTTCTATTGCATAATCATAGAATGGTTTGGGTTGGAAGGGACCTTAGAGATCATCTAGTAATCACTGATCACTTTCAGAATGTCCTTAATGGGAGATAAGTACCTTGTAACTATTTGGTCACTGGGCAAGAAGATGCTGAATACAGAGCAAAGATTCTGTTCTCCACCCTCACACTGTTTTCCAAGAGAACTATGAGCTTGATTTAGACTCAACTTCCATATCTTTCAAACAGAAAAAGTACTATTTCCCCAGTTTGGAGGAGTGTTCTTCTTAGAATTCAGTAACCATTTTTAAAGTTAATTGTGTAATGGTGGGTGTTTCATGTCAACGAACATGGCTATAGTGCCCCTTCGCCACTGAAAATGGGACGTTATACAGTCTGAAAGACCTCTGCCTTGTAAATACTGAGCCGTGTGGAATGTGAACTTGTGTGCTTAATTTCAATGTAGTGGCAGTAGCAGTGGATGTAGTATTGTCCTGATGTTCCCAGTTTTACCTGCTCTTCCTTTTTCAGAATTTTCTTTACTATCTCTTCTAAATCTGATGATAACTTACTAGAGAGCTCTTAATGGGAAGGAAGGTAGTATATACATCCTCTCTCTGCTTTTTCCAGGCACTGGGGCTCATTCTGAAACATCTAGTTACGATGTACTTCTTGTTTCTTCTTTTGTCTAAAACTTATTTGCTCTTTTTTTAAAAAAAAAAAAAAATATTGATATTTCACTTCAGAATTCACACTAGCAACCAAAATTTTAGCAGAGGACATGTCATAAACTAAGTCAAAGCTCAAATAGAAGTATGGTAAAATTCACTAGAATACATTAGCTTTGATGTTGGGATTTTAAAGAGAGTAATTAGGAATTTTTCTCCTTTAACACCACGACTGATACGTTTTTGTGTTGCCCAAGAATCTTCCCTCAGAAACACACAAAATATCATGAAAAAATAATAAGAAATAAAGTGTGGGTGAGTAATATCAACTACGCCAACTACTGTGATACAGTTTTTCTCTCCCATCAGCAACTGCTCACAGAAGTCACATTTAGGAGTGTCACGATGATGTGGTCTGTTCCTCAAATCTTTTACTTTCTTCTGCTTGCTACCCTTCACCCTGCATTCAGTCTTGTGCTGTGACACTCATTCTCTTCTAGAGCAGACTGGAAGGATTGGAGATATTTCTTGCTAGCAGCCACCCGTTTCATTGCTGGAGGCTACTGTCTTTCCTTGTTTCCAAAGGGGAGAGCAGACCTAAACAAGTGGGGTATTAAAATCTTTCCTTTGGTACAGATGGAAAGAGCAATTGACTCCTCGCAGGACTCTCCTGTGTTCAAATCCATTCCTTTCCCAAGAAAAGCTTTTTCCTTTGTGTCCACAAATAACAGTAGTCTCAAAATTAAGGAAGGGCATTATCTAATGACATCAGAAGAAAACACTTCCACCTATGCTTGTAACCTTCGATTCAGTCTCCCAGTAGTTATCTTTGAGGTGTGTATCCTCATGACCTAAGGCAATCTGTAAATTGTATATTACTAAAAGCCTTGAAATGGCTAGAGATAACAGACTTTCCTGTAACAAGAACAGACTAAAAAATGATTTCCAAGAACTTTTATACGTTCCTGTATTATAATTTGATTATTCAATTTCCTCCATAAGTGCACAAGTGTAGGACAGCACTGCAATTGTAACTGTTAGGCACTGTAAAGCAGGCTGGTCTCATCTCTAGAGAGAACTGGGCTCTTTTTGCTTAATGTGAATAGTCTAAAGTGTTAGGCATTGTATCCACACGGTTTCCCTCTGGTGTTCCCTTTATAGGCTGTGGACAAAACAATCCATCCTACCTCGGCAGGCTGGATTCTCTCTATGATTTTAAAAATTCCTTTAACAACTGTCCAGAGAGTCTAGCTGAGACAAAACACCCATTTTCAGATGATGAAATTTAGGTGAGATTCACCTAAATGGATTCATCTCCCAAAGGAACACAAATTGCATTAAAAATTTTTCAGAGCATTTTTAAACTCTTATTTTTAAATTATATTATTTAATTTCATGAAGTAAACAGAGCAAATACTTGACAGCATTTTATAAAATCTGGATTTACATGAAGAGAGCCTTCAGTCATGTTATGTGTTATTTTGAAACTGGCAAGATCTTTGAGGAACCTCTTGGTTGCCTTCCTAATTCTCTTCTTCATGGAAGGAAACAAAATCCACTTATTAAAACTGGCCCGTGTAGGTTTAATTCAAATGGATCATAGTTAATTTCATAGAGTCCTAAAAAATACATGTGCTAGCAATGATTCCAGATCTTATTTAAATGAACATGAATATGATTTCTCCTTATCCATAGTGGCTAACTTGCGTATGGACACCAGTTTATAATGTTCTTTAGGAATATTTTTCCTAAAATAATTTTAATACCCATAATAATTTTAATACCCTAAAATATTTTAATACCCATAAAAGTATCAAAACTGATCCCTGATGTTTCGCCCCCTTCCTGGACTACACGCATATTCAGCGTGACTAATCCGTTCCTAGCTCAGTTGTGTATAGTTCAGTATGCTGCAAAGAAAAGGTTTTTTAAAAAAAAAAGTCACTGGTGACTGGGCCTCAGCGGTGGCAAAGGGAGCACCACCTTGTGGTACTGCAGCTGGAGACTGCTCTGCTCAGGCTCATCCTTCCCCTCGACAGCAGCTTTTAATTGACACATCAGAGGGCCAGATGTCAGGCCTATCTCCTTTCTGAAATACATTGTTGATACAGTATAAAACCCTCAGCAGTTTCCATATATATGTGTCTTACTCTGAATGCTCCAGAGTTCCTGATTCTAGCATCATTTTGCAGCAATGAGTTTCACAAGCCAATGTGTACGACACAAAAGTTTTTCCCAAAGTCAGATATAAATTCCTTCCATAAGAGTTGCTTCCTTTTGGAACACATTTGGATACTGTGGGTACCTTAATCATGCCAAGTCTTGCATTTTTATTTTCTAAAATTAAAAACTCAAATGTTTGGCTCCACTTTAGGAGACATTTCTTTACACTTAGTTGATTTCCAGGATTAGTTTCTACCTTTGCATATAATGTTTTGTGACCCCTTTGATGAAGAACCACCCCTAATGTAGTGTTTGCAGAATAGGTTTCCTTTGTATCTTAAAAATGTAGCTGTGCTTCTCTTGGGTGGGAGGAACTTTAGCTTTTTGTGTTGTGTTTTGTTTTGTTTTGCTTTGTTTCTCCAAGGTCTAAATAGTAAATTTCAAACTTCATAGGAATGTAAATTATTCCTACTGCATGTGATAATTTTTCAACATTAAATTTCACTTACCATTGCATTTCCTGCTCTTGCAGCTCGTTTACGTCTCTTTGGAGCTGCTAAAGTCAGATTTAGACAGGGGAAAGTGAAGTCCTTTTTTTTTTTCATGTGACTTTTCATTCCTTTTTTCAAATGTTACAAAAGTCCTGGGTCTTCATTTAGATGAGATGAGTTTGCATGTTGAGCAGTGGTCTGGTCTCTTCTCTACAGAGGAAGACCATATCTTGATGCTTTGGAGTTAGAGCACTGACTGGGTAAAGAACAAATTTTATGTAAAATTCTAAGTGGATACATTTATGAGATTAAACTAATTTAAAACTGGATTTTCCTATAGCTGTAGTATTAAGGATCAGTACTTTTTAAGTGAAAAAAAATGTGTTATGCAGCTTGTTCAAATGTTCTATGTATTCAACTCCATTTGAAGCTCTAGAGTTAGAATGGGGCAAAATTACATTTTTTTTATCTGATGTGTCATTTAAAGTAATTGTGTTCTGATCTCAAGTCACAGTATCCATTGTGCATTAATCATCACTGCATTATTATTGCATAGTTTCAGTAAAAGCAGTCAGTTTCTATGTTGTTGGTGTAGGGCATCTCCACACGTCAGCTTACATATCTTAAATAAATCCTTGCTTCTGAATTTCCTGGATTTCTAATTCTAAGTTGGAGATAATTACAATGACCCTCTGATGTTTTTTTTCATCTCTTCCTTAAATTGCCTCAATGTGATTTTAACCTTTCAATCTCTTTGGCACAGTTTCACAGTTAGAAAATGAAGAAATGCAGTGTTAGGCTGACCCTGGCACAGCACCTCAGCATTCCCCTCCATTAGCTCTCAGCCCCCAGGACACTCTTTATCCTGTCCTTCGCTGTGTCTCGTGGCCAGCTCCCCCTGCCCGTGTCATCCAGCCCACAAGCAGGAAGATGGGATGGGCATCAGCCCAGCAGGAACCTGGCACAACTGCCCTAATGCCCAGCTATCAGCGTGCCAGGGGAGTACAGAGGAGGGCAGTGGAGGTGGTGAAGGGCCTGGAGAATAAATCTGAGGAAGAGCGGTTGAAGGAGCTGGGACTGTTTAGTTTGAGGAAGAGGAGGCTGAGGGGAGACCTCATCACTCTCTGCAACTACTTGAAAGGACATTGCAGAGGTTGGTGCTGGTCTCTTCTCACAGGTAATTAGTGAGAGAACAAGAGGGAATGGCTTCAAGCTGCAACAGGGTAGGCTTAGACTGGACATTAGGAAACAATTCTTCACAGCAAGAGTGGTCAGAGACTGGAAGAGGCTGCCCAGGGAGGTGGTGGAGTCCCCATCCCTGGATGTGTTTAAGAGTCATTTAGATGTGGGGTTGGGGGATCTGGTGTAGGGGAGAACTTTGTAGAGTTGGTGGTTGGACTCGAGGATCCCAAGGATCTTTTCCAACCTGAATAATTCTGTGAAACACTAGAGGCCCATTTTGCTGCAAAGCCCTCTCCTGGTGATTTCTGCGTGCTCTGTTTTGAGCTGTGGTCTTCACTCTGCTCTGTTTTGAGCTATGGCTGGTCTTCACTCTGCCAGACCAGGCACCTTGGTGGCCCCTGGGCTGGCTGCAGGCAGGGCTGGCAGCTGGGACAAGTGCTGCATTGGGGCTGGTGCCACAGCTGGGGCAGGGGCAGCAGTTGGGGAATTTTAGCTTTTAATTGGGGATATTCAGCATTTTCATCTGTTAAAAATGCATTGTAAGGGGTCACATCTCTACTTGAATGGGAGATCCCAGTTTTGCAGATTGTTACACTGCTGGCATAAGCAGGTTTGCAGTCTCTGGATACTTTTAACCAGCTATTCACTTGTAATAATATATTTGATCCATAGGAACTGTTGGTAAGAGGTTTCAGGACTGCAGAGGCTACAGGTGCCCACACGGCCATAGGGCAGCTCTTATCAAAGCAGAGCTTACTTGTGAGGCCTCCAGAAGCCAAAACTGCTGTGGGGATCAGTGCAGAATAAACTATTATTTAAAATGCCTGTAAGGTATGGCACACTGTATGGCAGTGGTGCTGTAAACAGACACAGCAAGTACAGCAGTCCTGTTTACCTTACAGTTCTCCCTACAGCAACCTATATTCATTTCATTCAATTTTGCCATATGTCAATACTTCCAGATGAAACTTCCTACAACAGTTTCTCTCAGCCTGATGTTTTTATTATATATATGTTCAGGGCTCTAGTTGGTGTAGGACAGCCTGCTGCGTGGTAGAAAAACAGAGAGAAGTGCTAAACTCCTGGAATTTGATTGCAAAGTTTTGGTTGCTGCTGGAGATAAATCAGCTGTGTAACTATAGGCACTTAACAGAGCTACCCTAACAAATACGAATGATGGAGTCACTATGGCTCTCCTTTCCTGTGGTCCAGACTGGAATAACCATTGCTGGGAATACTTTGTCAAGAAAGGCAGTAACTTTATGATAATAATATGATTACATAAAACTATGCAATTAGCATTTTACTTAATGTAATACCCTGTTCTATGTGTGCAGTTTGACCTTGAGGATGTACTGCAGACACTTTGCATTCACTTTTCTACCCTTTCTATGATTCTGTGATTCTATATTATTCTTAGTCCTCCTTTTATTGCTAATATAGGAACTTTTTTTTGGTCCTTAAAAGTAGAAACCAGATTAAGTCCTAGTTGGGCTTTAGCCCTTCTAATTTTCTCCCTACATAGACTCACAATGGCCTTGTAGTCCTCATGAGTGGCCTGCCCATTCTTCCAAAGGCCATAAATTCTCCTTTTTTCCCTGAGTTGCAACCATAGCTCTCTATTCAGTCAGTAGAGAGACGGAGTTACATCTTCTAAATGTAGGGCCTGTAATGGAACTGACTGTTGTCTCTGTTCAAGAAATACTGGTCAGGATTTCTGGGCCAAATTTCCTTATCTGGAAATTTGTATTTTTTGATATCATAATACCTTTGGGTTTCTGAATCAGATCTCAAAACTATCAAAGCTTTTGTCCTTTACTGCATTTATTGTTAACCTTTCTGCTCTTGGGAAGAGAAGGTAATCATGTACAGTATCACGGCTGTGTATAGAAATACTTTATTTAAAATTAATAATTACTCATGGATGTTTACTGAATTGCTTTAAGTCCTAAGAAGTCAATAGGTTGCTTATAGTTGTGTATAAATTTTCCTGCTGACATTTTCATAAACATCTATTAGGCTTGTGGCTCATATTGGCAACGTACCTTAAAATATGCGCTGATCAACTATTTTGCCAAACCACCACGGGTCTTCCTGGTGTGGATATCTTGGAGGATAACTTGGATAACAACAGATCTGACAGAGCATGTTAAAACAAATTTGTCATATGTATTTATTGTATTAGTGGCTGGGCACAATGTTGCTACAGCTGTTCTCGTGGCTGTGTTTGGCTGTAAATTCTGACAGGCTCTATGGACCCCCTGGGATGATGTTTATCACCTCTGGGAGAGGGATTGGGATTTTAATTATGCTGTCCTGTGTGACATCAACTTATGATATGATAGTATCACTGTTCAGAGGGTGATGTTGGGGCATTTATTCAGCACTGTTTTCTTGCCCATATCTCAGGGAATTTATTCATAATCACACTCAGTCTACGCAGGAAGCAAGGGGGGATACTTTTCCCAGCTCTTTCATCTCCCTTTTCTCTGGTATACCAGTTTTTGAGAATTTTGAATACTCTTGGGACATGCAGACCAGCTTGGTTCCTATTGCTAGGTCTCCTGAATGTGTTTCAGGTTTTGTTTAGGGTTAAGCAGCTATTTATTTAAGACTACTGCCCAGAGATGTCCCCTGAGGCTAGAGAGTGTTGGGTGACATGGCATGTGGGAGACCATGGCAGGTATCTGGAGAGCTTCTCAACTCCAATGGTCTGGGATTTCACCACCGAACAATTACAGGACCCTGATCAAGTGATAGAATATTTGAAAGGAAGATGCTGTGGCTGTTCCAGAGAGGCACAGCTCACTGTGTTGTGCTGGGCCCTGGCCAGTATCTACCAAGCCTTGCTCAATGTTGCGCAGTGTCCACAGGGGAAAGAGATGGAAACCAG
>JAOXNG010000008.1:2194836-2213558 GCA_028566535.1 Scolopax minor | reverse complement strand
CGAGAAGCCTTTCAGTCCCCCCAGGCTCAGGCAAGAGGCAGCAGCTGAAGCTGGTTTAGATCTCTGCCTTGCCCCAGCCTCCTCTGGAAGGACACAGTGCTCAGACAACATGGTACCCATGCACACCTGGGGACACACCAGGGGACTTTATCCCACGGGGAAGCTCCTCTGCGTGATCCACCTGATCTTCTCCTTGGTCAGGGACATCCCACTGGGACAGATCACAGCGTTGTCCCTCATCATACTTAAACCTCAGCAAGCCATTACAGGGAAAAGTTAAGACTTTTTTTATTTACATTGTAGCATCATTAATGGCACTCATCTTTAGGATTTCACCTCCTTATTGTTAACATTAGATTGTTTTCAAACAAGGCAAGAACAGTGATATTCACCCTGTGCATGATTTTATGAAATGTCAAGGACAGGGGACATGAGCTCTGCTGGGGTAAAGGACGATGATGAGAATTTTTAAGTGCAGTCTCTGCTCTCAGGACTCGACAAACCCACTGTCACCCAGGCTTGTTGCTGCACCGTGCACACACCCAGTTACTCTGGTACAGCATGGCACGACAGAAACAACCCAGCCATGCAATTTGAATGATACACTTCTAGTTTAAAAATCCAGTTTTCTTCTTAACCTCTTTTCCCCTGTTGCCAGGACAGATTCTGCCTCCTTAATAATACTGAAATCCATCCTCCAGAAGAAGCAGGATTTGGATCGCTGCTCTCCAGGGCTGGTGCCGCTGCATCAAATGGTTTATTTTATTAATCTGTGCAGGGTTGAAGAAATACCCAAACAGGCTGCAGAGCCCCCCTGCTGCGTTAGCTCTGGCCACTGCCTGAATGTGTGAAAAATAACCATAAGTAGAGCTCACCTTGTGCATTCCTCATAAGGAGATTTCATGGTATTTTAGAGAGGAGGTCAACAAAATTAAATGAGATGTATAAAATCAACAAGAATGCAAGAATTACAAAGGACACCTTGAAACCATTCTCCCACCAAGACAACACGACTACAGACCTGGCTACCTGTCCCCAGAGCCAGCAGGTCTGTCGTAGTGGCTTCTGGTCCCACAGATAACCCCTGTCATGCCTGGGTGCCAGCAGCCCTCCAAAAACCATTTACAGGAATCCTGAGGGATTCAAGCTCAAACGGAGCTTTCCCAAAGAAATGAGGACACACAGACATGCTGGATGCCACCTCGCTACAAGCATCAGTGTGGAGCTACCACTTACCAAACACTTCTCACCATTCATTTTCCCAACAGGAAGGGGGATATTTGAGAGTCTGACTTTAGCTAGGAGTGCTAAACGTTGAAAATAACTGGCCTGAGCAGGTGGGAAATCCATCAGTTTGAGAGCGGGGATCCTGGAGCAGGGATGAACAGAGCTGTTCCGCAGCACAGGCGCCTTTCACAGCTTATCTGAAGCACAGCAACACGCTAAATCTCCCTCTCTGCTGGCAGCTATGCTCAGCTTAGACTGAAATAGTCACTTATACAGTCACCTCCACCTGGGAGGATGTCACCTGCAAGCACATTTCAAGAGCAAGCCCAGATTTAGTAGGCTTATGATCCTGACTGACTAGAACACTTCAAACGATCCGTGTCTGCTCCGTGCATTCCCTTCTCCAGCCTAAACAAAGGTACCAAATTTCTGTTCAAAAGTGCATGCAGGCTCAGAGAGTTAATTATTGTAATTATCAATTGAACAGACTCAGAATGCTAATCTATTATAAAGTGGTCTGTTAATTGGTGTTAAACTGTCATTAGCCTGCCATTTCCCATGTTATCAAGCTGACCTGGAGCACAGCGCAGTTGAAAAACCAATTCATTTCTCATTTCTGCAAACACTGATTGCAGATTTAGAGAGGGAAAAAAAGAAAAAAGTACATACCTGGAATTGAATTTTTTTTTACTACATGTAGAACCGTACTTGTATGTACCTTGCCATGCAGTGCTTTTTGCCTTGCTGCCTCCAGCGGTGCCCGTGATGTTCTGCCCACAGACCCCGACCTCCCTGGTGCTGCTGTGGGCCATGGGCTCTGCCAGCTCAGGACCTCATTGCTGCCAGACAAGCACTCTATTCCCAGCTGTAGATCTGCTCCAGGTGGAAGAGGAGCTTTCCTCCTGGTGCCAGAAGCCTTTTCCATCATGACAGTCTCCATTCCTTGACCCACCAAGCGCAGCCTCCCTCTGCTCCTCCTTCAGTACTGCTGTGGCTCAAGAGCTGGAACCTGTAGGGTACCAAATGTCCAAAACCAGCGATGACCAGCATCTCACCAGCCCCATGAATCACTCAAAAAGCATCCAGAGCTGTCCCTAAAGAGGTCCCAGAAAAAAAAGGGACAGGTCTCAGGCTGGTCTCTTCCGCTCAAGAAGTAGCTGCCTTCAGCCAGTCTTTGGGCTTTAATTTATGGAAGTGGAGATAGAAAATTGGCTTAGTCACTTCTCAGAGGTCAGTGACAAAATCTGGGTTCCCAGGAGGGCAATGAAAGGAGAGATAGTATTTCAATTTCAGACTATCAGGAGGGAAGGCAGTACTCCTGACTGCTCTCACTTCCCCAAAAGTCATCGCCAAAGTGGCATGAACCTGCCAGAGCATTTCTCAGGCTCTCTCACCTGACTGACATTTAGCTGCACTAACTTTTCTTTCTTTTTTATTTTATTACATAACCAACTGTAAAAGTTCAGGGGAACTTAAAATGACCTTTAGAAAATCCAAAAGCGATCCATTGTCAGAGACAACTTCACCACGGAGCAATCTCTGAAATAATTACTCAACTGCACGTTGCCTCCCTCTCCCTGGGAGAGGCCCTGCACCCATCCCAGCACCCCAGCCAGAGTGGGAACAGGGGAGCAGTGACTTTTCTATATGCAAATCAGAACCTCTTGGTGCTCAGGTACCTTTAAAATCAGATCTGGGATATTAGATAAAGGGAAAAAAAATAATGTTCGAATTCAGAAAGCCCTTGGAAATAGTGACTTGCCATTTCCTGGGACTTTCTACCACATTTTAACAATAACTAGGAAAACAAAGTTTTGTCATTTAAGATTACCTCCAGTTCTCCTTACTTCGCTTCGTACTCTTTGGCAATGCAGAGTTGTTGTTCTACCTTATTTATATCCTTTTTTACTTTCCTTCCAGAATCCTTCTGCCACCTGCCTTTGCATGTTTTGGTTCTAACCAGATCACTGCAGAAGTACAAAAAGGAAGGAAATGAAACTTTTAGTGCCATCAGTAATAATCACAGGAAGTTTCTGGAAGTGGGAATCCAGAATGCAGTGGGAATTCAATGCCTTTCACTCCTGATGGCTATTATTACTCAATTCAGGCCTGAGATATCCGACTATTTATCACTTTCTCTCCTTACACGTGCAGAATACCCAAGTATACCTGCACGAGCCTCATTTCTCCTCTTCCTCAAAAAATTTGCTAGTCATCTTCTATTTGATATCCTCTACTGCCATACAGGAAAACTGCTCATCCACAGGAAATTCCCATTTATTTTATTCCGTGAGACCCTGTTATGTTGATAAACTGATCCATGGGGCAACCAGCCATCCCATTCCTTTTTCTTGGTGGCAGATCAGCTGAGAGGCCAACATCACTGGTGTGGGGAAAACATAACGCCAGGACTGCCCATCCAGCAACAGGACTTCTTTGTCAGCATCTTCCACCTGAACTGGAAGTCAAATTAATTCTCACAGCTGACAGATACTTCTTCAAAGAGCTCCAATGCAGATCATCAGCGCTGTCTGTCAACTTCTAGCTCTCCGAATAATTTTCTTGGCAGTAGCTGCTGCATAAAAGTCCTACGTACCTATGAGTTTTACACATTGCACTCAACATTTTGCAGTGGTACCAGCAACCACTTTTTTTTTTTTTTTTTGGCAGGAGATTAGAAAACCATTGGTCCTCGTCTTTTTCTCAGCCAGCCCTGTCACAAGCAGAATTTACTGTTGCTGGGATACTGTCACCAGGACATTCACTGGACATTTTGCTTTGCTTATCTTTTACTCTTCAAAGTGCTACATATTCTCTGTCTTTTATCTCCCTCCCTCATTGTCATTCCACCCCTTGCTTACACCTTTACAGTTCCTCCAGTCGCCTTCATGTGATCCTGATGCCTTATTTTCTGCTGGTGACTTCAAATTCCGCTTGAGTGCGTGTTCCTTTTACTGCACTAAAGGAAAATAAACCTCTACAGATGGAAAGCTACCTCTTCTGCTGCTTGGAAAAACGGTGTCTAAAGCTTTCCACTAGAGGAATCACTTGGTTAGGCTTGGAGAAGACTGATGAGCCCAATGGCAAGGACAGCTATCAAAATGAGAAATGGCCATGATAGCTCCCTCTACACTTCAATCGTGTCTACTTTTACTTCACTTTATTGATACTCACTGACATGGTTCCACAACAAATGTGGAGATGGAGGAAAGCCCAAAGGCCAGTCTTTGCTATTTCAGGAGATCAAGATCCTGTTTAGCTTACCTGTTCAAGGGAGTGGCTCCTCTGAGCACCATTCTTGTAGAGAATGAACAAACGAGTAAAGAAAAAACATCACCACAATGATCTGTAGTTTGTGCTTAATTACTTTAAGATTGAAATCAAAATGAAAAGATTTCCACTGTTAAGAAACTGTTTTAGTACAGGGAAAATAATTAGAACCTATCCTTAATATCTTGGGATGCAATGGACTGATTGCTAATGACTGTTCACAAGCGCCAACAGTGATATTCATGGATAAAAAGGAAGACTGGAGAATGCCATGAAATGGCATCTGAGCATTGTTTCTATTTTCTAAATCTATCAAAGACGTACAGCCTTTCCTTAACAGAAGGCACGCAAAAGGCACAGGGCTCTCTCTATTTTTTTGGATGGTTAGTCAAGACTTACTGTTCAGCAGATGCACACAAGAAGGGTGTTTCTTTCTTCTGCACTGAATAAACAATCTTCCTTACAGACACTTGCTTCTGATGCTCAGCCGAAGTGGCCTGCTGGGAGATCAGGACAGAGAAACCCAGATGACTGGCTTGCCACTTCGGTTTCCTTTGGCAAGGAGTTGGGTGCTAATTTAAAACAAAGCGTTGGCTTTTTTATGGGGTGTGTGGGCTGGCAGCCTTATGCTTGCAAAGGCATGCAAGGCTACAGGCAATGCTTTTCTTCTTTGCTTTTTTCTTCTTTTTCTTTTAAATGAACCCAAAAGACCTATCCTCCTTTTTCATCAATGTAAACACGGTGCAGGGGTTCCCAATTAGTCATTGTGCCTCAGCTCCTGTTGAGGGTGATGGCCAAACTCCTAAAGCCACACTATTTTATGACCCAAGTACCAACATTTTTTCCCCCTGCATCAAGAACCCACATCTAGTGGTGTCACATCTGTTCCATCAGAAACTCACATAAAGAAGCCACATCTACTGGAACAGCCCAACCAACCAACTTTGGCCCTTACCATGTATTTCTGATTGCTCCCTTTGCTCCCATTACAGTGATGCCATAACTTTTCTTTCACATATTGAAATCATAGAATCGTCTACACTGGAAGAGACCTTTCAGATTATCTAGTCCAACCATCAACCTAACACTGACAAAAAAAGGCTGAGGGGACACCTCATCACCCTCTACAACTACTTGAAGGGACACTGTAGAGAGGTTGGTGCTGGTCTCTCCTCACAGGTAATTAGTGACAGAACAAGAGGGAATGGCTTCAAGCTGCAACAGGGTAGGTTTAGACTGAACATTAGGAAAGAATTTTTCACAGAAAGAGTGGCCGGGCATTGGAATAGGTTGCCCAGGGAAGGGGTCGAGTCACCATCCCTGGACATGTTTAAGAGTCATTTAGATGTGGTGTTGGGGGATAAGGTGTAGGGGAGAACTTTGTAGAGTAGGGTAGATGGTTGAACTTGATGATCCCAAGGGTCTTTTCCAACTGAAATGATTCTATGATTCAGGCCTCTTAAGCTGATTGATCTTGCTTAAACAATATAGATATAACCAATATCTATCTACTTTTCAAAAATAATAGACAACGATTAGAAAGGGAAGAAGGGACTCAGCAGCATGGAAGGGACTCAGCAGCATGTAAGCCAGCTTTGGAATTTAAGGACTGCAAAATTAGTTCAATAAATGAGAAAGACTATTTCAGTTGGAAAGGAACAACAGCTATCACTTAGTCCAACTGCCCAAATAAAATTAGTCTCATTTTCACTTTAAAATAAGCGTCTACATGTATTTTTCTCCCTTTGACGCAAATAAAAATCAAAATGCTTATGAATGGAAAACAACTGCTAATAATAAAAGTTTGTCCAGTTGGTCTCTGTTTCAGCAGTTGGTTTCTTCTCTTTCACTGATGCACACATGAAACTTCATATTCACATTTGCACACTGTTGTGCTTTTTTTAAGGTGTGCAAATCAGGGAAGACTTGGATGCACCAAAACATTGATATGTCCAGAATCTTCTAAGGATGTGTAGCTCAATCCTGAAGAGCCTGATTGTTGTGGGTAACCTCAGTGGCCAGAAAAGCAGCACACAATCACTTGCTCACTTCTCTATTGCAACCCTCAGTGGGACAGGGGAAGAAGGGAGAATAAAATCAGGAAAAATTGAGCGTCAAGATAAACCAAACAAAATAATTGCTTAATAAATGAGTAATGGGAAGAAGAGGAAAGAAAACAAAATAATCAATGCAAAAGCAGTCACGCGCCATCTCCTGTGGACAGACCAATGTGGATGGCCAATTCCCCATCTTTTTTTTCTTTTTATTGCTCAGTATGACATTATATGATATGGAATATCTCTTTGGTTAGTTCAGGTCATATGCCTAGTTGTGTTCTTCCACCCCAATCTATTCACTGGGGGGGCAGAGTGAGAAACAAAGACCTTGTTGCTGTACAAACACTGTTCAGCAACAACCAGAATATTAACATGTTATCAGTTCTATTTTAGCCAAAATTCTTAAACCACATGAGCTGCTATGAAAAAAACCATTTATTCTATCCTAGCCAGGCCCAATACAGAGGCATAATTAACTGTGATCAAACCCAGGTTATATTCAGAAGGAAAGGAAGAGTGTCTCCTAAGGCATAAAAAACACTGGCAGGCAGCTGGGCTGTTATGTTGTTTAGGTTTTCGGCAATGAACTGAAGCTTTCTCTATGAATTCAGAGGCACCAAAGCACCTAACCAGCTCTGCCAAAGTTCAGCTTGGCTACACCATTCCCCCAAGGTTTTAATGGCAATCCAAGCTCATGTATCTTTTTAGAGCCATGAGGCTCTAAAAAGAGCCACATTGGCCCCATTTAGAGCCACATCACGGGGAACTCAAAGAGGCCTTAGTCTGACAACTTTTCTTAGTTGTGAGAAAATTTGATAAAACATATGCCTGCACATTTGGAATGTAATATTATGATTTTATAACTTAAACAGCCCATTCACAGTACTTGTAGGCAGCTCACTTACAGCACTAACAGTACCAGAGTCTCCAATCTTCCCACACCACCACCCCCCCCAACCTCAGGGCAAAAATCTGCATGTGTTCACACCATTCACTTGTCAGGCAAGTTTAGAATTAAAGATTGGATTGGGTTTCAGTGTGACAGACTTCCTAGACATAGTTACTCATATTCAACATTGCTGACAAATAGAGGACATTCACTTGGTGTCTGCTAGCATCTCCAGCATGGAGGATTAAGAAGAGTAAGCCAAACTGCTGCTTCATGGAGATGCAGCTATAATGGTAGGACTGCTGCCAAAATTCCCATATAAAGTAAAAAAAAAGTGTGCTTATATGTGATAATCTGGAATCATGTTTCCTCGATAACTGGTCAAGGGGAAAAGTGTTTGTCACGCATCATTCTATTCTCCTGTAGAAGATGCTTCCCTATGAACCTTCTTCCCTCTTCTCACCAACAACTAAGTCAGATCTGACCATTTACCATGGAGAAAAAACAAACACAGCTAGCCCTCTTTTGCCAGTCCTCCTGACAGGACTGATATTTTTCTCCTTTGATTAAGTATCTCCTATGTGAACCCAACATTGGACACAGATTAAACATTTCAACTGCTACTGTCACAGTTATGGTGATGAACATGTACTTAATAGGAGTTAGAGGTGATCCATCCAACCAATGGCAATGAATCTGGCCTTTTGTGGTTTTTATATCAAGGATTCTACATGTCCTGAGGGATCTGAGGGATTTGTGAACAGAGGTTTCTGAACAGATTCACTGGCCTATTGATGCAAGTTTATCTTTTTCTTTTTTACCACTGACTTTGTTTTCTAGGCAATTAACCATAATACCATTTTATTCTGTCAAAAATAGCAATCTACAGTTTTACTTATGTAATCACCAAATGCAGAGCCAGCAGACAGTGAACCAGCAATCAGTGCTCTCTCCCAGCAAGTTCTGCTGGGAGTTTTGGGGGTGGTTGAATTTTTTTAATTGAATTTAAAGATTTTGATTTCAGTGAAATGAACATGTAGAAATAAAACCTCTTTAAACAAACGAATGGTTAATAGCAAGTTGTCCATTAACAGCAAAACTAACAAAGATCCATTTCCCATGGATTTGAGGATCCCTGACAAAGGAGATTTGTTTCCACGACACTACCCGACTGGCACAGAGTAACTATATCCTAAAATCAACGTGTGAACTTGAGACAGACTTGCAGTACAGAATTACACTCTGATCTCTCTGCAGTAGGATAGACACAGATAGCGTAAATTCAGTAGTTATTTTATTTTACAAACAGAAATTTCTATGACTCTGAGATCCAAGCCCAGTGCAGGGGTAGGCAGGCTAGTTTGAGTGCTACAGGAACAGTTACTCTATGTTAAATGACTATGCAAATGAGCTTTTTGAGAGATAATCTGAATATTTCTCATGACACTGAAGCGCATTGTGCCATACCACATATTGCCAGTCAGTGTGAATCAACTTGGATTATTCCCCCTGTGGGAAAGCTACCCCAATGTGATGGCGGCAGCGTTGACGTTGCCAGGACAGTGAATTATCCAGACTGAATCACAGTATGTTTGAAAGTTTGCAATGGGACCAACGAAAATCCCCACAGCAGAGGAATTAGAGGACTTCCACTACGGGTCCTCTAAGTTCTTAATTTTTTCCTCAAACTTTGTGTTTATTCAGCTTTCTTTTGGCAGATGGCTATTCTTCAGAGGACATCGTCTACCACTGGTCAGAAAACCAGGAGGAGATCCATGGGCTGGATAAGCTGCAGCTTGCTCAGTTCACAATTACCAATTACCAGTTCACCACAGAAATGATGAACTTCAAATCTGGTAATAGGCTCTGTCTTCAATTCAGGGACAGTATCTGATTTTTTCCTGCATAGGGAAACGTCCTGTATCTATAATAGAAAATCCCTCTTCTTAAGTAACTAATTTAAGAACCTGTCAGGTTGCTGATAAGAGTTTTCTTTAGCTTAGACTTGGAAAAAAAGCCAACTTTTGCTGAGCCTTGAGGTAGCCAGTGTACTGTATTATGTCCTTTAGCTCTGTATGTTTGAGAAAATACTTCATGGACGCAAGCCAGACAGCACTTGATAAAAAACACTCGAGGTATAGCTCACATTTTCTTGACCTAATTTGCAACTTCAGATAAAGAAAAATTTCCATTATCCCTGATGTTATGAGGCTTATGTTGTACAGTCAGATCATTCTAATTCTATCCAGTAGAAGTCAGTGGTGTGTATGCATATCACTGGGTTTATTGCAATGTTTGTAAAAGATTGGAGTTATTTCTTTCCTGCTGATTTTTCATCCTCTTTCATGTATTCAGATTCTCATTTATGCTGCACATCTCCTCTAAGCTCTTTTTTTGAGTTTGAAATTAACTTGGCCTTTTAAAAAATCTAAATTTAGTATCTGGAGGACTTTCTACAGCAGATGATAAGACAGTACACATTTTGAAGCAATACTGTTATTCGAGAAGACTCATGATTTTATTTTCAGATCTGGCATTGATATGACCTGAGACAAATCATTTGACCTATTCTTAGCTAACTGCTGATCAGAACTGCAGTACCTCAGGCAGGGTTTATGAAGACTAATCTAAAAACATTAAGACATTGAAAAAAGCTTTTTGTGATCCTTGTCCTAAGGATGGTTAAGAATGTAGATCTGTGTCATTATAAGAAATGTTATTTTGAGTATCAGTTTAACAGCCAGAATTTTTCTTTGTGTGCTCTTTTTCTAGCAGGTCAGTTTCCCAGGCTCAGTCTCCACTTCCACCTGCGGCGAAATCGAGGAGTTTACATCATTCAGTCTTATGTCCCTTCTATCTTACTGGTGGCCATGTCATGGGTGTCCTTCTGGATCAGCCAGTCAGCTGTGCCTGCCAGAGTGTCCTTAGGTAAAACACACAGTTTGGGGAACTAATAGGGAAGGGTATGTGCAAGTTGTAATTATGGTCCCTAATAATCATCATTTTCCATGAAGGTGCATTTATAAATGCTATGTTTACATTTGCAGAAGAGAGGGTCCCTTAAAAGTCTTTCCTCATGTTTTAATTTGCCATGCTATCAGAGCAGCTGCCTCAGTAAAGAACAGAAAATAACCATCTAAAGATGGTTAAAAGCAGTAGTGAATGTGAGGCAGTTGGATGAAAGAATTGAAGGAACTGGGACAGTGACAAAAAAGAGTTCCTAGAGCCTGTGGATCTGTTTGCCTGAGGAGGGGTTGCCAGTCCAGATGCAAGAGTTTTAGAGGGTTAAGTCTAATCCTGCTCTAGAACAAACCCAAAGGCAACATGTTCAAAGCTGCCTTAGTCCCACAAATGCATTGTCCTTTACAAGCTCTCCTGTTTTGAAAATCAGGAGCCACACTATTAAGGGGCTCCTATTGTGAAAGTATTACTCAGCTTCAAATTAATAAATACATTTATTATAGTGTATACTATGCAAATTAAAATAAACTTTCTCCCACTACTCTGCAGGTATAACTACTGTTCTTACTATGACTACACTGATGGTCAGTGCCCGATCTTCACTTCCACGAGCATCTGCCATCAAAGCACTTGATGTTTACTTCTGGATTTGCTATGTGTTTGTCTTTGCTGCACTGGTGGAATATGCATTTGCACATTTCAATGCTGACTACATGAAAAAGCAAAAGAACAAGCTAAAGGCGAGAAGGCAGAGCGCAGAGGTCAGTAAGTGTAATGCTGTGAAGAACTTTGCAAAAGTTATTATGCATTATGATCTTCTTCTGCCTCTTTTGAAAAACATAATAAAAATGTCCTGGTTCATTCTTTTGTCATGGTAATATGACTTGTGAGCAAATGAAACTGCTCATTTCCCCTTGCAGCATGGTTAGCACTAAAGACAACATATTCCTACGCAATTTGTTGCTGTATTTAAGATAGGAAATGGAAAATAGGAAAGAATGAGTAAGAAAAGAGGCAAAATATGTCCTGAGCCAGATTTGTACACTTACACTTTCATCTTACACTTTGAAAATCTATTTGGACACTTTGATATTTGTACTGGATACACTTATCCATATTAATTTTCTGTCCCACCTTATTATATCGGCTCTCACCTATTGGCTTTGGCCCCAGAGTGGAGTAACTATCTCCTTTAAGTCAGTCAATTACTTTCAGTCCAGAGGACCTAAGCATGCAGTCTCAATGGTGCCTTGGTAATTCAAAGCATGTGAAGTTATAACCAGAATTTAGAGATAGTAGCACAGTCTTTCAGCAGTTCTTCTGCCAAAACGAGTGATAAATGCCATTTGGCACTTAGGATTCTCAGGAATTTCCCCATGTCGGTATCATGGCTAGCTTGAATAAAGTACACTATCTGTGCCCTAGAAATTGCTACTAGAGGTTTCTTTCCTTTGCAGGTAAATGTGAAGAATGCCATCGTTCTGTTTTCCCTTTCCATAGCTGGTGTGAACCAGGGACTGGTCGTTTCCAACAGACAGCACCGAATTCCCAGAAGCCTGCCTGGATCGTATGGCACAATAGAAATAGAAACTGGAGAGACAAAACAGCAGCAAATAATGAAACTGGACAAAAAGAGGGGTCTGAAGTCCCTCTTTAAGCCCATTGATGCTGATACCATTGACATATATGCCAGAGCTGTGTTCCCAGCAGCCTTTGCAGCAGTCAATGTTATATACTGGGTTGCGTACACAATGTAAAAATGGAGAAAAAAAAAAAAAGAAAAGGTGAAGAGCTACAAATTGAACAATATCTACAGACTAAAATGCCCTTGCTGAAAGTGTATTGATCTGTCTCTTCTCAAAACATTTTCCAACGAGCTCGAGGATTTCTAAAGTCAAGAAAGTCCTGCAATCCCTACTAAAAGCAGCGATTTATTACAGTTCTGATTTGTTGCAGTAATAACTGTACTTTGCCAAACAATCCCAGCTCCTTATTTCCTGTATTACCATGAGACAATTTTTCATATGTACATATTTGCAGCAAAAGTTTAAATCTTTAATTACCATGGTTTTCCTCCCCTTCAAAGGTTGATCAGTAATGAAGATTTGGCTTTTCACACTCAGATTTCCTTTTTTGTAATGGAAGAGCTAATTCCTCACTCACAAACAAGTGATTTTCTGCATCTGGCCTTCTGTGGGATGATCTAAGTTTAATACTATTGGTAAAGCTGGAGTTTTTAATCACAAAAATCTCATGAACAAAGTAAAAGGGAATAGAGGGGAGTGGGGGCTTTTTCGTAAATTATTATTTGTCTTGGATAAAATATTGAAAACATTTCAATGCTCTTAGTCATAGCATGAAATAAAATATACTACATAAAATTCTACTGAATTGTTAATAATGACTGTGTTGCATTTCAGATCTAAACTAATGAAAGTTTAACACTTAAAACATGGCAAACATTTATTAGTTTAATAGGTTCAAAAATAGACAAAAGTGATTTAGAAACACAGGCTAAGCTCAGGCTTTCTAAGTTGGATTGGGAAAAATTTTAAAGGTGCTTGATAATGAAGGAACTCAGACTCCATTTTCAGGAAGCGCTTTAGAATTCCTTCTGTTAATTTTCACTGAGAGTCTACCATGTGCGCCTCTGAAAATATCCTTTTTGCATCTGTCCCTAAATAGCTGAGTGAAGTAAAAAAAAAAAAAAGTCATAAATGGCTTTAAGTTAGTCAGTTGCTTTGGATATTTTTGCCATCTTTATTCAGAGTCTGACCTAATATGTTAGGCCTTTTTACTTCCATTAGCGGCAATGAAATTTGTGGGTACTCGTACACACACTCCTTAATTCAGGACTAGAACCTCTCGCCCAACTCACGCAAACTAACACTTTGTTCTGTAAATAATTCTGGTGAACTCAGCAACTGAATGCAGTAATGACAACAAATACCAGTTTCATAATTAATCTCTAAAAACCTCCACAGCAAATACGTTGGTATATGTATTAAAACAATTAAAATATTGTTACTGCAGAAAACCAATGTAAGACACTTCAAAAGGGATTTTTTTTTTTTGAAGGATTTTGTTGCCTTGAAAGTGAGAGGTTGTTTCAAATATAGAGACTGACACAAAAGAAAACATGAAATGAGAGAGAGGGAAGGAAGGAAGCAGAGCAAGTGGCTGAAAGCTACGATGGAAGGAGATGTGGGGAGGTGTGAGATTAAACCAGCCAGGAGATGGAGATAAGAGAGGAGCTGTGCTGGTCTTTGAAGATGGGGATCTTGAACGTGGTGGCCAAGGATTAATAGTTGCAATTGCAATAAGGATGAAACAAGCTTTTGATCACAGTGGAGTGTGCACATTCTTCTGCCTTACTTATCTGTGACATATGGTTTGATTTCATCAGAGGAGCACTGAAAGATAGAGCATTTTAACACAGATTTATAACTTAAAATAAGATTTGTTCGATATCACTCAAGAGAATGATCTTGAACTGAGCTACAATAGAAAATATGCCCACATCACAAGCCAGGCTTAGGTTCACCTCAATCTTTAGTTTCTGTCTAATGGAAAAGCTATCTGCCAACAGCGTGCTGGAAAGCACAAACTGACATCGAGCTGTAATTGCTCCACAGGGCTCTCACCAGTCCAGCCTTAGACTGAGACCCATGGATTCTGCTCCAAGATCTTGCCACTGATGAGTCAGGGTAACTTTGTTAAATCATTTCACTGCGCCATCTGCAAAATTAATATAATGATACTGATTTGTTTCCTATATCTTTGAGTTTTACAGAAGAAAAACCCTTCAGGAGAGGCAGAAACTCTTAACCTCCAAATAGGTAAGTGCATCCAACTAGTACTTATGTGGTGCTATTTACCCTAGATTCTGAGACTCTCACACACTGAATTCAAGCAAAGTATTGCTTAGCTTTCACCTTATCCAGAAAGCTAATGAAGCTCTGCATCTCCTTCAATACATGCAGGTAATCAGGCTTCTCTTTTTTTCTTCTCCTTCTCATGTTTCTATTTTATTTTTCTTGCTGCTTGTTCCTGATGTTGATGAAATGCAGAAATATACCCTCCTTTTTTTTCCTCTAAGTGTGTTTTTGTCATAATCACTTTCTCCCAAAGGAAGTTCAACCCCTCCTGCTCTCTTCTGAATCATTCTTACTGCTTTATATAATGATTAAGTGCAGAGTGGGATAAAACCAGCAGAAGCATGATTTTACAATGCCTTTTCCTTACTATGTTGTAGCTTTTTTCATGATCCTGGGTCAGGTCCTTGACATATCTTAATTCCCCTTTCTACCTCTTCTTTCAGCTTAAAACTGAACTTTTTTCAATTTACACCTGATCCAATTCTTGTCTGGCCTCAAAAGCATCAGAAGTTTAAATTTAACTCTTGGATGATGCAGTTTCGTAGACACAAGGTGGCAGGTCTGAAACATTCTGTGCAGCCCTTTGAGCAGTGTCACCACCCCAGCACTACACCCTTTAGAAAGGCCCTACTGCCTTACTCTTTTCGTTACACATGCATAAATCAGAAATAAGCTTTGTTGTAAAATCAGTAGATTAATTACTGCTGTGAAAGCAGAGTCTAACCTTTTTGTATCCTGCTGGTTTCTCTAGCTATCAGTGTATTACATTGGCTGTCAGGGTTGGATCTAAAGCTAAGAGCTAAATTATTGACTAAATCCAGCTGAAGAAATACTCATAACAAGTTCCCATGGAGTGTAAATCATAAGGAAATAATCCATGATTTTGGAATTAAAGTTATTAAAGAGCAGAGAACAAAGCATTGACCTAGTCCCTGTAGTGTGCAGTGGCTGGTTATTTAGAGTAATTAGCAGGAAGGCAGCTGCAGATATTATAAAGGCAATGTCTAATCTAATTACTTCAGCAGTAATAGTTTGTAACTGTGCACCTGACAGAACTCCTTACACTGAAGCCAACGGAATAATGGCATGGGGTTATTGGACACAATTAGTTGCTTCTCCATCTGGGAGACAGTCACAGGCCACGTGCCCTGCTGGTTTCTTCAAAAGATTGAGTCAAAGAATTTTTCTGTAGTTTGACTGCAGTTCTTCAAGGTGCACAACTCAGTTGTGACTGATCAAAGTAAAAGGTGGCAGCAACCTTTTCCTCAAAAAAACCCAAAGCTAGAATGATAGATTATCACAATGTTGTAGACAGAAACATAAATAAAGGTGGGGAAATAAATAATCTCAAAACATTGCAGGCAGTCAGAAATGCACACTGTGAGCAAACATATGGCAATTGTGTCCATTCCAGGAAGGAGGTGACTCAGAGGGGACCAGGTGTTTCAACTGCTGTCACTGTACTTCCAGGAGCAGCACAAGACAAAACACCTCCATCCTAAAGAGTAGCATTCTCTTAAATCTGCTTCCAGCACCAGAAATACAAAAATTAGATGCCATTCAAACACTTCTAAGGAGAAACTTCAGTATAGAATTATGGTGTAATGATTGAAGTTTTGCATAAATTTGAATCTCCTGTACTTATGGATGTGCTTTACTTTTTCTTTTTCCATTTAAAGTCATCATACTTAAAAATCATAACATACTTTAGATGTAATAATGTCTAAAGTAAACACCCTATTTAACTTAATAAACAGAAATAAACTAAATTTGATGTCAGTTGAAAGCTGGCTTTGGAGGGGTTGTACTAGCACCAAGGAGAGAAGGGAAAAATAAAATAGAAAAGTATGTGAGAGATCAGAAGGCACTTTTTCTATGCTGTACCTGAAAGCATTTGTATTTCTTTCAGCAGTTTAGAGTACTGCTCTGTGGACTTGCGTGTCTGTGAGAAAGAGAGTGGGATATGTGTTAATGTAATCATTCTAAATGTGAAGTGTTAATAAAATGTAGATATACAGAAATTGGAGCTTCTAGAAAATGGACAAAGTAGACATTCAAACTATTGAACTGGAAGATAAAATGCATTAGAAGGAAAATCAAAATGACCTCAGAGATTTCATCCCATAATGAAATCCTGCCTATTCAGTGCCCAAGGGCTTGCAAAACTGTACTTTGGCCTTGACAACAGGAGAGAAAGTACCATTCTGTATTCATGAGTGCTTTCTGTGGGGCACTTATGCAGACTACTATATTCATGGTAAAAAAAGGCTGTTGCTGCCTCAAGAGGTAAAAGAGTCAGAAAACACAAGATGAAGAAGAGCAAGATACTGCATGATTTGTTTGAAAGTAGTGCAGGCAGTGACAGAACTATTAAGATGTTAATATACAGTCCTGTTTCTGGGTAAAAATGAAAGCATTTATCCAAGTTAAAGTAAAAGCTCTCACATCAGTTCTTAACTGGTTTGCTAATCCAATAGATAATGTAGCGAAACCAATTTAACTCAATGAGGCTTCTACTGTTGGTACAACAAAACACTTAAAATGATTGCTCTGATTTTAAATACTCAGAGTCATTAACCTAAGAAAGCACTTCCCATTAGGAGGAAAACAGCACCCCTGCATATCTGTCTATGAAGAGGAATAGAAAACAGGAAGCCTACTGAAAGTTACTGAGAATATTTTCATTACAGAAAAATCTGAAACAACTCCCTCATGCCCTCTTTATTATAGCAGCTTAAAACACTTGCCTATTTGATGTTACAAACATCTATAGCTAATACTTCTTAATGAAAACTGAATAAAAATTTGGCAATAAACATGTCTCCTTGGATGGATTTGGTAGCTGAAATGAGAAAGGCACCGTCTCTTTCTGTCTTTATAGCTTGTGTCCTAAATGAAATGAATTTGAGGATCTAAGCCCATCATTACATAATGCATTAGGGATCTGTTCTCTCTTTACACCAGCTTGATGTCAGGGCTATTCCTGTTACTAAGTCCTGCACAGTGAAAACAAATCTGAGAAGACAGTCAAACCCAGGCTGTCAGAAAATATAGCACCAAGAGAACTAATCAGATGCTATTGGGAGTTCACTCTTCCGCAAAAAGATTGGTCCAAAAAAGGAAATCCAAATATTCCTCATTTCTGAGGTATCTGAAACCTCTGGATTTTCTCTAGATCACTCTAGATTCAGGATGAGCCAATTCATAGGACTAATTCCACTGAAAGGAAGATCCTCTAGCCCAGTGTCCAGTCTCCACCTTTTGGGACAGAGTCTGTTATGGAGCTGCTGAATATGAGCATCTTTTGCTGAGATCAGTAATTCCCAGCGCTTACAAACATTGTTCCTTGTGCTCTCAAGTCGGGCAAAACCAGACAACACTACAAACCAAAGAAAAGTGATTTTACACTTGCAGGTCTCATCTACACAAAAACGTTGTGCTGATATAACCAAAGCAGTTTCACAAGCTTCATTTGCCAGTACTGTCATTTCAGCTCACACAGAAAAGAGCACCCAAACTAATGGTAGAACTGCCCTGGGTAGACAAAGCCTATGACACTTCCATGAGGCGATTTACCAAAAAGCTTGAAGAATCCAACCTCTGGAAATCTATCAATTTTTTTAACTCTTGCAATACTTCACTTGATACTTGGTAATCTTTCCCTTTTTTTCACTTGAAAAGTAAATCACACTTTGGAAAAAAGAGGACATTTTCTTTCTCTTTGACACTTGAACGTATCAAGCAAAACTAATATGATCTTGTCACCTAGGTATGAAAAAAGTGAAACTAAAAATTGCAGTTTGCAAACCTCTGAACCTTCCAATGGGTATTACATAAAAGGCAAGAGACAAACCTTTGGTCATTTCATAAGTGAACCAGCAGCACAATCCCACACAAACACATGCTTTCTCCCTCATTCCTTTGTCTTGCACCACACACTGGTAACCCCATGTATGCAACAGAGAGAAAAAGATAGTTTAAGGCACTCCTCAAATTCTCCACACTGTTCAACAGACTCTTCTAAAGACAGTAATTTTGTCCCAAACAACTTTAAGTTAGTAACACAAGTTACTAACAATTGCAGGTTTGCATCAGTTGCTTATTGGGTCAGTAACCTGAACAAGAGCAGCCCTGGGAATTACCTTTGCTAGCACAAATATCACAAAAGTCTCAATTTTCATGCATTGGGTTACCAGACGGGGTAAGGAAGACACTTTTCTTGACATAATAACAAACAATTAGCCAGCTTTAAGCTGGAAAGCTTTTAAACGTGCTGTTCAAAATCAACAGGAGAGGCAAGCCTTTTATTGTAGGCTTTATACTACATTTCTGTTGTGTTTCAATGACAACACCTTCTGGTGCTGTCATCAACATGCCCTGCCAGTCTGTTATTGTATCTTGTTCAAAAATAAATACCAGACCAAAATGTGGGGGGAAATA
>JAOXNG010000008.1:1910524-1920851 GCA_028566535.1 Scolopax minor | reverse complement strand
CTTCCCAGGAGACAAATCTCATCCATTTTACATATAGAGAAATAGAAACTAGGAATTTCTGGAGATGACAGTGGTAGGGAGCCAAATGCATGGCATTCAAAAGAAGCAGCTTTCAAAAGCTTTGGCTGGGATGCAGATTTGCAGAATCTCTGGACCCATAATTCCCTGGCATACAAAGCTTGCTGGAGGCATCAATGTGCCCAAAAGGGGTTCACAGAATAAACAGCAGATAAAAAAAACCAACACCCACAACAAGCCTATGAATTACAAATGAAGGCAAGGGGAACAGCTGTACTTCCAGGCTGCAGGTGACCTCGTTGTGCGAGCCGTGTCGCCGTGAGGCGTGAGCGTGTTCAGTAGGTACAGACCATAATAGCTGGCAGGAGGAATACATTCCCTATGTATATTAAAGAGTAGGTAATTGCCCATCTCTCCTGCCAGCTGTATTTTAATCCAGAACTAAATTACTCTGAACAGTCTTATAAACTTTTATGTTACAGCATCTCCTAAAACCTCAGTGGACACTACTAAAAAATACTGTTCTCACAAGTTAAAACAGCCAGGAGGATGCTTATCCTCCAAGATTTGCCCAAGATCACAGAGCCTGTGACGGTATCAGGAAGAGTCCCTATTTCCTCAATCTCAGCCTTGGCCCTTAAGCAAACAGCTACTTTCTCCCAGTTTTAGGTGTTAATTTAAATGAGCAGGGCTTGCATATGAGAAACAAGAAAGACCTCTATCCAGCCATTCGGTTCACAGATGTGATTCTCCAGTTAATAATTTTCCTCAACTTTGATTACTTGGTACTGCAGCAGAGTAGTATCCTATCACATCACATAACTAAAAATGAGGTAACAGTATTGAAAAAGTACTATTGACTCCACTTTACAGATGGGGAAACCAAGGCAGAGGGTGGGCTAATTTTCTTCAGTGTTCCATAGAACGTCAAAGGCAGAAGACAGAAACAGGTGTTTCTTTGTTACATACCACCAAATCAGAATTTTTCATTCACCAGTTTCACTGGTATTGTTATGGAACTGATAACTGAGGATGAAAAAGGATGGATGGTCAAGTGAAGAGCCATGCTACCCTGAGAGAGCTTTGTACTCTGGAGAAAGAGTCTAAAGGAATGCACTGTCTAAAAAGTCCATAGTGCTTCCCAAAAATTAGCCTTAAACTCCAGTATTCAGGTTTGACATAAAGATTAACAGGTAGAAAAGTCCTGAAATGTTTAAAAAAGACTGCTAGCACTATGGAAATTATTTTCTTGTTTTAAGTAACAATTTTCCTGAGCTGCTGGATATCAAATTCAGAGTGGCAAATCTGGAAGATACTGGGAAAAAGGTCTAGTATTATGAAACTTCAGTCGTCTTCTGTCATTTGCTATGAATGGAAACGATTCCACAGTGAACTACCAGGGGTCTCGTAGAGCAGCTACAGCCTTGCTGGAGGCTGCTCTGAACTGTCTGTGCACATACTCATGGTGACTGGTGCTGTAAAGCAAGCAGACCTGTGGCAGTAAATTTCCAACTGGTTTTGCCTGCTGGATATTGGAATGGCTCAAAATGCACAAACATTCATCAATGACCATCTTCCCAAACACATACTTTGCCATGACCAACTTTTGCATTAGGTAAAGCAGATTTTTAGAAAGCACATTCCTTTATTAAAGATGCAGAGCAATGGAGGATCAAAGTCTGTTCAATTTTTAGAGAAGAAAATGACAAAGAATAAGAAACCCACATGGGAATACGAAACAAAAGCAATCATTAAAAATTGCTTCTGAATTGGTCGGTTTTTGTTAGAGAGAGATAATTTCAGAGCTATTTGAAAAAATCAATTCCAAGTGCAGTTTTGTTTGTTGTGCAGAGAATGGGAATGGTGTAGCTATAAAAGGGGCCTGGGTCCCTCCAGCAAAGGACCGTAGGTGTGCACTGGGAAGCTTCCTGCAGTTCTGTTACGGGGGCATTAAAAATAGTCAGAGATCACGTACCACCAAGTAACAGTAATTTGCTGCTACCAAAATAGTTTACAGTATTTAAAAAAAGCTTAATCTAGAGATAGTTCTCTTGGCAGCAAAAATCTTTCTTGTGCCAAGAGAAAAATAATTTGCATCCCTGGTGTCAATGGTAATACTACCATGTTGCCTTAACGCTCCAGGAGATACAGCCAGCTCAGCACTGCTTTCAGAGAGAAAATCTCTGAAAATAACATGGAGAAGAAAAGAAATTCACATTGCAATTGCATCAGTGAGGAATTTGACATCAGCAGGTGATGAATCATTCTTTAGTCGAAGCATTTATCTAATGAAACATAACCCCGGTGTTTGGGACTGGGGATTTTTTTCTTCATTTCCATCTGCTGTTAACAGCCCTCAAAGAGTTAAGTTTTCAAGAATATGGTTGCCTTGGTATTATGCTCTCAGCTGTGATCAGCAATATGTAACAAAAAAACCCAGTACTTAAGTGGATTTTTTTTAGAGTATTCCCCACTGTAAATGTGTAATTAATTAGCCTTCCCCTTCCCCCTCTGCTCACACATTCAGACCCTTGGGGACCCTCCCCTTTTCTTCCTATCAAATTCAGACAGTGACTAGGAACTGAATTATTCATTCAGCTGTAGGTGTAACACATCCATTTAAGTAATTTAAAGTTTAAGCAGTCTTGCTGCTCTTCAGCAACAACAACAAAAAAAAAATTAAAGAGAAAAGTAGAACCCAACAGGAATTTGGAAAGTTCTTTTTCTTAAAGCTCTTCTTTGGTTAAACAAACAGCGAACAGTTTTGTGAATCAACTGTCTTGAATGAAAAAGTTTGTAAGAATGGCAGGTAAACAAGAGCACCTGTCACTCATTAAGAAAATTCCACAATTATATGCATTAGCTAAAGCTTTTGTTCCAAGACGTTGACTATTCTTTGCTGTGATAGTTAATTTTATGCACGCTTTGCTAGAAATACCTGGCAAGTGATTTTCATATTGACAGTAACTGAAAATCATATTAAGATACCTGTTTAGTCCTCATTATCATTGTATCAGAGAACCTCATGCTAAAAATTATGTACAGCCAGTCAAAGAACAAATTAAACATAATTAACAACACTGGAGCACTTCTGATTAGGTCTCAAAGTGCTTCAAAGTCTTTAATTTTCTGAACATTTCTGTGACATAAGGCGGTGCTGTGACTCCTGTTTTAAAGCTGGGGCTGTTTAATTTGGGGTAATTTGGGAAAGTTGCCCAAACACCCCGACCTGACTGAAGAATCAAGCTGTGCCTCCCACTTTACACGTGTGCCACTGCTGAGGTTGAATGTTGGTTTTCCTCAAGGTAACACCAAAAGTCCACGACCAAAAGAAAAGCCAGATGTAACAGGGAGCCTCGTGCCACATTCAGGCCACAAACTCGTGTGTCAGAGGTACTGGCAGGCGATGCCATGTGTCAGATCTACGTAATTGAAAGAGTGAATACAAATTCCAAAGACTGTGATTACATGAAGTACTGTGTTGCCAGTACTTACAATTTTATTAGCAATACCATAATATGTGCTATTTCTCTTGAAGATGCAGCTGCTTGAATGTCATCTGAATACCTCAGCCTTTATGAAAAAGTGTTCTATTTTTAAAGTCATAATTATGCCACTCATGATTTTGAAGTACAGGCTTATGCCTTTATTAGTGTAAGATTGGCAATACTGAATTTAAAAAAAGCCCACATCCTGAAATACCTGAAGGTATTTTAAGCGAAGGGAAAGCTGGAAAGAGCTGGGTGACAGGATTCTGCAGAGTCCACTGAACACACAGTCCAGGAATGAAGCCATAGACTCCCACCAGGGAGGGCACGTAGAAGGAGCACCGAGAAGCAGCAGAAGCCTTCACAATTAGTGTGATGCTTATTGCCTAGGGCTGCTTTAGGTTAAGCAACTATTCAAGGCTGCCTAGATAAGTCCTCTGGGTTCTAGACTGCATCATTCTGGTAGAAAACAAATGTTGCTTATAATGTCTGTATTGCCACCATTGGTAAGAGCACTGGAGGTTGCACAGTGCTAAAACACATCACCAGGAGCCAATAAAAACGTGTAACGGGTTGTACACACGCCGTTCCCCACTGGTTTGCATCATCACAGCTACCTTTAGGATCCCACCCTGCAATGGGTTCTGCCCACACAAACTTCATTGTGGAATCAAGTGTTTTATTTCTGTGACTCTTTTTTGATCTGGAGTTGAGTGGCATCATCTTCTTGATTAGAAGCCCCACTTGCTTAGAGCGGAGTTTTCCTGATAGTTTTCTTTCTATGAATTGCTCCATCAAAGGACTGTCATAACAGACTGTTTGCCAATTTGAAATCCAACAGTTTGTCTGGTGTAAGTGTTAAAAACGTTGTCTTGGCAGTTGGGGGTTTTTTGGGTTTTTTTTTTTCATTAAGTGACTTGATTTTTTTCTATTTGCTTCTACTGTGTGTCAAGGAAACTGGATCATTTTAGTAATCAAACCTGCTTTTTTCTTTCACTTCAAATAAAACTTAACACTTCACCTATGAATTCAGAGAATAATTTTATTCTAACTATATAAACTCTGAAAAAATCAGCACGTTTTTTGCTGAAACTTACAGTCATCACTGGTAGAATTTAGTAAATTGTTTTAAAGTGGGATTAAAACCAAAAGCAAGATGGATGAGTGTTTCATTTAGTGAGAATGATAGCTTTGAGGCTAAGAGTTCCCCTAGATTTTAGTCTGTGAGATAAGGGTCCCCTGTGATGACTCAACTCAGGTTTTTTTAAATGATCTTTTACTAATGACTAAAGGTTTACAGTCTACTTATGATGCAAGAATACTCACTTTATGCTTGTGGTCTCTAAACCCTCTAAAAAAACACTGAAATTTTTTTCTCCGATGGCACGGGCTGTTCCTAACTAGAATAATCTTGACCCATAATTTCACTTGTACAGTCACCACTTCTGGTGGAGGAGTCCTATGTGGACCTGGGTGGCACTGGCTGATTATTTCTACAGAGGTCGATATGGCATGAATTTCATGAAATTCACAATTTGTTCAGTATCTGAAAAAATATCAGACAGGCTACAATAGAAAAGCAGCAATATTCAAGATTAGTAACTGGAATTAACCCCCAGCTAATAAAGATGAAGAAATGCTTTACAATCACCTGCAAAGTCTGAGTAACTCAGCATCCAGGAGAAGGCATTTATGTGAGAAGAAGGCCAAAGGACACCTGTATTCCCTACCATAAAATCAACAGAAACCTCAGAATACACTTCAGAACAAAAAACAAAGTTCAGAAGCACCTCTGCTCTGCTCTGCTCTGGGGAGACCCCCCTGCAGTGCTGCCTCCAGCTCTGGAGGCACCAACATCAGAAGGACATGGACCTGTTGGAGCAGGTCCAGAGGAGGCCACAGAGATGCTGAAGAGGCTGCTCAGGGAACCTGGGACACCAAGGAGTTTCAGAACTGTCCATAGAACTGTTACCCATCACCATGTCTTATCAGATTATCCCCCTTTTACAGTAACCGTGTAAATCACCAAGGTCATACCTTACCAGTGTAAAACTCATGAGAGTGAAGTGAGAATCAGGTCTCCAGAGACTATGCAAAGCAGACAGAAAAGGTTCAGAGAGGAGTGTCCCCACCTCCCAGGAGCGCAGTGTGGGTGGCTGCAGCCGCAGCGCGTTACGAGCCCGCGTGTGCGAGTGAACCTGTGCAAACACAGCATCTGCCTGAGGGCGTGGGTAGAAATTAATTGGGGACATTACAGACGTCCTAATTTCAAGTTATGAGGATGGTGAGTGAAAGGAGGTGCCTGTCTCAGCTTCGGGAAGCAGGTCCCTTCCCTCTCTCCGGCCCCGCGGTGGCGGCTGTGCTCTCCCCGCCTGGCAGCGCTCCCGACGGTGACGCTCTCCTTCTCCTTACACTGGGCTCAGCGTGTGCTATTTCTTTTTAAATGATTCATGACTCCCACTTCTCACTTCATCTGCCTTTGTTTTCCTCTGCAGCACAATGTGTCTGATACATGGCAGAACGTGCTGCGCTAACGCCAGCGCTGTGAATGGGTATCCACTAATGTCAAGGTAACGACGGCTGCAGATCCAGCAGGGTGATGTAAACGGGCTTGAGAGGGTTTGGATTCCACTTCTTTGGCCTTGTAAAATGATACAAAACAGGAATACAAACAGCCTCCCCACTGAATCATTTTTCTTTGGTGCGCAGGTCTTTTCTTTTGCTTTTACTGATGTCCTTGTGAACTCATCTTTAGCAAAAGCCCTTCCTAGTACTTCACCAAATTCCTACTTCTTGTGACAGTAAAATCCAGATGTCAACCAGGTTTTTCTACACCAGCCTTCATATGTCTTTGCAAAGAATCAGCCACCCTCTAGAACGATGGAAAAACTGAAGCACAGAATCAGAAAATACCTTGGCTAAAAGCATTCAGCAGGCTAGTGGAACAGCTAAGAGTAAAATTATGATTTCCTGATGTTTAGTCTGATCCTCTATGAATTGGACTGCCTCACACTGAGAAGGTGCTCAGCGAGCAACTTTATTTATATATTTACAATTCAAATATGGCATGTTCTCACATCTTTTTTTTTTTTTTTTCATGTTAATCGTGTTGTGGATCTTCTCCACCCACCCCCCCATTTCCTTTGGTACATTTGTTCTATAGCTATTTGTGTAGAAACCAAGCAACTTCTGCTCCACCTGCTCATAAACACAATGAGAGAGAGAACATGATGTTACAGCACAGCCACTGCCTTAGCAACAGATTACAGCATCGCTGGGAAAGGAATAGAGACCTTCTGGAGAGGAGGAGTGCCCTTTATCTCCCTGAAAAGCTACAGCAGGCAAGTTCTGCCTTTAATTATATTTCCTGAAAGCCCCTCCTTTAGCTTTAAGCAGTAGTTGTAAAGAAAGAATGGAAAAACAGAGCACAGTTTGCTCCTCGCACTCAGAAAAGATGAAGTGGGGTTAGTGAGAGGTTGTGAGCAGACTGGCTTCCAACCGAAATACACAGACCCGTAGTGGAGCACTCAGCTATGGAAGGGTGTAAATAATTCATTCTGTTTAGAAACCAGCCCACTGGTATCTCCATGTCTGCAGGACAGCTCTTATGGAAGTCCAAAAGGGAAGTGAAGCAGAGCCCCAGCCCATAGCCCTTGCTGCTGTTTTACTAGAAGCTCCTACATCTGGAATTAAAGTGATGAGCCCTCTGCCCTGCGGGAAGATGCATTTCAGTGAGCAGGAGTAACGGGAGAGGCAAAGGCAGGGCATAGAGCTGGCCCCCTTGACATACCCTCTCAGAAAATTAATCACGACTTAGTAGACCAGTGAGCTTAGTGGCACCTTGAAGTATTTTTAGAAAGGCAAATATTTCTGTAAAAGCAAAGCTATTTGATTTTAGCCTTCTCCCAATCAACTGCATTAGGTCATACATTTTAGACATTGAGCTCTCCAGAAGCAAGGGTGATGTTTCTGTGTTTGTAATAATACAGTCCTGTTCCTGCAAGAGGTCTCTAGATGACAGAATATAGCAATATAGTAAGAACTTGTAGATATAGAATGGAAATAGGGGTAACTACATTTGCATTTGTTGAAAAGATGACATTTGGGCCAATTGACCCATAATGGAGACAAGGCAGAGAACCATACCTTCCACTTGGATTCCTGAGCCCAGAACTAACGTAGGAGAATGATGATATAATGGTGAGTTGTGTAAAAGGTCAGGAGTGACGTAAAACAAAAAAAACAGACAAAACTTTTTTTTTTATATTGTCTGGGGATTAGATATTTCATTAAGCTGTCTGCCCATATTAAAGAATTAAGCCTATTATCTGCTGAAGGATTTTGATGCCAAAAAGAATGCCTGGGCCCATAGCTCATCTAGTCATTATAGGACTGGAAATATGAAGCAAAGTATGGAAGAGGTAAGAGGAAATACAGAAAACTGCTGGCATGAAGGCAAGAGTAAAAAAGATTGTGGGAGATCAGTGAAGTTGTGTGCATAAAGTCTTTAGTGTTCCCATTTGATATCTCTGACAAAATACAGTGTCCCTATAGGATAATACAAAAACCAAAGGCTTTATAAAATCTGGCCACAACACTTTTTACAGACAGTGACCTGAAGATGCAGCCATTTTACCAAGCACATACAGCAGTGATAAAGACTAAACCACTACCTGGCTCACAGACCTTTACCCCGTCCATGGTGTCAGACTGGCTTCTGTGTGATACACACAGTTCTACCAGGCAAAATCTGGTTTTTTATACAGCACCTACAATAGGTTTCTATTCACGGGCTGCGAATGGCATTGTGCCGGCTCACAAGGACATTAGGGCTGTCTCACAAGGAGATGGATGTCACATGGGTAAGGATTTGCATGGGCAGCCTACATAACTCAGCAAGTGCCATCTTTCTGGAGGAAGTCCCTCCTCTGACGCATTGACACCACCTGTCTCTTTACACTTGATGGCATCTGTTGGCATTTTTTATGTGCCAAAGCATTAATATCAGAACAGTGCAGAAAAGGAAGATACCAAGTTCTTGGGTACTTAGAGATGCCAAACACCTCGGCTGTGCTGCATCAGGGGACTGGGCTACCCACGAGCATCGCCCGTGGAAGCCAAACCTAGGGGACAGCAAGTCGGGCATTTGTCTTCACTCTCTAAGGTGCCACTTAAAAAAATATGAGTGACAGGGGATTAAAAATGCTTTCCCATGGGGAAGAAGAGGGGGAAGACAAATTATCTTCAAAATAATAAAGAATATAATGCCAGGGTCAGGTACCAGATGGGTACTAGAGAAATCCTTGACTTGTCCCCAAAAAAGGTAAAGCAGATAAGCTTTCCTGACATTGCTCAGTCAACCACGAGGAGCCACCAAGAAGAGGCAGATGGTCATTCCATCTCTGAAACTATCTGCTCCTTGGCCTCTGCTGGGAAGCTATGTTGAGGTGCCAATTACCAGCACTTTGAATAGAAACTTTTATGATTGAGACAGCCTTTAATTTAATACTGTACCAAGATCCATAAAACTTGTCTCAAAAAGAACAGGTTTTGATAAACATCCAAAATAAATAACTATAAACCCAGGCAAATACATTTAAAAATAAGACAAAAAAAAAAAAGTGGAACAAAGTGGTGCTATATAATTGACAAGCAGTTCCAGTGAAGATCCCAGATACTATTATCTCTGTTATCTGAGTCTCCATTTGTATTTTGCTAAGAGGAAACAGTTCAGAAACCCCTAATGAACCTCTAACCAGAGAAAATAATTTTAAGAGACTATCAGAAATTTGAACAAGTATGGGTCCTGTCAACTGGCCCTGGTGAAGCTGCTTCTGTGTTTTCTGATAATCCATATCAAAGCTTGATTCTAAACCCCTTTATGTCCACAGGAGTTTTTCAGCTGATGCAGTTGACTTCTGCGATCCCTGGACTTGCAATGGCTGTAACAGCCTGAGGAGAATTCTTCTCGATACCAGAAAGAAATTCTTTACGGTGAGGGTGGTGAGAGCCTGGCCCAGGTTGCCCAGAGAAGCTGTGGCTGCCCCATCCCTGGAGGGGTTCAAGGCCGGGTTGGAGGGGGTTCTGAGCAACCTGGTCTGGTGGGTGCACATGTAAAGCCAACAGTTGCAAACTTATGGTCACGCTATAGACTACTACTCTTAAGTTCTTCAGCACAGGGCTGAGCCTGGGCACTCAGTAGGCACCAGCCCTTTGACTGACATGGCCTGTGGAGTTGGCTCCCCCATTAGACTGCATATTTTCCAAGTGAATATGTCCTTAATAACAGCTATTTATTGGAGAACATCAGGAGATAAATGCAGATACAGAAAATGCCTTACCTCCTGGCCACCCCAACACAACATGCATAGAAGCAGCAGTGGACGAGACTCCTGTGCAAAGCTTTCCTACGGGGCAGCACTTGGGGCTATTGGAGATCCCTGGTGTCTTCCCTGCACACAGGAGCAATAAGGGAAGGCAGGAATAAAGATAATCCAAGTGGTTGGGGAGAAGAACCTCTGATTTCCCTGCTAGAATCCCATTGCTGAGACCGCCTTGGTTTGGTCCTCTCCTAGGCTCTCTGCTTACAGATGGGTATGCATAGTGTCCATCCTCACCACAAACCTCATGTCAGGGATCAGTAGCCCCACTGCGACATCTGCCAGATGTGTCCTACAGAGTCAAACAATTTCTGGAGCCAATGTAATGGTTAAAAGCTCCCTGTCCTTGTTCACAAAACCCTGCAGGAGCAACCTCTGCTGTTCTGTGCTGCCTGACCCAGATGGCAGCCCTCCAAGGAACATGTCCCACATTCACTGGGG
>JAOXNG010000008.1:1729422-1742138 GCA_028566535.1 Scolopax minor | reverse complement strand
GGAACAGGAGTTCTCTTACTCTCTCATCGCTTCAGACGATCTGTTTATGTTTTAGATCTAACATCTACTTCAGGGCCTCGTGTGCTTCCATACCTCACGTTAACTGATACAGAGCTGCAGGGAATTGCTTCATTGCTTCACTTTGTGCAAATGAAGAAACTTTTTCCTTTTTTTTTTTTTTTTCTTGCACATAACAGTTAATTTGCATTAATCTTGGCTGGAATCATTATGACTTTTCTTCATCACTACCTAGTTTAATAATTCTGTTTCGTTTGTAGGCATCAACTAATAGGAAAAGAGTGGAGAATATAGCAAAGAAAAAACTTGACTCACTGATAAAGGAATCTAAAATCCGTGACTGTGAAGATCCAAACAATTTTACAGTTACCACTCTGCCATCATCAGGAAAGGCTGGTCTGAAATCAGATAGTAAGAAGGTGAACATTTTTTACTGTGTTTCACTTATCTCTAGATCTGGTTGCTGTTTAGTTTGTCTCTATAGATACATAGTACTGTTATTTTATAGCAGTAATGCTTGTACTTTCAAAGGTGGATGTCTAAAATTGGGCTTTTAAATCTGTTTTGAGACTCCCCAGTAGACCTAGCTCAGTTCACCTGAGGTGTCTGCAGCTATCATAGCACTAACAAAACTAAAGAATGCTCAGAACATATAGAACAAGACAGTGTGAGTCACACAATGAATTTTGCAGAGTCTATTTGCCAGTAGGTCCCTGTCTCCTGTCTAGGTTCACCAGGATAATACAATTTAGGAATGACCAGAGTGCCAAAACATTCACCTGGGATGTGGGGGATCCAAGTTCCTTTCCAAGTCAGACTTAGGTGGAACTGGGATTTTGAAGCTATGTTTTCCATTCTTGGATGACTGCCTTGACTGCCATATATTTGGCTATTTCAATATATAACAAAACACTTTCCCTTCTTCGGTAATATTTTGTCATGACATATTATTAATGCCTCATTTTGCTTATATAAAAGCTATATTATAAATAAGAATAATTTTCAGATTTATGTCTGTTTAGTAGAAGCTTCTATTTAATTTGCTGATAACATGATTTTAATTTTAGCTGGTTTTATGATTCACGCTTGATGCAGAGGGACAGTCGGTTATTGCAGATGAATAATGAAATATGGCAGTCCTTCAAAATAGAAACAGAAATGCTAACCACCTCTTTCTCCAAAGTCCAATGACTTTCTCCAATGACTTTGGAGAAAGAGGTGTTTTAGCATTTCCATTTGCTGTGTTTTATTAGCTTACTGAATAAATCATATGTTATTGACCTCAGGTTCATAGCTGTATTCATTCAGTTAATGATGATGCCAGGTGAACATCACTGTCAGATACACAAAGCTTTTTTTTCTTGCTCACACAGCAATTGGAGCATGAAATATACACGTGATACGACTTTTCAACAGGAACAATTTTATTTTCCACTATAAAAAGTGCATATGAAAGTTGGGATTTTTTTTCCTCTGTATTTTAATTTTATATATAACAATGTACTCAGTCCACAGACTTCATGAACTTGAGGCATTGTCATTTTAGACTTCTTAATAAGCCACAAAAAGCTTAGGAAGCTTGTTGCATGCAAATGAAAAACATTGGAGATCTGCCAGTAACAAGCAGGTGTACTAATAAGGAATTAAAACTCGATGAGAGCTGAAAATCAGCTTCCCAAAACTTTCTATGGCATGAGTTTTGTAAGTACTTTTGAGCCTAATGATCTACATAATGTATCAGCCAATTGATCTTGGAAGATCCACTACAACGCCAAGACTTCAAGAATCCTTTTGCATTCTGGAGTTAACCAGCATAGTCTGTGTTTTATTAGTCTAGGAAACAACGAAACTGCAAGGTCATGTTAAAAGCACCAGTGGCACAAATGAGTATGTACGGTTTTAGGGATTAATGAGAATTGAGTTTCTTTCTTACCATGAAGTGCCCTATTAAATAAGGAATTGGCAGAAAGAAGTCCTATTAAACTACGCTTTTCAAATATTAAGCTACAAACCAGTCTGTAGCACATACAGTGAATGTATGTGATATGGGGACATTCAGACTTTGCCTGGATGAGAATGTAGTTTGGGTTAGGTATTTGTGTGGTTTCTGTCTGCTCTGAAAGTTTCCACAGACAGCAACAATAGCAACAATTGCTGGGATACAAGGCCTGGTACTCAGATGTGGCTTTAAAAAAACCAAAAAAAGTCTGCATTGGTCTGGTCCAGGTATGTTTACAGTTTAGGGAGGATTAGCTTCCCCAGCTATTTCTGATAACACTCAAATATGCTGTCTGTAGCACTCTGTTTGGTCTGCAACATTATTCTTTCTGTTTGATTGCTCTAGAATAAACTTGAGGATGATTTGGAATCTGGGGAGGACTTAAGTACCAACAAAAGGCACAACCGGTCCTTGATGGGCAGTTTTTCTAAACGCAAGGTGAGCCACTGAGTAGGTTAATTCTACACTAAATGTTCTTGAATGGCTTTTTCCTTTGCACGGAGTGGTGGAGAGGTGGGTCATGGTTGCATTGTCTGGGAGAAGGATGCTATCAGACTGCTCACTGAATAGGTAGGCTGGAGAACTGGTTATAATTGTGTGTAACAGATAGTTTCAAGGTCTAAAAGTATCCAAGATCTAAACTGAAAAACAAAAAAATGAATTTGCACCTTTTATCTGAGAATTTGTGATTCCTTTATAAAAAGGCTCTGGCCTTGGGCTCAGTCTTCCCCATGTGTTCGCATGTTGTTCTGCAAAAGCTGTCATTTCCCATTGTCTGTAATTAATATACTCATTGGCATAACAAAGCAGAATGGTATCCAGCTGCTGAGACACTGATCAGATGGTTATGATATTATGATTTTATTTCCTTGTGGCACAGAAAAAAGGAAGCAAATTGAAAAAGGCGACAAGTCTGGAAGAGGGTGAAGATGATTCAGACTCTCAAGCAAATGTAGCCAAGAGCTCTGTACATTACAGCAGGTTTGTTAACAAGTAGTTTGGCAATTCTGTTTCTCAAAAAGGCACCTACCTAAATGTACCAAATAAATGGATCTACTTCAGGTCTAGAAGCCAATTTGTTGAAGGCTGCAGGCATGTGCTAGGAATCTGGTGTAAGGGTAGGTCTGATGTCTGTCACAAGATCATCAGAATAACCTCATGGTCCATTCAGACTAATTAGCAAAGTACAGTGGACCTTGTATGTGTTTTGGGCTCTTACCATCTCATCCAGCTGACATACAGGCCATGTGACTTGTGGCCAGAGAATCCATTAAGGTAGATTTGCAGTGTATCGGGTCCCCTGCTGATTTTTTAAATTATTTTTTACTGTTCAATGATCTGTCAACTGAAGTTGCATCAACATCCAGATGTTGATTTTGATCTTTCTATTGAAATTGCCTCTTCAAAAATCCTGACATCAAAGATCCTTTGCAGAATGGTTGCATAAACTTCAGGCTTCAAGAGTAAGAATTCAGATCAAGCAGTTCTCTAGGATACTTCAGAGCTTTCTATGGGAGGTTTGTAGATATACTGGTAGTTATCACTTAACCCGAAGCAAATGAGGAGGATCAAAGCATTACTTTCTTCTGTTTCTTTGGGATTTAAAAAGGGTTTTTTTGTTAGTACTTAACTTGAGAAGTAAATATATGTGTGAATAGGTATTGCACCCTTTTTCTATGACTTCTGTGCTTTGACAATGAAGCTCTATGTGGTATAAAACTATTAAGCACCCCCTTGGTGGAAGAAAACCTTCTTAGATTTCTTTACCCTGGTTTATTTTTAAATACGAAAGATAAAATTTGACCCTTAATTAATGGGAAATTAATTAGTTTTATCTTTCTAGGACAAACCGACAGAAGAAAACAATGAAGCTCTCCAGGGCACTCTCTGACCTGGTGAAATACACGAAGTCTGTTGGCATTCATGATGTTGAAACTGAAGGTAGGTTGAACTAAAAATCTGCTGAAAATAATTGCTATACAAAGAAACTGAAAGATTTATGTTCTTCCATATCCTCTTATTAAAAGTTGGATCTGTTTGTTTCTCCCCCACTCTGAAAAGAGTTTAACACAAGAGTTGCACACAGTAAAGCTATACTATTTTGAAGTAGCTGACTACTTGCCATTCAGAATCCACCAAGTGGTTTCTCCATGAAGGAGAAAAAGTTACTACAGGTAGGAAGTAGTACACATGTAGTCTTTGCCAGCTTGTGTAAAAGCTGCACACAACAAGGTACACAGCACTTACATCCTGGGAAATAAGGGAGGACTTAGTTGAGCTTTGGGCAGAATGGTCTGAAGAGCATTTCAAGCATAAAGTTTAAATTTTTAAGTCAAATGTAATGAAATAACAGCATTACATTTCTAGAATATTTCAGTCCTCTTTCTAAGTTTTCTGCGTCTTATTTTGACAGGAATCAAGCTTTATTTTATCAAGCTAAAAGTGTCAGAAAGAGAGAATTTGTTGACAGAAAACATACTTTCCTTGAACAAATTCCAAAAATCTTAGAGTATTGTTTTTAAACTTCTTAATGAAGATTCAGGTCATTCATTATGTTCAGCTTCATTTTCCTAACTATAACTCCTCTGATAAGCACAATGATTTTGCTGTAATTTGCTGTTCTCTCTGAGTGGGATGTATTCAAATGATGCTTGATAGTTACAAGGAACTAGTGCTATGTAGTTTTGAATGCTTCAACTAGGTACTAAATAAACAAATAAGGACATTACTTCTAATCTTTTCCTCTCTTCTTTGTAGTCTCTTCCAGCTGGCAGGTTTCATCTTTCAGTGAAACAAAAGCCCACCAGATACTGCAGCAAAAGCCAGCACAGTATCTACGTTTCAACCAGCATCAGTTGTCCCGCATCTACCCATCTTCTTACCGGGTGGACTCTAGCAACTACAATCCCCAGCCATTCTGGAATGCTGGCTGCCAACTTGGTGAGCAGAAAGGAAACTTGTTTATTTTTGTTTCATTTTTGGAGGGATGTTTTCATAGAAGCTCTGGAATCACCCCTTAGAATACTTTGAGTTCTCTGCTCGTCCACCTTTACTGATAATTGAGTCCTCCTAGTTACTGTTGATGTTGGTACCTAGGTAAATTACCTCAAACATGCACCTTCATGCAAGTAATTGTCTGATAAATGAAAAGAAATGGATGTTGTGGTTGGGGCTTAACTTCTAAAATGCAAGAGGACTTCCAAATTCAAACTGTTGTCTGGAAGAGCTTTTATCTCCCTCAAGCTGTAATTTATATAATAAAAGAGAATTCTTTTTCATAAACATTTGAGTTTTTGCATCCAAGAAGTCAAATGTGAAAATGTCCTTCCTTTAACTTGGTTCTACAAGCAAAACTGTTGTTAATGTTCTCAGTAAGTAATAACACTTTTTTTTTTTTTTTTTGGTAAAAAAAATAGTTGCACTAAACTACCAGTCAGAGGGAAGAATGCTGCAGCTGAACCGGGCCAAATTTAGTGCCAATGGGAATTGTGGCTATGTCCTCAAACCAAACTGCATGTGTCAAGGTAAGAAAAATGAACAAAATAAGTGCAAAATAAGTGGATCACTTACTGCATGAGGAGAGTGGGTGTGGATCCTTATTATAGTTTGTTAAAAATGCATTTCTGATGCAAGAAGAAAATAAGAGAGAAGGTTTCTATAATTAAATTAATCCCCAAAACTGCATTTATTTCACATTATGTGACTTCTCATTCTTACAGGTGTGTTTAATCCAAATTCTGAAGACCCACTGCCTGGTCAATTGAAGAAACAGCTGGTTCTAAGAATTATCAGTGGTCAACAACTCCCAAAACCTCGTGATTCCATGTTGGGAGACAGAGGAGAGGTATTAACTTTTAACACATGATTGTTATTGGGATTATTTTAATGCTGCTGCTTTAGAACACATTTATTGTACATGTTCATTTAGAATATTCTTTAAAGGTTTTACTCAAATATCCATTAAATTAGAAAGTGGTCATATGAAGACCAGTGTTTAAAGTTCATTTTAGAACAGAAAAATAAAGTATAACAGAGAAATAATCACAAATGCATACAGTGTGATTATTCTAAATTATGCTTTTATGATTTAGCCAGAAATCTCTCATCAGCATAATAATCCATTACAGAAAGGCTCAGGACCAATAATTATTAAGACAATGATGTACAATGGCCACATTGTCAAAGCTGTGTGCTTGAATTTCATCCTCGTAACTCTTTTTTCAATATTTGTTACTTTCTGTTTTCCAGATTATAGATCCATTTGTTGAAGTAGAAGTTATAGGCTTACCTGTTGATTGCTTCAAAGAACAAACTAGAGTAGTTGATGATAACGGTAAGATTCTGGGGTTCTTAGGGTGTGGGTTTTTTTGTAGCTGAAACATCCTCTTTCAGGCAAGTTTTGTTCATAAAGATACAAATAAATGAAATTTTGTGCCTATTAAGTCAAATCACTGACAAATCAATTTAGATATTCTTGATGTTATTCAGACTTGGGTCTTGAATTCGTCAACTAAGTTAGTGTAATGTTGTGAAGATCTTGGTGTAAAGCAAGTCTCAATGTGAGAGAGAAGATTATCTGGAACTTGCTGTGGTCAAAAGAAAGTCAGGTTGACCAAACACCTGCTGAAAGCAGGACCAACTTTAAATAAGATCCAACTATGTGTCTTGGAAATTCTGTGCTGTTGTGTCTTCTACTGAAGTGAGTGGCAGTATTGGATTTTCCAACAAAAATAATCAAACTGTTAGGAAATCCAGAATAACATTGCATGTTTAAGCATTCCTTATGTAGGCAGTTTTCTTTCTTCTTGCATGTTGTGAATGAAATATCTAAAAGCTGATTCCTTTGTTCTGAGGTTTTAACCCCATGTGGGAGGAAACGCTGGTGTTCACAGTACACATGCCAGAGATTGCACTGATTCGGTTCCTTGTGTGGGATCACGACCCAATCGGGCGGGATTTCATTGGACAGAGAACAATAGCTTTCAGCAGTATGATGCCAGGTAAGACAGAAATACTGATGTCCCAAGTCATTTGGCTGGGACTTTTCTCTGTGATAACTGAGGCTGCAAATGCTGGATTAATGTGTGTACGTAGCTCTGCTGCAGAAATTCCCAGTTAAACAAGAGCCTGGGAGTTTGGACCCTGAGTTCTCTGCCTCAGTCTGCTACTGACTTACGATGATGAAGATTAAATCAATTAACTTTGTGGGACTAGACTTTCAAAAACATAGGTGAGATTGTTAAACAGGATGGCTAAATATTGTGGACTTGGAAGGCTACCATATAGAATCTTTACTCCTGTTACCTCATACAGTTTTTTCCTCCATTTTCTTCACACCAGTTTTTGGAAGACAATAGAGTTTTGATTTGTCATATTACTGTCAGTAATAGTTTAATATAGAATAGGTGTTTACCTTTTCTAACAGTGTGATCCAGGTTATTAAATGCCATTTTCTGTCAGTATTGTATTTCTGTTTTCAGTTCAATCTTCTTTCACTTTACAGCTTTTTCTGTGTATATTTTTCTTTCCTGTCAAAGTAAAGAAAAAGGTTTGTGTTTAAGATTGAAAGCACCTGGTCCCAATAAAAGGAACTTGATGGAAATGTGTGCAGTATTAATACTGGACTGTAAGAGGGAATGTGTTAAGTTTAAGTCATGGATTGACAGAAGCAATAATGAACATGAGGCAAAAAACAGGACACGGCTTTTTTATAAAATAAAGGGGATAAGAAGAAATAGCAGTGAAATTTGTAAGTGGTGTGTGACTCAGGTCACTGAATGTGGCCAGGGATGCACATGCCTGGATGCTTATTGGAGGGAGCAGCTGGGGGGAAAAGTGGTTAATTTCTTTTGGTGTTCCCAAAAGGGAGGTCTCCAGATGCTCTTTGGATCATCTGCTTCAGCTCCTTGTCAGCTTTGGTCACTCTGTTTCAGGTTACCGACACGTGTACCTGGAAGGTATAGAAGAGGCATCCATCTTCGTTCATGTGGCTATTCATGACATCTGTGGTAAGGTGAGTGCCTTCGGGGTAAGCTAATACAGTTTGCATATGTAAATGAACTGAGGGGATTTCGTATCACAGCAGGGAAGCTAAACATCTTACAGTGCCTTGAGACCAGTTTATACCAGTTATCACTCCCAATGCCAGGCTGAGCTTTCTCTAGTAGGCAGCTGTAATGGCATTGTGACAACAGGAGGCGGCGTTGAATAGGCTGGCAACCCCGAGTTCCTTTTTTGTGTATGCTGTTCCTTTAAGAATTAAACCAGTCCTTAAAAGGGAAAACAACTTTTTTAATTGCTAGATTTTAATAAAAGCGTTTGTGAGATGAAACAGAGATAAATCCCAGGAAAGCTTCGTTTTGTGTTTATAGGAGGAAGTGCTGTTTCTGGAAAGACATTTTAGATCAGTTCCTGCTTTTTTTTGTTTGATGTCTAATGCAAAACCTTTAGGTGGGTATAGCTTCATCCTGAGAGGGCTAGGAGTCTTGCATGAAACTCCCTGTGATGGTGTTATGAATCTGTTTGAATTTAGTTCTGCCAAGCAAGAGCCTTTAGGAGCTTTATGTGACAGAGAGGCGGTAGGTGTTGGTCTGAGCAGAACGCAGCAGCTGAGCCGTGTTTAATTTTGGTGACAGGGCCTGTCACAGAGAAAGCCTTGGCACCCAGGTGCTGGTAAAAAGGCCATTTAATGCCAGGCTTGTTTGCTGCTTTCAGGTGTTCTCTGTGCTGCTCTCTCAAGTGCTATTGTAAGGATAGCAAATATTTCATCTTCCTTCATTGGAAGTCAAAGCCTGTAGCTTAGTATCCCATGATAAATGGGATTTTTAAATAAGAGACAATCTGTGTCTGCCTGCCTTACTCACTGATTAGTTAAATTTGTCAGCTTCCAAGTCACTGCTCTAGATAGTGGTGTTTTATGAAAGAAACAATATTCAGAACCTTTGTGAATGCTTTAAGAGTTTTCACCCCAAATCATCTTTGGCAATATCACAAGGTATTATCTCTCTTTGGATCCTTACTTTACCTAGCCCTTCCATAATTATTTGCTCTTATTGGCTTCTTCATAAGTAACTGCGTGGTGCTAGTTATAATCTGCAATAGGGAACACGCCCACTTAAACTTTGGCAGGTATTTTGAGGACAGTAAGTTTTCTTGGTAAGTGTTTTAAACAACAGACTCTTGTGTATCAGGGCATCTCCTCCTGTCCTTATCCACTAGCTCCCAACCTTCTGCACTGATTTGGTTTTTCGATTGCTTTATTCCCTTTTCATGATGTCTATTAGACATTTCTTATTGCTGCTTATGATCACTGGAGTCTCTGTGAGTTTGCTGGTGTTAAGATGCTGGTGCTGTGCACTGGTGTGATGAAAATACAAGGATTTGAAAGTAAAGCTTGTGTGTGGGTTTTTTTTAATTTATAATTTTTAATAAACACTACTGAAAATAGGAAACAAATATTCCACAGCCCTTTCTGGTTTGGTCTCTCTGAATCATGCTGTGCTTTGATTTTTCAGTTAACAGAGTTTTGTTAAAACTAGAATTATTTCTCTGTTTCATTCTTGTAATTATGGGCAGAAAAATCACCACAATTATCAGCCTGGTTTTACCCATACTTTATTAATCCAGATATTCTAATGCAGCCTTTTGGGCCTTTTTTCTAGATGTAGATATTCCACCCTCTCAGTAGCTTGAGTCTTAGATATTTCTTCTTACACCTTAACTTGTGTTTAACTGAAATCTCTTTCTAGATTGCGCTATTTGTTTGTGTCTCTCTCTTCTGTAGCCTATTCATGTATTGCAGAATTTCTTGTGGGTTTCTAGATGTGCATATCTCTGAGATCCTCCCTCACTGTTATTTTGCCTTTGCTCTGTCTGTTTGTGATTTCAGTGGGCTTCTCTATGTCAAAAAAGTCTACTTTTAGAAGCAGAGCGTTTTTAGACGCCTTGAAGGTACCCCCTCCTGTCTCTGGGAGGTGTAGTGACCACCACCACACACCTGCATGCCTCTAACTAGTTGCTTCATTAACATCAATGTTTCCTTATTAGCATTTTGAAGCTCTTCAACTCATGTGACATGAATTGCAGCATTTGACTTGATCGGTTCTGTTGGGTCATTGATCAGCCAGAAATCCCTCCATGTATGAAGGAGATCCAGGATAAACTCCTCCCTTTCTCTCCTCTTTGGGTCTCTCCCTCTCCTGTCTTTTCTCTGCCGTGCTACAATTCAACCCACGTCTTTCACGTGGAAAAAACCAGTAACAGGGAATTGTTTGCTAAATTGTGGGAAAGCTTCTTGTGCTGTTTTTTTGAGGTTGCTTAAATAATGAAATAGCCCTGTAAAAGCTGGGCTTCAAAGCTGAAAGCACAAGTTCTGGATCTCCGTCAGCTCTCTTTCTCCTTTTTTAATTTTTTTTTTTTTTCTAAATTAACCAAATTTGTCTTTGGGTTCTTGAATCACTCCATTGATTCAAGCAATAGTGGCTTAACAACGATGCACCAAATAAGCCCTGCACTGCGTGTCGCCCATCCCATCAGTGCTGCTTTTTTATTTTTCTTGGATGTTATTTGTGTGTGTATGTATGACAGATATTTTTTTTCTGGGTTTTGCAAATATTTATGTTGTCTGATTTTTACAGCAATAAATTAATGTACTTGCCAACTTGCCCCAATTGGAGCAGAATGCTTTATATCCCTTCGCTCTTTACCAAATGCAAAATGTTGTTCTGAAGCTTTCTAGTGAAAATGAATCCACAGTGATGGAAGCAGACTATTCAATAATCTGCCTTTACAGGAAGTTTATTAATATTTAAATTATATTTCCTCTTGTATGGGAAAAAGCAATCCCTGCCTTATTCATCTTATGCTGTATATATGTTTAAAGGCCATTTTATGTCTCTTTTTAATCATTTCCTCCTCACACTGGATCTTGGCCTGTGGTAACTAAACTTTCAGTCAATTAGAGCCTGAAATAATATTCTGAATGCTTTCACTGGGCTTTGTGTCAGCCAAAGGGCCCTCCATCCCGTGTGCCAGGTTGCACAGGACACTCATGAGTAAAAGCAGCTTTTAATCCAGACTTACCCTACAGTGCAGCAATAGCTGCCCTATAAGTCCTACAAAGCAAAATTTGAAATGGGTGAGCATGGACTAGATACTTTGGGGTGAAAGACAGACTGTTATGATTTAAATGAGATCTTTCTGTGCTGTTGTTTGGCGCTGCAGGAATGTGACCTCACATGACATTACAGGGTAAAAATGGAACTGACAGCAAGTGCCACCAAGCGGGGATGCTGGTCAAATTTTATCAGGAGTTTCTTACAATGCATTTCAATCACAGGCTCCTGTACTCTATTTTTATGCTGCAGCTACTAAAGAGAGTCTGGTCAGACTGGGAAATAAAGGGAACAAAGGAGGAGCAGTAGATTAGAAGGGAAATATCCCTTTCTCTGCTTTAAGTGATTTATTTGTCCGGGGTTCTATGAACAGAGCAGAACCAGCACTCCCTTTCAGGCATCAGTCTGTGGCTGTAAAAGTTGGCAAGTACACCTGGAATGTTCCCAGGAATGCTGAAACTCTGGCTCGCTGAAATGTAAATCCGTTGTATGATGGTGGGAGATTGATGGTGGTGAATATATATGCTTAATGCTTCAATAAGTGCTAAAGTATATGAAGCACTGTCTTATCACCCTGACTAACTTCGCTTGTTTATAGTGTGCTTCTTCAGTGATGGAAACAGACATGAGTGTCTTTGGATAAGTGTTGTGTGGTAGGAAATGATCAAAATGTAGGTACATGGGTAGAAAGAGGAATATTTGATTTGTCGTGTGTACAGTTCAACTGCTGTTCATGACAGGGTTCAATTCCATTGGAGTGTAGATCTAAAGAATGTAAATTTCCATTTGAAGGTCCAATTTATTATTATCTGTTTTAAGTCAAGAATGGTCTTTAGCTTAAGAGGTCACTATCAGTTAAATTCTGTAACCACCTCTCTGCATGACAAAGAAAATGAAAATTATTTTAGAGTAACTTTTTTAAATTATGTGGTTGCTTTTTAAAAATTTATTTTCAGTTTCTTCCTCTCATTTACTCAGAACATTCAGTTTTGTTCCAGAGCTGGGCCTCTATTACATGCCACAAATTTCTTGTCTGACATACAAGTTCTAGTCCCTATTTCCAGTTTAAGAGAAAGGAAAAATTAGATTTGACAGAATCTGATGTCCAGTTCTGCCCAAGTGTAATGTCCTGCACAACTGGCCCAGTCTTGATGTTTTTAAGTCTGCAAAATTGCAGCTGATTTATTTTATAGAAAAACATAAGTATTTCCTTTTTTTTTATTTCATCTTTTCAATAAACATAATATTTATATTGTAAGTAGCTTTATGCTAGTAAGAAAACTACAACAAATGCAGAGATAAGCCTGGTTGGAAATTTTTACTTAAAAACGTAGTTAAGCAAAAAAGATGTGAAATTTTGCAAAATGGCTGTTACTGATTTTTTTCATTTTTAATCTCTGTCCTATTCCTGGTTTAGTTGTGATGGTAGGAATATGGCAGGAGACTCTGTACGTGCAGGAATATCTGAACTCTGCATTTGTAAATGAGTTCCTGTGCCCAAAGGAAGAGATTTGCGTTTTCTATTAAGGACTTTTTTTTTTTTTTCTTTTTTTTTTTTTTTTTTAAATTTTACAGGCCAAAAAAAC
>JAOXNG010000008.1:1621288-1632667 GCA_028566535.1 Scolopax minor | reverse complement strand
GGGGGAAGCAAGTAACAGACCTATTTGGTGAAAATCTCAGATGTGCTCTCTGAGGTTACTCCTTGCTGCTCAGCAGAGATTGCTCCCGAATGAGTAACGTGCTCATCCCAGTCTAAGCTGGAAGTGTTACTCTTGGCTGTTAATTCTCTGTGCACTCCCAGTGCACCGGTGGTGAGCAGGAGCCAAAATGGGAGCAGTCCCTAACCCTTAGTGCTTGGTGGGACTCTGCTGGGCATCTGAAGGCAGTGACTACTGAGGCTCTTGGGAATTCACAGCTGTAAGCTCTGCTGCAGAATTACACTGAAGCCTTTGCATATGAACATACAATTTTTTTTTTACACTGAGTGCTAAAGAGAACGTGTTTGTGATGCTGGTCGAGTCCCCCTCCTCTGTGCTGTTGGGTGCAGGCCTGGGATGGGAGGTATCTAAGCAGCCCAGCCTGACGAATGGCCTTGGCCACAAGAAAACTAATTTTGCTGGTTTAACTTCCTATTTGTGAAACTGGAGTACCTTAATATCTGCTTATGTTAAATAAGTGACTACTTGGTTCCACACTTGGAAACAAAAACTTGATACCCTTACTTTCCAACAGGATTAGCCATGTTTTTAAACTTTATTTTTTGATCCTTGCACTAAGATGTCTGCAGAAAAGAGTTACTTAAAGGATAAAAAAAAATCCTTCTGAAAACAAGTGTTTAACACGAGAACAAACAAGATTACAGCAATTCAGATAGAAATAAAACAGTAGGGAAGAAAAGAAGGCTTTGAAGTTCATCAGTGGAAGTAACATAAAAAGCCCCCACTGTGATTGGGAACGTCCCATTCAGGCGAGTGCTGTCGTGCTGTGTGGGAGCAGATCTGCATTAGAATAACTGCTCGCCTCCCTGTAGTTTGGTGTCCAGCAATCTGAACCCAGGATGAGCAAAATACACCAAAAATGGGAAGGCTCACATAGAGGATTTAGGTGCCTTTGTGGTTTTTTGGTGATGCTAAGCTCAAGTTGCACCAAGTTTCCTGAATTGGCTAATAATTTAAAAAAGAAAAAAAACCAATCCCCACACAAACAACAACAAACAAACCCATGAAAAATGACACCCAAACCTCAAAATTAAAAAAAACCCACAACTGAAAGCCCAATTTCCAAGACAAAAGAAAATTATTTGGGGAAAAGAAACTAGTAGTTCAAAGGCACATGGATATCTTCCATCAAGGAGAAAGCAGTGGGCAAGGTGAGAAAGGAAAGAAATAACTGTACTATAAGTGCACTGTGTTTTTCTTGCTGTTTCTCAGGGATCAGGAAGGGCTCAAATGAAACTTTTTTTTTTTTTTTAATCAAAGCTTCTCTTTTTAACATACAATGTCTAACTTCAGTTTCCGGAATGCAACTGCTTTCAACAAGATTCTAATTCCACACATTCAAAAAGCCCTTGTGATTGTGAAAATGTAATTGAGCTGTATAAGCAGAGAAGCCAAATCTGTTCTGAAACCTTGGTTGCACACTTGGGGCTCTGAAACCAGATCACTGGAAATGGCTGGTGAGGGGCTCTCAGTTTACTTCTGAAAGTGGCTCCTTTGTTTTTCTATCAATTATTCCTCTAACCCCTCGGTACCACTCCTGACAAAGGACCAAGCCAACCTGACTCTGGGAGATATGACCAACACTGCCCTCTTCTACTTCACAATGTGTTTGTTGGGTCTTTGCTCACTTGACCGAGGCTCTGTCTATGGCACCTGCTGAACTTCAAATAACTAGAAACAACTGTAAAATGTACCTTCAAAGTCTGATAGAGCACCATCAGGTAATTGATAAGGGATGAGAAGCTTTAATGGAGCTAAATAAAATGACCTTAGCTGTGGGACTACTCCTGGTGGAAGAAAATGAGGGAAAATGAGTACTTCAGAGGTTAACTGCTCCCCTGAAAAATAGCAGAGCTGGGACATGCTTCAGACCCCGCTGGATTCACTGTAGAGAATTCTATTGTATTAATTTAACTCTACAAGAAGGCACTGAATAATACTGCATTATTGGTCAGCAGCAGGACATAAGAGTAACTTCTGAGACCCGCACAGCACCACAGGCCTCTTCGGCAGCTCTTTTGAATGACAATTATTTTAAAAGACAAGATGTTTTTCACAGCCTGATTAAGTTTCTTCTTAGGCAACAAAAGCGAAGCAAATCATTCTGTACAGTCTCTGGAGCACACGGTTTGGGTTTAGTGTTTTCCCACTATGTGTTGTGGACCCCAGATGGCTGGGGATGGCACACATGGAAACAATTAGCTCCGTGGTTGTCATCAGGCAGTCAAGTGTGAGCTTCACCTCTCAGCACCTTATCTGCTTCTCACAGGGACTGGTGGGCAGAAGGGCTGTCAGCACTGCAGACTGCCTTTGTTGGGGTTGTAACAGTAAATTGTTTGCAACAAGTAATGTAATTGCCAAATTTAGCTCTTCCTCCTCTGAGAGAGCTGTCTGTACCAGATGTCAGTGATTTCAAATGGGCTCCATAACATGAGTGTTTAATTTTTATTTCACCTTTCCTATGATTTCATACCTACAGTCTACCTATAAGCATGGTAGAGACAGAATTTCATGGGAGAATCAGTAAACAGTTTTATAGATTACTGATTTCCCTACTTCTGCAGCCCTGTAGGGCCTGTCGCTCCCCATTCATGCTTTACATTCGTGTAGAACTGAGCAGAGTCTCACCACCCAAATGTCATTTCATCATGACTTTTGTGTTACTGCCACTTATTTAAATTCTCCATCTCCTTTGAATAGATGCCTCGTTAATGAACATTGACAAAGTCAAAGACTGAGTAGGCACCAGTCTAGGAGACAAGCCAGACCTCAGCCACAACCTCTCAGTGACCAGTGACCAGTTTAGATACTGCCCCCAGTCAGCACGTTCTTGCAAATCTATTATTTGAGTGCATGTTAATGACATTCACAGCCCAGGAAATGCAGGAGGATAACATCGCCTTTTGAAAGCCACTCCCGGAACAAGGTGCTGCTTAGTCCAAGTGTTGTATTTCTCTGTTTGTTTGTTTGTAGCCTGCCTGGCAGTCTGTGCAATGGATGTGAACAGTGACAGCCTGTGGGGATGCAGACACACACACAAAAAATGTATCTGTGAATCTTACTTGTGAGAAACCCTGCAAACTTGGAAGCCACAGAGAATAAAACACCAATTAAACTAATAATGTGACTTTTTGAATGGTCAGGACCAGCAGTTAGGGGAGAATGTAAGCTGTTTGTAACTCAAAGTTGTCTGGAGTTGTCACTGACTGTGACTTCATGTGGCAGCTACAAGAGGTGTTGAAATGTTCTTCAGGCTGTAACCTTTCCAACCAGTGATGAGAGCTGGAGTTTAGTAAATATTTGTAGAACAGAACTGAGTGTGAGCTGTGAAAAGGCTGCAAAGATGAACGTGTGGGTGTGATGGAAAGATTGAGAGCATGGTGCATTCAGATTGAATTTGACTCTACTGAATGATTTCAGTTCTGTCTGCCTCCCTTTCTATGATCACCCAAATATTGCTCTGCTATTCCTACTACATTTTCCTTTAGATGATTTAGACAAGGTTTTATGGGTCTGAAAACTTCTCTGGATGTCAAAAATCACCAAACTGCTTCTAGAACTATATAACTGCATTGCTGTGAGAGTTTCTGGGTTTGTTGTCTGGCTACATGGATAAAGATCAGTCAGTGCTAGCAGGCATTACATGCATCATTGCTGTAACCAGAGGCTGTTTCATCCACCATGGTGCTCTCCTGCAAGCTGTAAACAAGCAGAACACAAATATAGCCCCTGAACCACAAAACCTTCAGATATAAAGAGGGAACATAAGGCAGAACAGGTAATCCCTTTAATTTTCCTTTAGCTAAACAGAATTATTTTATAGAAGCCTGTCTATAGAAGAACAGAATTATTTTATAGGGTAGAGTCAGTCTGATAAAGGATGTACAAGGATGAAGTGCTGAATTTGCTCTTAGTAAACAATTCAGCACCCCATACACATCTCAAAATTAACATTTGGGTGAAATGTAAAGAATACTAAGGATAATCTTCTTGGTGATATTCTATCACAAGAATGCTGCTCAGCTACTTTTTTTTCCCGTGTAGGATTTGTATTTATGTTGCACAGCTTTGAGCAATACACACTTTTCACTTGGGAAGTGGACACTTGAGCGTTCAGCCTTTTGCCTGGGGATGGGCCTGGATGTAACATCAAAAGAGAATCAAGTGGAGTATTTGGATAAAATTTTCTAGCCAAAAAAGGTTCCTGTTCTGCAGGAACACTCACTGGTTGCACTGAAGAGCTCTTACTTTCCATGTTAGAGCCAAGTGGTGCATAGAGACACTCCTCTCAAAGATGGTGTGGGCTGAAGTTCCTGCTGATCCGTTCCTCCCCTGAAGGTTGCTCGAGGGTACCTTGTGGTGTCTCCTCTCGCAGTAGTTCAATTAGATGTACTTAAATGTGACCTGGGAGAGGGAGAAGCTGGTTCTGGGTTGGTGCTGAGAACACTCCTCTGAAGCAGGAGCAAAGAGCCGGGAGGAGCCATGCAGGACCAGCAGCTTATCAGCTCCACCAGTCCTTTGCGCTCACGTTTTGCTCAGGAATGTCTGAATCTGGGCAGTGTTTCTAGTGAAAGTTTAATTGCCAATACGAGCTTGCACAATATTTAGATTTTGGAACTGCTTTCTCCCAGATAAGTGCTATTACTTTTTTTTTTGGATGAAAGTCTTGCTTTACATGCACACCCTTCCCGTGGCTTTGGATGAGACACCAGCATTTGGGTAAATATTATGAATACCTGAATTCCTCTGTGCCTGAGCCCAAGAAGCAAGATGTAGAGCAGACTTCTCAAACCCTTTATGCATGAAAGCAACACAATTCTGCACAGCTCAGTGTTTTGATACAGAAACTCCTCTTCTAGGACCTAGCTCTAGGGATTTTTTTTTCCTCATGTCTCCTGAGCTAAGAGAATAAATATAAGTAACTTTATGATGACTGTGATGAATGTCAAATACTCAGATTTCCTCTAACACTGGAACAAATGCTGATAACATTCAGTTGCTGGTAGCAAAAGGAGTAAATAATAAGGCTTTTCTCATGATTTTTTGCTCAGAATTGTGCAGCATTGTACTTACAAGTGCTGAAGAAAGCAGTTCACTGCAGGCAGGGGATGGAGAGACAATGTAAGGGGGAAACAGTTGCTATTTGTACTCCTCAGGTTTATTCCTGAGTGTTTTAACAAAGCTCTGAATCCAAGAGGCATTCATAGCAATGACAAACGAGAGGCAGGTGCTGTTACCAATCATGTTGATTGCTTCATGGGATTTTTAAATAAGATGTTGCATTTGGTGTGCTAGTGGAAAAACTTAGTTTTGAGAGTAAGAATGTTCTGCAGTTCCCATGTAGGCAGAGCACCTCAAAGGAACGCGCCTCAGCGTCAGGTTCCGGGCATGACATTTGCATGAAAGTCACTGAACCAAATCTCACCTAGAAATCAAATTGCTCCCTTTCCTCAGCAGCACACTGGAAAAAGCTTTCACATCAAAATAAGCAATCTCCCCTTTAGATATATTAAGCAGCTGTTGCTTTATAACTCCCAACAATAATGAATTTTGACTGAGGCTTCTATAAAATAAGGAAATATCAAGGCTTACACAGGCACACACCTTCCCCTCTAAAATAGTGCAACCTTTTTTTTTTACCTTTTTCAAAACTCTGCCGAATTCAATAAAATGCATAGAATTAATTAAAACCATAGCATCTAAACATTAGATGATTTAAAAAATTAAATAAAATCCAACATAACCCTTTCTGTGCACGAGCTTGGAACAAGGCAGGGATAGCCAAGTCCCTCGCAGAGGTGACTTCACTGTTTCCCTGTATTTGTGTTTTCATTTAGCTCTGCAAAAAGACTTGTATGTTGTTTGCAAAGGGAAGAGGAGAATTATTCACGGGTTCCTTACCTCTGCTGCTGGCATAGAGGATCACCAGGGCGACCACTGCACAAGTCATGAGGAGCAGCAAGACAGCCAGACCGATTGCCACAAAGCTCCAGGATTTCTTCCCAGATTTTGTTGATTTTTCCACAATATCCATTTGACTTTCTGATTTCCCCATTATTGTAACTCTAAATTGAGGAGGGGAGGGTAAGAAAGAATTAACACCACAGCTAAATCAATATGGGGATAAATGCATAACAAATCAGCAAGAAATAGGAAGGAGGATAAAAGCAGAGAGAAAGAAAACTTCCAAATTATTACATGTATTTGTCCATTTGATTGTCCACAGACTTGCCAACCTCATTCTCCATCTCCTGTGCCCACCAGATTGTCCGTGCTGGGGTTGTGCTGCCGGGGGCTGTTCTGGGCTACCCTACCCCAGGCTCTCGGTGGGGCCGTGTCCCAACTCCAGGAGCCTGCTTTGGGAAGGATGGAAAAGTCTCATGACCAGGTTGGGCAACTCCTTTCTCCCAAACAGGGAAGGAGGGGAAAAGCTGCCTCCTTCCACTCCCTGCTTCACAAGCCTCTTGCTGGTTCGAAGAATCTTCCCCTGTGGCCGTGAGCAGGTCTGCAGGGCTCTGTTAACAGCAGTAGAGTCCAAAAAGAGATCCCAGGTGTGAGTGCCTTTGAGCTGTGTCTGCTCCCTCCTGGGTAGAGATGAAGGGCTTGGGAAGTAGAAGGCTCCTAGAAGACGTGTCAGCCCCCAGGTCTGCAGGAGTTTGTGACCTCCGGCTTCTCGGTCTTCTCTGAGCCATGCTCAAAGTTCGGAGCTGAGCCCTGTGTTGTTCCCAGCTCCGGGCGAACGCTCCTGAGCAGCAGGAGGAGGAGGAGGAGGAGGAGGGGTTGCAGCACGGCAGCAGACAGGGCTGGGCACTGGAAGCTGCACAGGCTCTGTGTGCTGTGGCTCCTCCGAAGTTTCCTCCAGCTTTCCTGGAATCTGCTGCCAGGTCGCTTGGCCGCTGCGCTCGCAGGAGGAGCGGGAAGCCAGAGAGGTGCAAACCTTTTGAAACCCTCCGGCTCCCCGAGTGCTGGCAGCTTTTGGGTGCAATGTATGGGAACAGCTTCTTGTTTGAAAACACACTGATTTATGGACTGTTGCAGGCTCAGCACGGAGTCCTTTTACGCTACCGCTTGGAAAGCTGGATTTAGACCCAGGTGATCTGACTGAGAAAGGCAGTAAAAGCAAGGGCAGGATAGGCATGGCATGTGATCTCCCTTTTATTTCACTCTTCTTTTCCAGAACTGACTTTAGAATGAGGGAGAAGGAGGTTGGTGCCTAAAGCGAGCCCCTTCCAAGAAAGGCTAATCTGAAAAGTAGTAATATTTTATGTGTCATTGTTGAAAGAGATTTTATATATTCTTTTTCTTGTACTTATTTTGGTGCTTTTTATTTGTAGAATGACAGCAGCAATGCAGTAGCTTGTTCACTCATGTTTGAGTTGTTTAAACAACAAGATGAGGTTGGCTATTTCAGGAATAAGAACATCAAAGGCAATAATAAGGTAACAGCTGAAAGAAATTTGGAAAGAGAACTGTTGGACTCCAGTAGCCGTTATTTGATGTAGGTTTTGTGTACCCACTACTCAGCAGAGGCTTCTGGAGATTCATGGCAGATGTTGAGGTTCTCTGAGCTGTCCAGGTAACGTACTTCCCTTCCTTTGGGTCAACTGTTTGCCACAGGCACATAAAGGAGAGCATTTTCATGATGTATCATGGATATCTATACTGAAGAGCACTTAAACCACCAGCAGTTCCTCTCAGCCTACTAAAAGAGTCTTTCCCAATAAGGGAGGACCTTAAGAAATGTGGGAGAAGGCTATGACTCAACACTACTACTTCACAATTTTGCTTTGTCATTTGGTTACGAGGGAACCTATCGTCTTCAGTAGCCTCTGCTTGAGATTACAGTGCTGCTAAGGCTCCTAAACTCAGACAGAATCATGGTGCTGCCTCTCTCTCCCAATCTAGTGTCATTCACACCATGCAGAGCAGTAAAAAAGCCTGGACTAGTAATGGCCCTCACAAAGAGTGCTGTTCCCCTCTGAAGAACACAGAAGACCCCAGATAAATCTTCTGTATCTGGAGACCAAAGTCCTGTCTGATAGTCCCCAGAACTGGGCTGTCTGTGCTTCAGGAACCACATGCTGCAGCAGCATTTGCTGGGCCAAGAGAATATTGCTGAGGGAATGCTAGTGAGTCTAAAAGCAGAGAAAACAGTTCCAGAAATGTTTTCACAAGTGCTGCAGCTGCAATACCAAGCACAAAGACAGAGGCTGGTATCAGAGTCCAGAGAAGGGCCACAGAAATAATCAGAGGCATGAAGCACCTCTCCAACGAAGACAGGCTTGAGACAGTTAGGGTTATTCATCCTGGAGAAGAAAAGGCTCCAGAGAAACCTGATTAGGGCCTTTCAGAACCTAAAAGGGGGCTTAAAAGAGGGAAGATTTAGACTAGATATAAGAAAGAATTTTTTTACAATGAGGGTGGTGAGACACTGGAACAGGTTGCCCAGAGAGACAGTAGATGCCCCATCCCTCAAAACATTCAAAGTCAGGATGGACAGGACTCTGAACAACCTGATCTAGTTGAAGATGGCACTGTTCATTCCAGGGGGTTGGACTAGATGACCTATAAAGGTCTGTTCCAACCCAAACTATTCTACAATTCTATGATTCTATCACTGGTGGTAGAAGAAGGCTCCCCAACAAACCAACCCGGGCAGTTGGCTGTGGTTAGCTCAATCAGAGCTCCTTGAGGTCTCCACTGACATGCAGCAATAAGCCCACAGGCAGACTCCACTGTGATGCTCTGGAGTCAGCACAGTGGGCCCCGAGGTTATCCTTGGGCATGGATTATTTCAGAGGCAGAAACTTTGGTAGGATGTACTGGTTAAGAGGAAGCAGGCTCTGCAGGAAACATAATGGCAGAAAAGTGGACATTTCTGAGAAGAACCTCCCTTCATGCTTGAACAGCTGAGGCACATCAGGACACTAGGGTAGGTGGAGGACCATGTGCAACCTATGGATGCTGCTACAGCCAATGTGTCTCTTTTCAAGTGCCTGTGGTGTAGAGTTATACCCAAAGCAAGACAGGAAACTCACAGTGACAAAGAGAAGAGCAAAGTGCTTGGGTGAGGAGTGATTTATTCCATGCTGACTTGAATGCTGCTGTTCTTAATATAACCTTCAAGTTCTCATTGAAAAACTTCAGCCTCTGCTGTCATTTCGTTCACAATCTCCCCAGACAGAGGATGGAGCAGCCTGCAAGTTAGTGTGGGCTGGAAACCATTAACAAGCACCGCAGCTACTTTCTGACTTACAATTCTAACATTAGAAAGTACAAGATAGGTCAGAGCCTTCCCCACAGCCCCACTTTCCACAGCTACAAGCCACTTGTCATTAATACAGCCACTGAGATGGTATTGGGGTACAATCCAATCAGACTGGCCAAAAGGTGGCCCAGGCAGAACTGCTCTCCATGCCACCTCAGCTGGCCCCTTCCTACACCACTGCCTGCAACCAGCACCAGGGTCCTCAATCTCACCCACCAAACCCCTCTCCAGCAGCACTCACGGATCAAAGACCAAGCGCGTGATGTACTCCTTTGGCATCCGAGGCAGCTGATGGGAGAACACGTTCTGCAGACCAACCAGCCACATCATGATCTTCTTGTTGGGCTTCTGGTTCAGGGAGTTGCCGACCACGTGGAATTCAATCACCCCCCTGCGCTCCTCCAGCCTCGCCGCCTCGTCCCGCGCCGAATGCGCCGAGAGGAAGTTGGTCTGTACCACACAAAAGAGGAACACAATCACATTTTGGAGATTTCACATCCTCTGACAGAACAGCCTTAAGGAACAAACAAATGAAACTCCCTCTTTTATCCAAGCCATCTTTTTAAAAAAATGGAGCTGGCAATGTTTATCTTCTTTTAACAGAAGAGACACTGTCAAATAAGCTGGATATAACTCTACACTACAGCATACAAAGGCTTATTCAAACTTCTTTTTTTAAAGATTAGGTAACACCAATGATGGTTATGACTCAACAAGTTCCAAAAATCTCTCAAGGGACAGCACTCATCCAGCTGAAGCCTATGCCACTAAGTCTTCATATTTTCTTGAGGCTAGCCAGCTTGAACAAAAGTGGTGGGTTTGCCTACACATACTGCAAATAAAATATTTTAATGGCAGTGCAAGCAAAGTCTTATTTTTTCATTTTAGTATCGTGTTCCACTATCTATGCTGCTATTGTATGACCCTAAAAGAACATTTTAATTCCTATTGATTTTGCTGTTACATATCTAGCAATTGCATTCATATATTTGAATGGAGATTAAATTAATACAGACAATTTTTTTAACTTTTTGTTTCTTTCAAGATCATTTTACGATGCCAAAACATCTCTACATGCACACACTATTTACTTTTTAGAGCAAAGTTTGGCTGCTGGGTTTCTACTCACTGCCAGCCCCAACAGCCAGACTGGCACAGCATTTGTAGTATGCAGAGCCATCAGTCACAGTATATAGTTTGAGTAAGAAACGTATGTGGTTCCAAATCTTCAGCAGTCTCTAGCTAAACCCTGGCAAACAAGAGCTGCTGGCAAAACATTGCCTGGCGAAGGGAACAGAAGGAGGAAAAGCCAGCCAAAAAAAAAAACCCAAGCGCAATTCTGTACATGGCACAATTCTGCAATTCTATTTGTTTTTCTCTTCCAACAGAAAAAAAGAGCAACTGTGGAAAACAGAGCAAATATCTGTTTAGATCAGCCCTTCTGCACTAGAAGAGGTTTTAATTCGGGTTTTTTTTTTTATTCTGCTGCAATATTTGAACCCCATTTACTTTGTCTTATGAGCTACATCTATGATGAACAATAAAAAGCATACTCTGGAACTTTTCTGTAACAAAAGTACCTTGCAAAATAACCGGGGATTAAAAAATTGTAGAACTATTCTTCATGTTAACAATGCATTTTGTCAATATTTTTTTCTCACCTAATCGTACTCTTTCAAAGTCTCTACTTTTCTTACTGACAGCATTTTGTGGACTCTCAGCTTATCATACTCTATCCATGTGGAACATTTATTGAAAATAGACTATTTGCAAACAGATCAGGTCTATATATTTCTCACCTCTGGCCCGAGCATGGCTGCAGGATCTGTAATTGTTGACATTACTTCATTGATTAACTCAATAGGAATATCTCCTACCACCCTTGGTTTTTTTGAATCCTCCAGCGAATAGGGTTCATTATTTTTTCTCTTTTCGCCTATATAAAAAAAAACCAACCACAAATTAGAATGAGCAAACTGTCACAGACTAGCACTGTGAAATCTAGCTTCTGCTATACTCTTTAACTTGTATGC
>JAOXNG010000008.1:1592904-1616193 GCA_028566535.1 Scolopax minor | reverse complement strand
AAAAAAACCAAAACAACAAGACGTGCTAGTTGCAAAGCCTAGAGCATGGGGTGGCTTAGGAATGCCCAATGAATTAAATGCTCTGCTCAGAGACCTATCGGGGAGAATTAACCCTTTCCACCATATAGGAGATCTATCAATTTTATAGCTAGACTGGAAAAATAGATTCTGCAGTAGGCACAAGTAATGCTGTCCTTATGTTGACAGGATGATTTTCTAGCTTGTTAGCATTTAGAGAGGTCTAAATTACTCTTATTGCAGTAATTCATTCTTAGGAAAGTTATTTTCCATGACATGCTTTACATCTTTCCCAAGAGATTTTTTTCAAGTACCTATGAAGACTTCTGAAGGGCAGTGTCACATTTTCCACACATTTAATTTCAGTACAGTGATGAATATTGCAATTACATTTTTAATGATTTTTTTAATGTCTTAAAAGGTATATTTTTGCATTATTTTGAAATAGAGTATTATCACCGTGTTACAGATGAAACAAAGTCACACAGAGAATCAAAGTCAAGATTAGATTAATAGACATTGATGCCAGAAGAGCTCTTATGTCTTGTCTGGCATCTGGCACAACAGAGCAGAGAACTTCAAACAGATTACTCCATTAGAACTGTAACCTCTGCCTGGGTTTAGGAAAAGACCTCCAGAGCTGACATAAAGACACTATGTGCTCTTTAAGTTGCTTGCAGGGCACGGCTGGAAGTCTGCATCATATTCCAGTATGAGTTTATTTCCCCCTGTGGGGAAAGACTGAAGGAGTTGGGGCTTTTCTCTCTGTAGATGGGAAAGCTCAGGGAAAATCATCACAGGATTCCGGCGCTTAAAGGGTGGCTACAAAGGGGTCAGAGGCTCTCTCCTTGCAAGGAGCTGCACAGAGAAGACCAGGGGCAACGGGTACATTTGTACTGGGAAACATTGGTTTCATCTTGATATAAGAAAGAATTTTTTTTTATTTTTTTTTTTTACAATAACAATCAATCACTGGAATGGCCTCCCTAGGGATGTGGTAGAGTTCCCACTGCTGGAGGTTTTTGAGATAATCTCATCGGGCTCCCTTTCCCACGAGAGGCTGGCTCAGATGCTCTTTTGAGGGCCCTTCCAACCTGGGCTGTTGTATGATTCTATGAAAAATGCTTTGTGGGTAGGATTTGGTTTAAGTGTGTGTTTAAAAGCTGTGTTGAATCAGGTCTTGGATACCAAATGCGCCACCAGTTACAGTCAATTAGAAGTTTCCCTGTTGAGAAGTGATTTGGGTCTCTCAAAATGACACCCTCTATTCTAAACTGTCAGTTCTGTGGCATTTCCCTCTACATCTTGACGTGATGTGTGAGTATATTGCAGTTCATCAGTCAGGTTTATTAGGAGGCTTAATTGGATTGCATTAGCTGGCATTTAAGCCATCCAAAACAGTTGAGAATGCAATCAATTAAAACATCCAAACACATTAATGATGCAGTCACAGGGCAATTTATGTAGATGGCTAATTACCTGTTTTCTCCAGTAAGTAGATTTTATTGCCTGAGAATGGACAAGTGATGCATGAGAAGAAAAGGAACAGCATTGCAAAAGTACTGCTGGCAAGGTTGCAAAAAAAAGGAAAATGGCAAGGTATAAATGTTTCTATTGTTAAAGCTCCATACAAAAAGAACAAAGCCCACGCTGTTGCCAACCCTCAGAGGTGTTCCTCACATTCTCAGGTTTTGATGTGACTTTTAGAGAACATACTGAATTTATTACTAGTTTTTGAATGTCTTATAATGTGACATCTGAGGTTTCCAAGCAATCAAGATGCTCCAGGAGATGGTCATTTTAAGTGGGAAAATACTAATCACTATCAGTTTTTCATTTCATCCACTACTGATCTGGATCTGAACACGTGGCTCCCTTGTGACTTCAGGTCCCTACACCCCCCCATGTGACACCATGAAGCCTAATTGCCAGCTTGTGTTAGGCATGTGCAGCACTGACCTGGAGATGAAAGTCCAACTGAGGGGCATAACCAAATGGAAACCAGGAATGGAACGGAATCATTAACATCCTCCTGCATTTCCTGCTCCCTCCTACATTCCCCCTCTGGCTTTGCAGCTACATTTTCTCATTTACTGTGACACAGTTCAGGAATGAGACATGCAAACTTATTATCAGATACTGTTCTTGATTTCCTTTACAGTCTGTAGGGAAATCCTTATGCGTGGGTTGTTTGTGGGGTTTTTTTGTTTTGTTTTGTTTTGTTGTTTTTCTGTAACTCTTGACTTTTTGGAATGGTGTAGGGAACACAGAAATACCAGAATGCTGGGCTTGGAGGTAAGACACCTGATGCTCACCAGCCAGCTTAAACTTGCCTTGCATTGCATGCAGAACTCAGTGCTTCTCGGGAACACAGAGCAGACTTGTCAAGGTCTCATGTAGGTCTTGGCCATGCATCGTATGCCCAAAAGGAACTTTGGAACTGAAGTTAGTTTCAAATTAAATAGTTGCCCAGGTCTTAGATGTGCAGGTTATACATCTGTGTTGAGGTGCAGAACCCAGAGGGTCAGTGGCACCAGGCTATGACAAAAGGGAAGACCAAGATGGGGCAACAGAGGCTGTTGTTCCATTTGCAGCCCTATTGCCAGTCCATGGGCAAGACACTGGGATCATGATGGTCTTCTACTCTCTGCTCACATATCTTTGGGACTGGCTCATGTTCTCTAACCTTACCATCTGGGATGGCAATTTGTTCCCCAGCTGTCCTCATACATTCTCACCTGCTGTGTTTGTTTTCTACCTTCCAAGCATTTTTGTGGCTAAATAACCCACTGGTCCTGAGCTTGGGGGGGTCAGGGAGGCAGGTGAAGGTCTGCACTGTTCTTTGGTGTCCTACAGAACAAATGACTGGGAAAAAGCCATTCCTGGAACCCACAGCAGGAGTAGGAGGAAAAAAGAGCCTCCTGCATCCCACAGCTCTGGGGTGCTGGGTCTTCAAGTAATGAGATACTTTCCTTGAGGTGTCATTGAATAATGGCTGAGTGAGCCAGCAGATTCCAACATGGACCAGTTTAGCTGAAATATGATTGGAATAGCCAAGACTCCAAAGACAAACCATAATGCCAGTGGTAACTTCATGTCACACATTAAATTAATGGTGACAGTGGCTCCTCAGAGCCCTGGCAAATTGGAAATTGCTTGATGCAGAAACAGTGCAATGATAACACAGTTAATCTTCTGCGGGGAAATGATAGTAAAAGAAATGGCTTTTAGATTAGCTGTCATTAAGGTGAAACATCTGCCTCTAAAAGTCAAGTGGAATGTCCTCACTTATGCACAGGGAAACTCATTAAAGTTATTGGGTTTGCATGGCTGTGAGCCAGAGCCAAATTTCCACCATGATCTCAATCTGGTGGAAATGAATTAGACTGAAAGTCAGGAAGATGATTTCCCAGGCAATATGTCAGCGTCAAAAAAGCATTTGATGGGCTGTTGAAGTTGGCTGATGTGTTTAGATTCCCTTAGTACCTGGGAGCACATAACTAACTGAAAAAGGAAAAATAAATGGGAGTGATATGATTTTTAAAGGAAATAAAACCTTTTGAGGTCACAAAAGTTCAAACTTTAGCTCTTCTGGACTCTGAGGAAAACCTTCCAGTTGAAGGTTTCATTCCAAACAACTTACTGCCATTTCTAAGCGGTTCTTTGCCGGTGGGACTGCGGAGCGTGAGGGCAGGAAACTTTACCTGTGTAACTGTAGCTGTGATGCAAATACTCTCACACCTGATTATCATGCTATTTTCTTGTAAGGAATGTTGAATACTTCATAGAGCCAAGACTGGCAGGCAATAGAAACATTCTCAGTTGTGATTTCAAAGTTTTCTTTTGTTATTCCTTTCCTGCAATGGGGCAGCCTTTCTGCAATTACTGCAGCCTGACTGCAGCGTTACTACGGTCGAGGAAGACTTTAAAGGAACAAAGTTCACAGGGAACAAAGAAATACTTGGTAGTCCCTGTACAGCTCAGCATTGAATAAACTACACGTATTTAATCTTTCCTTGGAATGAATGTAGTGTCAAGCTGGCTTACAAATAAAGGGGTATCCAGTTCCACTATTTACACAGGTTATCAGGCCATATTCTCTTCTTGATTACATCATGTTGATTTATATAGACTCAAATTCTTCAGTTACCTAACGCTCACAGCAGCATGCCGTAAGTCCTAAAGTGTGTTGCTTAAGGGACTTTCAAGGACCAGGTATTACAATACAGGTTCTTTTCTAAATAATTTCAGCCATTGTGAACAGAATGAGGGATATGTTTCAAAGTGCTTGGAAAGAGCTCCACGGTCTTGATGAATTGCAGCTTAGCATTAAAGAAACATACAGAAATAACAGCTGCAGGTTTTTTCTATCCAGATTCTTCAATCTGGAAGAAGTGGAAACAATATCCTCTTAGAAAATGGCATGTCTATAATGAAGTAGATGATTCAGCTGAGTGTTCCCAGATTCTGACAAGGGTATGGAAACAGATAAGAATGAGATTTATCAGCCTGGAGGGGAGGGAGATGTTTGTTGATAAATACTGATTTATTTCTGGTGCATAACTATTGCTGGCGGGGAGGCTGGGCTGGAAGGAAAGCAGCCAAAGCCAGCTCCCTGGCAAGAAGAATGCCCTCTCAGCTGATGGCTGTGATAGCTTGTTTAGGAGAGCAGCAGTCAGGCCAGAGCCAGACTCAAGTGCAGTGATCCTGTTAAGGCATCTTAAATGCTCTTCATGGCCTCTCCAGCACTGAATGGAAGATGGCAATTAGCTGAGCTATAACCAAAGCCAGTGATGGTGACTGTCTGTTAGAAAAGCTGGGTGCTCGGAGAGGATTTCTTCCCTGCAGACTGCAGCGTGTTGTTTTTTTGAAAGATCCCATCTTCTGGCAAAGCGCAGCGCAATGGAGCAGTGGAGGTGCAGGAATGTGCAGGCACAGGGGTGCTTTTGGCCACAGGGTGCAGGGGCTGGGCAGGAGCTGAAATAGGGTCCCTTTTAATTCTGTCTGCTCCCCAGGACTCCAGAAAATGAGTGTCAGAATGGGTTGTGGTGAGTGTGAAATTGTGCTAGGCGTGCATAATGCAGCGACGCCGCTAATCAGACCCCTCTCACTGTGACTAATCAGAAAGATGTATTTGATATTCCAAGAAAGTATTTGGAAGAGCAAGCACATAAAGGGGAAATAAAGAACAAATCAGAAGCTTAGGCACAGGCAAAGCTAAAGACTTTGTTCAGAGTATTTTAGTGGGCACAGAAAGAGAACAGAGAAGATAAAAGAAACAAAAATGCTGATGAGAACAGTTATGGCTGCTTCCCTCAGCAGATCCTTAATCTAGACCAGGAGAATGGATAAGAAGTTCTGTGTCTTCCTGGTGCTTAAAGAAGGAGCAGCTATAGGCATCTGGAAACAAATTCTTCCTCAGCTTAACTCTAGTGCAATCTTGCAGGGATGCATGTCATCCCTACTTTAAAGACAGTTTCTTTAGAAGCAATAAATGTACTCTACTCAGAGCAGTAAAGAAGAAAATATTTCTTAAAAAACCAAAACTTGTCCACCCCCCTCTAAACTTGCTACGAGGCAGCCCAGGCCAATGGATGGAGTATTGCCCGAGGAGACAAGACAAGTAGATTGTCTTCCCAGTGCTTTCCAGCACTATCAGGTGGTCTGAGAAAAGCTGAGTATCCTGGTTTTACATAATGGAGACTTTGGGCTTTAAGAAAATCTCAGTTCATTAGAGAATGCATAGTAAAATTCAGACAGTTGGCACTGCTCCTCTCAGCAGAGAGGCCACTAATCCAGTAGGCTTTGTGGACTGTTTCCTTCTCTTTTTGATTCAAACCCTGATGCCTTCTTCATACAGTTCTTTCACTGCTGTTATTCCTATCTGTCAGCAGGGATAAGTGGGAGGAGAACCAGATTCAGTGTCTCTCTGTAATGAAGTTATTTCACTTGAGTGCAGCTGAGCATCTGTGTGTCTGCTCCCTGCACGTCTAGATTCCCATGCTTAAATAACATCTTCAGCAATGTTAATTGTGGCGAAGGAGACTATAAATTGTCTCAATTGTCTGTACAACGTGAATATATTATCTCAGATTAGATATAAGGAAGTCTGAAAGAGACTTCCTAGAGGTAGTAGATGCCCCAGGGTTTTGGAGGCAATTGGACAATGCCCTTAATAATATGCTTTAGATTTTGGTCAGAGGCAGTTGGACTTGGTGATTGATGTAGGTCCCTTCCATCCCAAACTACTCTATTCTAAAACCCACAGAGGGATCCAGCTGCTAGAGTGAGAAGCTATCTGCTGACACTGAACCAAACCTGCAACTAAAATTGGCAATGCAAACAGTACAGAAATGTGAAGCTGTAAAAAGCTTTATTCCATTCAGTCAAAAATCCAAAACAAAAATCAAGGGAGAAAAAATATATCCAAAGCCCTAAACAACTGCCGCTCAAAATTTTCAGCGTGAGACGCAGAGAAATCCCTAAGTCTTGATTACTATTTGAAGAAAAATCAGCAGTGTTATTTCCTTCAGCTTGCAATTGTAGCCAAAAGTTATTTAAGGATATAATTTCATGCTTGGAAACAAACTATCCTGTAGCATCTTGATGCCAATTAGGAGCAATAAGTACTCATCAGTGTCACTAGGATTAAAATCAGAGTAACTTTTCTTGAATTTGAAAGGAAAGATGCCCACTCTTACCTGTACTCTTAAGGAAGAAAAAAGTAGGATGGAGAAGGAAAGAAGATGCAAGAGTAGAGATGGTATCGCTGCCTGTTGGGTTGATTTCCTGGCTGCTGAATGAAGTTTCCCTCTGGAATGTTGCCTTTCAGGAAACAATGTAACAAAAAAAGAACATGTTCCATTTCCCTTTCATCCTAATCAAAGCAGGAGAGCAGTTCTCAGTATTGCTTTAATCTTTGTTTTCAATAGTAGTTTCTATTTTTCTCCATGGTTGTATTACCACACTCTAAAAACATTGGGACAAATTCACTCGGTGCAGTCAAAACAAATCAAGAAATACACAAGTCTGTTGTTTCGGGCCTCAGCTCATTGTCTGCTTTCTGCACAGCACAGGCAATAATGCTGCCTCCAAATCCAGCACAGACAAATGCCAAACCATGCAGAAATTGGGTATTTCGGCACTCTCTCTGTGCTGTCCCCCGAGTTGAGCTGTTCTTACAGGTGGTGACAGCAGGCAAGACCCTTCAGAGCGTGTGAGATGTTGACTCCCATGCTGTCCTGCACGGATGATGGAGAAAGAGTCAGGATCTCTGCAGAGCAATCACGTTACCACCTTGGCTGTTGCCTCCAACCCTGACCTCCTACTTGTACATCGATCACTTCTCGGTTAGTTCATGTTCCAGTGCTGTCTCTTGTGCCCAAACATCCAGGAGTCTGAAGGATGATATTTGGTGGGCTCTTTAGACACCTCTCTGAGAGATTATCTCCAGTATCTGCACTGGCAAACTGAGACATGGGGATCTGGAAGTCCAAGGTGAAATCTGGAGTATAGCTGTGTGTGGCCCAGATAACAGAGTATCAGTCACTACGTTGGATGTTTCATCTCTGTTGAGTCTCATCCTTCATATTATTGTCCTTTTTTATGTTATTATTATTGTCCAATTATCTATGTTCCCTGGGACAGAAAAGCAGTTTACTTGGTATTTGTAGGGCTCCTGCCCTCCTATTGGTGCTGATCATTGAAATCCACTAGATGCTGACAAGGGCAGTGCCTTCCATTCAGGAGTGAGCCAGCTGGGCAGTGTAGCCCATTTGGTCCCTCACAAATATAAAGCACGTTACAAATGCTCCTTTTGACTTATCTTTTCAACTGGCCCATAAAAACAAGGCGACTTAATTGAGCAGTATGCATTAAAGCTAATCAAATAAATAACAAGGAAATACTTGATTATTATTCATAAACTGCAAGCTATTTGAATGTTTTCCTTCACTATGATTGGAACCAATGTGTTAGAATTAGGTTAGTTCAGCCGGACAGAACACTTCCTTCACAAGGAGGAATTTACATCCACAATCATTTCAAAGAATACCCAATAGTGCAATTTGCCTATTTCTTATAGATGTTTTGTTTCACTACCTGAAACTTTCTAGTCCTTATCTTACTGTAGCATATTTAGTGCCATCTCCATTGCATATTTATCATGTGCTTCTCATCTTTCCCTCATTCTTCCAGCCTCACAAACAATCAGAAAGCAATCAGACACTGGAAAATCCCCAAACAGATGAATTAATGTATGCTACAGCTTGACGCCTCTCGTTTAAGTCTCGTTTTCAGCTTTTTAAGCTCAGTATTTTTATCAATCTTAAGTCCATAGTCTGTGATTTTCCAGGCCTCTTCGTAACGCTGCATTTCAAAATTATATTGTGCAATCTTATGAAATGTTTTGGTTAAAATTTCCCTGCCGGGGCCGTTCATGATGCTGCACAATGCCAGGGATTCGTCTAACTGCAGCGCCTCGATGTACTCCTTCACTGCTGCTTCTTCCTCAGCCACCCACAGCAGCAGATGTCCCTGTGAGCAGTGGTCCTCCACACGTCTTTTAAGGCTGCTGTGGCCGTGCTTCTGGATCACTTTCTCCATATCTTTTAAAGCTCTGTGGTACTTTTTCAGGTGCGAAAGGCAAGCAGCCCTCTTTCTGAGATATTTTGGATTATCCTTGCTTGTCAAGACAGCTAGGCTGTAATAACCAAGAGCCTTCTCATAGCGATGTTCTTTAATCAGTGCATTTCCTTCTTGGGCTGCTACCTGTGGACAGAAAATTACTTAATATTAGTCATTAGAAGTGAAAAAAAAGAGTAAAATACCTAGTCTGGACTGGCTATGTGTGGAAACAGACATGAAGAAATTTTGAATGCTTTTTCAAATGTTGAAATTGCATCTACTCACAGAACATATAATTGCTTTATTTTTTTGCATGCAGATATAAAAATCATGGATCAATGGGCACTTGCTGTTATCTCAAGAGTTTGTAAACCACTCTTCTTTTGTTTCTGCACGTTTTGTTAAGGCTTTCTCAGAAGATTTCTTCTGAAGTTGTTTACGTGCCTTGGGAATGAACTGAAAACTGAATGGATCAAACTCTAACAGTAGATGGTATTCCCTTGATGAAACCAAGGTTCTGCTGTGGTTTTCTCTAACAGGTGAGGAAATGGAAGCTGCATCTTCTGGTCAGTAGATGGTCAGTCCTAAGTACTGCCCCACAACTATTTGCACATTCTAATAATGTGGGTGGGTCTCTCCTGAAGTTTACCCAAGCTGTAGGAAAAAATTGCCAACTGATGGCTTTGGTAGTCATTATTCTCAAGTGCAAGTGAACTATCTGCCCTTATCTGAAAGTGGAAAAACAACAAGAAAATAGAGAAAGCAGAAAGAGCCACATAGTTTTTAGGTTCACGAAGGTCAATAAAGAAAACTCCATTAGAACTATTTGCCTCAAATGGATTTCTCATTATTTCCCTTTATGGGTAATAAACAAAGCTTTTAACATGCTGCGGCAGAGCGAATACATAAGTTATAAACAAGGCTGCCACCAGCAGCCCAGGTCCAACAGGCTGAGCTGAACACCCTGAGAGTTCAACACAGGATAAAAGTTTCCATCGGTCTTGTTCCTTGGGATGTCTCACATTGCCTTTGGATGCTGGGCTTCCCAAACTGAGCTAGCCCAGCCACTCTCTCCAGAGCCACACTGGGCAGTCGGCTCAGGTCTCCCAGTCTCTTTGTGTGCCTCGTCTTTTTATTTTGGTTGATGTAGATTAGAATTGATTTTTGCTTGTCCCTGAGCAGTAAACACCAGAAGACAGACTGAGAAGCATTTGGAGGAGGGTTGGATGTTTTCAGAACAGTATGGAGCAAGTCCTTCCTTCTTTATACGGTGGAATGGCAACTTCTACCTTGGGCTGGTGGCCGAATTCTGACACAGCCCTTATAGATTTTGAGACCCTTTTTGGGAGTTGGCTCTGGATGTCCCATGGCATGTCCACAGCCAAGAGAGAGTGCAGCTCTGAGGATCTGGTCATGATTTAACTTTTGACATAGGAAACTGAGGGGTTGAAGCTGCACTAGCAGCAAGCAAACTCCCTTCCTCTGACCTTTTGCAGTTTAATAATTTTTTCACGTTCCTATTCCCCTGTGGCTCTCCCAGTTGTTTACAAATTTCTTACCATGGGACCCCTTAGACTATAAATAATGGAAGAATTTTATTGCTTTGTTTTTCATGAAAAAAATCAGTACATCAAGGAGCTCTCCTTCCTCCACCCTTTCCTATTCAGTGTATGTAGAACTATTTTTAGCTTTTCAGACCAGACTCCAGGGTAATTATGACACATTTCTATAATGCCTGTAATCTCCAAACACTCTAAACCAACGTGGCAGCAATGCTTTTGTTGAGAAGACTGCTGGGACTGAGGGCTGAGCGTAAACCACTCAACTCTTCTTCAGTTTCTTTCCTTGTGAACTGGAGGGAGCAGAAATAACACCCTCCCCTGGAGTGCAGTTAGAGCCATGGCAAAGTAAGGCCATTATTGGGGTTGTGGGAGCTAATTCTGTCTCTAAGCTTTTCTGCTTTTACTAGGAAATTCCTTTCTCACACAAACTGGAATAACCTTGCAGGCAAAAGGAAATACTACTGGAAAATCCTTCAAGATACCAGGCAGGTGAATTAACCAATTCCTCCCCCACCCCAGCAAAGTACATACTTAGCCCCTTGTCACAAAATACATGTAAAACAATATGTTGTGATTCTGGGCTAATCAGTAATAAAAGTAAGCACACTCCGTAAATCTTTGAAGATTAGAGAATAAGAAAAGGCTCTCAGGTGCTTGAGTCCAAACTGTTTATTCAGTTGAACAAAAGCACAAGATTAAAGATTAAAAAAAAAAAAAAGAAATTATTTTACTTCCAACACTGGTATTGAGTTTCAGTCTTGAAATCAGTCCAGCCACCCCTATTCTCTCAAGTGGCAGAGAAATCTTTCATGATTTCATGAATTAAGCCACCAGTAAGGAGTTTTAGTCCAGACCCTGTTCCACAGCTGTAAAAAAAAAAAAGATGACAGAAATAAAGTGCCTCTCCTGTTTTAAAGGTTCCACTAATCTGTGGCACCAGCAAGTTCCTAATACATCAGTGCAGTTTAAGCTGTAAAAAAATTAGTTTGTTTTTTTTTTTCTTCTTCTTCTTTATTTTTTCTTTATTGCAAATATAAGAAAATCTGTGATTTCTCAGAAAGCAGCATGGGTGGATGTAGCTGTGAGATCAGTGATGCAGCAGTAAGGGAAATTCAGCTTTAAACTGTGTTTTCATTTTCAGACACCTCCTTAGGGCCTCCATAGACACATCCTTGATTGTACCTTTATCAACTTGATATAGTGAAAGATTGCAAATTGGCTTTAAAATCCTCAAACTCTTTCCCATAAGACTGAACTTTCTACATTATTCAGAAGAGAGGGGCTCTTTTCTCTGTAATGGGGTATGTCTAGGGACCAGTAAATTAATACTTGTTTACTTTTATCCTCCTGCTGTTTTGCTAAAACGCATATAAAGTACTCCTCTCAGGATGCATTAAGTACATCAGCATGTTGTTTGTTTTATAACCTGGGAGAAAGCATAACAATATAGCTTCTCACCGGGGCGCACGCAACCTACAAATTGAATAGAAGGAAACAAACTGATTCTCAGAACATGGAGCTTCTGGGTAATCAGAATTGGAGATGCTTGAGTGAATGTTAAAACTCCTCACCATCAATCTGACCTTATCCTGTCTTATTATTGGAGATGCTTTCTCAGAGATGGATGCACTTTGGAGGTGAAACTTGAAAAAAATACTGAAAAACACATACTTGAATGGACTAGAGCAACATGCCATTTTTGTGTCAAACAGTTTTAGCAAAGCAAACCACTACCAACTCAAAGGCTAGTCATTTTATGAAGATGGGAATATATTTAAATTTCTAAATGTTACACAAAATAGCAAAAAGGATTGGTGCATTTACATGTGACTGAATCAGAATGTTCAGTTTCATTTTGCCAAGAAAATGAACAAAATATGAACTCCCCTTCCCCAGAAGCCTACTCTGAGCAGCACGTAACCCATCCAGAGTACAATAGGAGCAATGATCTCATTAAATCTCCTGCATTTTAGTGTTGGGATTAAGCACTGTCTCATATAGGGAGACCAACAAGAAATCCCCCCAAGTGGTAAGAAGTGGTAATGATGAATTATTAGGGACTGAAGCAAGGTCACTGTGATGAAAGAAGTTTGGATTCAACTCCTGTTCTGGCTGAAGTGAAGGCTGGAGGAAGAAGCCAATTTTTTTCTTGTTCATCTGATAAATGCTCTTCCCACACACTTCTGTTCAGGATAAGGCAGGGGAAATCTTTGCAGCCTAATATTGCTTCCCATTTCTTTCCCCATGGAATCCACAGGTGTGGCATCAAAAAAGGATTGTACCTGAGCAAGATGCTGCTGTTGTCTGGTGTCCACGAAGTTCAGGAGAAACCCCAACTCCTTTTCATCTTTCTTAGCCAGGATGCTGAGTGAGCGAGCTGCCCCTGGTACGTTCCTTTTCTTCAGCTGCAGCACGGCGAGTCTTGCACTAGCGAAATCATCAGCAAGAGAGTGGCCAAATGCTGCCTGAAGATGCTCAAAGGCCTCTTCGTACCTTCCTGTTGATTAACACCAGTACAAGCTATGTAACCCATTCCATGGGGAGAAAGAGATATCAAGAGAATGTACTAAAGCAGGACTTAGGTAGCCTGTCCACCTCTAAAGGTAGTAATTGCTTCATATTCTTTCCCAAAATATTTGAAAACTTCTCTTGAAATGGCGACTACACTCGCCGTTTAACATTCACTTTCTTTTAATTTACTGCTCATTCACTTAGTCTGATCAGCTAAGGAGAACTTACCATTTACAATCAAAACGTCTGTGTAAAAGATGTGACATTGTGCCTCCTTGCAAATTTTAATGAGCGCTTTCGCAATCACGAGAAGATCTCTGAGGGTTTCTTCTTTTGAGATGTCTTTAGTAGCGACCAGCTCAGTCAGTGCAGCCCTGCCATGCTGAAGAAGCCACTGAGTGATCAACCCTTGGGCTTCGTGCCTTAAGGACAGGATTGCTGGGATCACTACTCCTGCCTCCACCTTCAGCGCCGAGATCAGATCTTGCACTGCCTCCTATGGGAAATCAAGACCAAGACATTAAACGGTAGCACTGCCTATGCATTGATAATGTGTGCTCCCGAGTGCTCTCAGCTCTTTGCTGTCCCACAAGTCAGCTGCAGGCCTTTGGAACCATTTTGCTCTTCTCTGTCCTTGTGCTGCATCTTTTCTATTTGCAAAGCTGATATAAGAGCATGAGGACAGGTTTGAATAGCTGTTTGCAAAGTGTTTTGAATTGCTCAGATTATCATTGAAAAAAATTCTTACAGCAACAAGAAAGAGATGCTGTGAATGATTAAGTATAAGTGCTCAGCCAGGAAAAAACACAATTCTACACATCCAACTGGAAATGCACCATTTCTAATTCAGTGTAGAGTTGGTGTGGTGGGCAGGTAAATCTAAGGCTATTGACCGAATACTGAAGGTGAGGCCTCATCAGTGCTGAGTACAGGGGGACAATCACTTCCCCAGTCCTTCTTACCACACTGTTCCTGATACAGGTCAGGATGCTGATTATGTATATCTTTATCGTCTGTAAAATTAATGGTGCTTAGAAAGCTCCAGATCCACGGGATTGTCTCAGACCTCAGAAACTGGGAAGTTCAAGGCCTTGAAACCTTAGAAGAGGCTCAAGAGGAAGGAGAAAGGTCATTTTTTATTATGATAATCTCACCAAGGGTCTGCTTTTCTGTGACTCAGATCTGCCATGGTCCACTGCAAAGGAGAAGAAGTAGCTGGAAACACTTAGGATGTACAAAACTAAATTGTGATCTCTCGCAGAAAAAACACTTGTGAATACTGAGGGACAAGACAAAATTACTAACTTCTGAGGAAATACTGTGGAAGATCAATTGATGTAGTCATCATTCTGAACAGAGTCTTAAATCAATTTTGAATGGGCTCTCCCAAGGATTAAGAGAAAATAAGCTGAGAAAAAAGAGTGAAAAGAAAAATGAACATGGAAATGTTCCAAGTGAATGTTCCAAGAAAAAAAAGAAAAAGTAAATCCATTCCACCTTGAATGCAGAAAAAACCCAACCAAAACAATAAAACCCAGGAACTGGGATCTGTAAGATCCTCATAGAGTTACAAACTGACCCTGATAAACAGTCTTATCAGTAAAAAATAATGCTAGAGATGGTCTTGCACAGAAGGTTGGATCTTTTAGTGAAGTGACAAAACAGACTTCTTATTATCTCATGCTAAGCAACCACCACCATACATACACATGCGTAGAATTTTTAGTCATTTCATGAAATGGCAGTTTTTGGAATAGAATAGTCACACAAAAAACATATATAAAATTTTCCCTTAGTACTTTTCTTATGCATTGATGACAACAGGCATTACTAACATCTTCTGTTCCAGCATTTCAACTGCTAATGGTCTAATTTACACTGAAAGCTGTATTTTAAATTTACACTTCACTCCTCACTTGTGCTAAGCAGACAGATAGAATGCACAAGTGTCTGGGTCATTGCCTATTGGAATATTGTTACGTTTTATGTTGTACAATTGAATTTGTAGATGAACTTGAGCAGTTCCAGAAAGAAAAATAAAGAAAAAAAATCAGAAAGGGGATATCAAACATTTTTGCCTCTGTTATGGAAGATGAATGGGGGAGAGATGAATTCTAGAAGCATGTTTCAGGAATGTAACATGGATGTTACTTTGTATGCATATGATTGTCTGTTTATATGTATGGGTGAGTGCATATACATGCACATATAAACCCCTCACTTTATTATCTATAAGGATAACCAACAGAAACCCTTGGGTATGACTTCTCTTTAAACACTGATGCCCACTGAAGAGAAGAAAAAGCATGGCAGACTACAAAATACATTCAACTATGTGCAAACCAAAGGACATAAACCAGTCTGATTTTACAGTTTGTTTTACATTGTTCTGCCATCCTGCTGTTAGAGGGTATATTTCTTAAACTTTGGTTCAGTTTCAGTTCATGAATCATAATTCAAACTAGGGGGGATCTGGCCTGAACTCTACTTAAAAAATCACTTCCAAACTTGGGATTTTGCATCTTCTTTTAAATCTCACAGAAAGGGAAATGCAGAAAAGAGGGTTGAGTACTGCTGTTCTTGTGTTCCAGAGAAATCATGTTGATGCTATTCCTGCAGGGAAGTTGAGTGCCTCTGTGCGGAATCAGCCCACTGGCTGTCACAGGGCACCACGCAACAGAGGAAATCCAGGAACATTTACTTCTTTCAGTTTACTCCCCATCCCCCTCATTCAAAGCAAAGCACTCTGCAACACCCTTCACCCACTCCAGCAAAATTCATTAGAATACTTTTTAGCAAATTGCAGATCACTAGTAAAAGCCAAAGAAGTGACAGTGTCTTGTCACAACTTCAGTATCTTTTTTCCTCTTGCTGGTGTGCACTATTTTAGCAGGAAATACATTTTCATAGCAGTCCTATGACTTAAAATATGAGCATATTCCTGATTTTGTTCATTTTACCATGGAATTTGACACAGCTCCTGTCATAACACATATTAATATACCTTCATCAAGATTGGAATGCATTCCATAATTTTAAAAAGCATTTGCTTTTAGAGTCAATGTGCCAAGCATTTCTCCCATCACTTCTCACAGAGGAATGACAGGCTGTACAAAGTAAGCCTGCACAAACACAGATTTTGATTTTTGGTGGGAGTAAAATGATAATAATGTTCACTGCTTATAGTTCTGTCCTTCAATTTACCTTTTGAGTTACTGGCAGACATTTAGACCCCATTAGAAACAGTTTACAATCTGTTAGAGTAGTGCAAGCAGATCTTCAGAGCAGCACAGGATCCAAAAAACACCTTTTTTTTTAGAACACAGTCCGGAATCCTTAGAGTCTTCCTTTCCTCTGCAGGAGGCAGAATGACCCTCCAAGACACCGCATCACGTAAGTACATACCTGGTACTTAGTACTGGAAGAAAAGGTGAAAGCTAGAGTTTTATGAGTAAAAATTGTGAGAAGGAAATTAAGCCTGGAATTTTTGTTACTTGAGAATTGCTCTTGCAGCTGTCAGGAAGCAGGCTGCTAGTTGCTAGGAGCAACCATAATAATACTTACTTCTTACATAATGCTTTTCATGTCTGGTTTTTAAAGCTTTCTACAAAGAAGGTCAGTATCATTATCACCATTTTACAGGTAGGAAAAGCACTTATTTGTACACCAGATTCCCCAAGGACACTCAAAAGGACAATAGTGGAGTCAGGAGCAGAAACTTGCTCTTCTCTTCACAGGCCACACTGCCCTGAGGACAGCTAACCATTTAGGATGCATTAATTTATGTACTTTCGCTGCTTAAACTTATCAGAAATTTTTATTTTCATTACCTTTTACTGCACCACAATTTTCACACATCTTAAAGGAAGATGTCCTTCCATGGGACACCATGAGTCAAAGATACCTTCCAAATTAAGGTCATAAATATGTGTCTCTGAGACAAGTCACTTGCAAGTGGAGAAATTTGGGTGCTTTCCCAGTCTTGCTTCCTGGAGGAAAGAGAAAAAAAAAATAGGCTTTTAATTCCAGGTACAAAGTGAAAAGGAGAGACAAAGAAATGTTCAGTAAGCCCTAAAAACTGCAGGAAAATACTTGGATTTGGCAAAGAAGTAGCTTTAACCTAGAAGTTAATCTTTCATTTAAAGAAGATGACAGTGGGACAGAAGAGGAAGACGGTGGAAGAATATCACATTGCAGTGATAGGAGAGAGAGAGACCAGGTGGTCTCCAGTTCTTCAGAATTAATTATTTTTTACCTCTAAGGACTTCTTCCATGCCTTTTCATTTGATTTCTTGATGAGACATGGTATTTTGATTGCTGAAAAAAAAAAAAAAGGTTTTTCTCCAGCAGTTTCAGATTGGTAATTTAATGACAAGTCTTTAGAAACAAGCCTGACCAGCACTCAGCAGCGATGCAGTCAGAAAACAAGACATAAAGAGGCTCTTCAACCCCATCCCCTGTGTAAGTGAAGGGCTTTGTTTCAACTAATGCTCAAATGAGGATACAGAATAGACACCAAGCAGCGCGGCACCATTCAACAGGATCCAGAGTGAGAGCCAAAGGGAGAAAAAAGCTTCCCCACCTGCTAACACATATGCTGCCATCTGCAACTTACTGACCAAGGGGGAAGTTTGATCTTTTCCAAAGCAATGTCAGTGTGCTTTCCTCTGTGCTTTTCCATGGCTGAGTGCCTTCAGCTATCTTGTGCAATGGAGCCAGAGTATTTGTTGTCACTGATGTTCGGCCAACCCTGCACTGTTTTACAGCCAGCTATTGTACAGAGCTCCCAGAAAAGGGCCAGATTTCACCCACTCCCTTTTTTCTTCCACAGTCAGTGACATGCTGTTGTACTTCACAGCACCAAACTCCTTGCAAAGTATTGTGAGAAATCACACACTATCATTCTTTAGAGGGAACAAAACCCTCAAGTTAATATCTTTCTCTTGATTTTACAAAAAACACTTAAGTTTTGCATTACATCTTCAATACAAACATATGTCTGTAAAAGTGACGTAAACTGACATAATTTAAACCTGCATTTGAGTGATATAAAGGATATCTCTTTCAATGTTTTAAACCAGATAGTTGCACATAAATTAAAACCTTCATCCTAACAATCCTATAAATCATGTTTAAATAAATGTTAAAGGGTTAGATAGTACTGTATATTGTATATACAATTTGCAGAAATTGTACATATTTTTAAATAATCTTAGAAAAAATATGAATCTATAGAGTCTTACATAAAGTAGAGAGAAAATAAAAGAAAGGTGATGCATTTCTAGCTAGCAAATAGGAGCTTTCTTATAAAAAAAGATGTACATACTTGTAATAGAAGGAAAGTCTAAGGAGAGAGGTAGTATCTTTTCACCTACTTGGGCAACAGACTGCCTAAATTTAGTTGGATAGGACTGTCAGCATACTCAGAGAGGCAGAAGACCATAATTTCAAAACAGCTAGTTCAAAATAAAAGTTCAAAAGCAGTTTAAAACAAAGTAGTACACAATTCATATGCAAAATACATACTTATTTAAATAAATTCTACTGTGTAATTAAACAACAATTTATCCTTTGGCTCTTGTAATATATGCAGTTCTTCAAAGTACTGAACACAACTTGTGTCAAGCCAGTGGATTACAGGAGCCAGATGTTGGATTGTAAGAAAATTCCTGCCGTGTGATGTTTATCCTGCCAAAGGTGGGTACTCTGAACTGTCAGTTTGCAGCACTAGATGGCAAAAGTCAAGAGCAAGAACATGGCATTTGACTCTGAATCACCATCATTCAATAAAGATCTCATCAAAATCCAAGTCTTGCTTCCCAGCAATGCTTGGATGTAGCATACTGTTATGGGCAACTTGCCTCATGGAGTTGTCACATCCTGCAACAACATCATGGAATGCAGTCTGAATGACTTTGCCTATTGGTGCAGTTACATTTAGTTTCAATATTGTTCTAAATATCCTAGTGAAGTGGGACACTGCAGAAATGGGTGAATACACCTATGAAAAAGAAAGTTCATTGATAGAGTGGTTTCCAGCTTTGACGGTAAAGTGATTATTGCATTATACTTAGCAGCTCCAGATTTAATTTTCTGTTTCTTCCAGAGCAAATTATTTTTGATTTGGATGATTTAGCCATCTGCTCTGTAGCATCACATCCTTTCCTTATGGAGTGTGATGTTAAGTGAATGATGTCACGACGGAAGTGCACAAAGTTCCTTTAATAGAGAATATACACTGCTTAAAAATATAAATCTAGGCACATAAATCATTGAACTTATGTTGTGCCTATCAACAGGTCTGAACAACGATTTCTACTAGGTTGAAGGACAAATTCATTTTTCCCTGAGTTTCATTTTCTCTGTTGCCCTCTCCCCATCTTTTGCAGATAACCCTAGGACTTTCACCTGCAGTCTCTGAGTACACGGGAAATGACTCACTGTTATATAAGACTTTGTGCATCCACATACATTAGTGCATTGCTGCCTTCTAATTTTGTGGTATTAATTTTCTCACTGAGTAAAACGGCAAAAGGAATTGTGGATGTGGATCTGCTCTTCAGAATAGTGTTGATGATTATATTTTGCTACTAATTTTCTGTTCACGCAAGCAGCCAAACCTGCAGACTGTAAGAACAGACCGAGAAAACTGAAGAAAATTGTTGTTCTTTCCTTCTTTCTCCTGACACACAAAGAGTCAAAGCAGTTCAACTCTTTCAGGATGGTTAACTGCTGGGGCACTATTGTTACAAAGAGATGTATTATAGGACAATAATTGCCTTATCTTAAATGTTTCAAATTCTCTACATTCATGTATTCAGGTATATAAAAAACCTATTTTGGTGTTTAATGTTGTTTGCTTGTTTTTGTTTTTTTTAATTAAAGAACACGCATTCTTTCCTCTGTGTAACAGTAACACCAGTAAGCTCTAACAAGTGGCCTCTATAAATAAAAGAGGAGATCTTGGTTCAGTACTCATCCTGCCCTATTCTGGACTACCATTTTAGTAGCCACTAATAAATCTATCATCTTCCATGGAGCTTTTAAAATGTCTTTTGATTCCATTTATACTTTGACTAGCTTCTATTTAATGATGATCTGAGCTTGCACTCAAGCCTGCTACTTGATTTTCTCAAAAAACTGTAAGATCAAGTTTTACTATTTTTTAAATTCATTTTTTAAAGTTATTTGCCTATCTTCTCATGCATAAATGAGTTTTGAACAGTTACTTTGGAAAAAAAAAAAAAACCAAAACTTAACCTTCAGGTTAAATGGCACTGGCAACTTACTGAAGTTCAGAAGGATATAATTTCATTTGCAGAAGATTAATATAATGTTTGAGTGTCCTGAAAAACTAAGTATGCTCATTAGAGGCTACAAAGTATCCTTGTGGCAACTAATTGCTTAAGGATGTAAAATCAATAGAAAATTGATTTTTTTTTTACTTTCATACAATAAATGGACCTTTGGCGAAAGTGCAGGACAAAAATAGAATATTTATACACAAGTTCTTTACTAATTACTGTGGATCATATATCTCAGATAACAGTTTGGGAAACATCAAAATAAATCATAAAAGAAGGATACACAGATATCAGAATGATAACATGAAAAAGTATAGATGTGTGGGAGGATGAAAGATAATGGAAATTTGGGAGCAAAAAGTCAAAATATAACATTTTGACCACATCTTAAAGAAGACAAGGGTCACAGAATGCAGCCAGACTGATCAAGTGGACTATCAGAGACATGGCCAGTGATAAAGAACAGAAATTGGCTGATGAGAAGCCTGGTCATGTGCCTGCATTATGCTATTTCTATCAGTAGTGGGAAGAAGGTTAAATATGTAAATTGGTTTTGTTGATCACTGGATCAACAGTGATCATTTTTAAACCTTTTTCAGCCTCAATCCTAAAAATATTTTATAATTTATTATCAAGATTTGGGGCGGACTGGCCATTGAAATGAGTGACAGATGCTCTCTTGAATAATTCCCCAACCTTACTTTTCTTTTTTTGAACTATCTTCTCATTTTAAGAACTTACTATTGTATCTTCAAAATAATTGGAGGTACAATTTCTCCTATAATCTCATTCTAGATGCCTTCTAATATATATTACCTATATATTGTAATATATATATATATTGTCTGCTAACAGACAATATAGTCCCAGGCAAGTAAATGGCTCAGTAAAATGGGGATTTCAAATTTATTAACTGCCAGTGACTTCAGGATCATATTTACTCAGTCTTCTAGTAGAAATATTGTTTTCATACTTAGTTGTGTCTCAAGCACAGCATGGAAGCGGGAAGTCAAGCTGTGTCTCTTTTCTGCTCATGCATCACCTACAGTTCTGCAATTACAACCTATGGAGTGAAAAGGGAAACAGAAGGAAGGAGAAGATTTTGTGGTATAAAACAACAGTCAAAAGGTAAAGTTCCTTCTGACATTGCATAGAGTAAGAAATAATCCAGCCAATGGCCTGTTTGTGAAGTACAGAATGATTAAAAAAAATTACAATAAATAAAGCCAAGAAGCGTCCTTTAAAACCAAGCAGCTTTCCACAGTAGAAATGCACCATTCAAATTTGAGAAGATCAATGGAAAAAAGTCCAGATACCAAGTGTGAGACAAGATCAAGACGCTTCTCTTCAAAAACATAAGGTATTGCATTTAAAATTAGGAATAGAGAATTATATAGTGACTATGAGTAAATTTGATATCCAAACACTGGTATTTGTTAAACCACACAATTATCTCCCCAGGAAAAATGTAGAAGCTCATTTAATTGTTACAATATAAATTAACCAAGGGAAGAAGAAACAATAATATAGTAGAGAACCATTTGGCCAAGGCATAAGGGATGGAAATAGAATGAATGGGTAATTACTAAGTCAATATTACATTTTTACAGCAGTAGCATCTCCAATATTAAATAATTGTACATAGACTCCTTTTTTTATTCCATAGTATTGAGATGCTGATACTTTGTATACCTGCAAAATACTCTAATCATATTGTCTTTATAGAGCGAAATTCTATTGTTTTGGAAGAAGGATCTCATTTCCTAGAACTGCTACAGAAGCATAAGCCCTCTGGGGCATGGTAGTGTTAAATTTACAACCCTACTGTGGCTTTTATATGCATGTTTTCAAAAAGAAATGTTTATGCTAATACAACAAAAATGTTTGAAACAGCCCAGTGTGTGTCACTTATATGTTCTATTGCATTCCTAAGGAATATAAAAAAAATATGGTGTTTCATTGGCCTTAATTTCAACATTATACATAAGAAATCACAAGAAAATATTAAATATTTTGATTATATTTGAAAATTATTAAACATGACATTCAATGCATCAGCTGTTAACAGCATATATTTCTCATACTGCTTCTCCGGATGCAATCAAAGGAAAAAAATTTACCAATATGTCAGCTATGGAAATTTAAATCTCAGTATCAAACATTTGTACATTAGATTAATATACAAATATTAGCATTCCCATGTGGATGTTTTTCTTTATTCTTTCCCATTTTTTGTACAAGACAGTGCAGAAGTATATTTTATGTACTGTTATTATCATACTGGGATACATACAGAATAGAATATAAAAAAAAAAAAAAAAAGAGTAGTAGTACTTCATTCTTTTCTGTAGGAAATTGCTGGCAGGTGGAGTGTTCTCTGGTTGGCTTCTGCTGTTTCTGTCCCACTTCCTCTGCCACCCAGTAGTCTACCGAAAATATCACCCCTGACAAAACTTCTAATCCTCACAAAAAGCAAGGATGAGCTTCCGCACACAGAGAAAAAGAACCAGGACCCTGCAGATGCCCTGGATCACAGCCTGTTCCACTGGGGAGGAGGGTGAAAATAAAGTAGAACCTAAAAAGCGCACTCAAGAACATGGATTAATTCTTCACTATGGAGCTTCCCACATTGAAAGCTCACATCATCATCTCTGCACACAGCCACAAAAAGTCTATGAAGCTGATCTCATTCACAATTTTGTTGCTTGTCCAACACATCCCCAACCTGTACCCCAGGGAGGCAGCAGACTTCTCTGTGAAGTGGGTCAGGGCAGCATATTGGTCCCTCTGCCCCCCTCAGCAGAGAGTCACCCACAACAATGACTCATCTGTTTTTCCTTTTGGAGCTAGTTGCAATACCAGGTCTGTGGTGACATGTTCTCTCTGACTTTTCTAGCCTGGGTGTGCCATCCTCCTCTCCATCAGCCAGTTCCTCCTGCAGGACTCCATACCTGTTCTGCAGGGGTAACTGGGGAGGTGGGAGGGCCCAGGAGGGGACTCGCCTGCTTCCCCGAGGAAGTTTCCACTCCCCCTCTTCTCTGAGAACCCCTCCTTATTGCTTGGTGACAAGAGGGACGGGGGTCCTCCAATTTACATGGGCCTCAACCTGTCCCACCAGTCAATTTCTCTCTCGCACTCCCTGATGCTCCTCAATCTCTCCATTTCATCCTTCAGCTGGGCCACCACAGTGAGGAGATCATTCACCTGTCCACATCTGACACAGGAGTTGTCTCCGCTGCCCTCCATCGCCAGGGCCAGGCCCTGGCACT
>JAOXNG010000008.1:1550715-1564338 GCA_028566535.1 Scolopax minor | reverse complement strand
GATATGCTGTTAATTTCAGAGCTTAGTTACTTAGAAGAGGCACAATTGTAAAAGTAAAATTACTGAATAGAAAATTAGTTCTGTTTTACCTCAAACCAGGACACACCTGCAGATGAAAGCAGCCACAACTGCAATCTGTCTTTGTTATTTTTTTTCATACTGTCCTTGGAACAATGAGAATCAGGATGCAAGGGAAAGATACAGATCAGGGCAAAGACATTAGCACAGTTTTTGTCTGTTGCAGAAAAATTGAAGTTCTGTTACTAAGAGAAAATATATTTATCAATATATAGGGTTTTCTTAATCAATTAAAAAACACCACAAAGGGCCCTTCTCATAGCCCCCCACTAGTGCTTTGTTCGCTCATGATATAGTAACAACTGTCAGTGAGTATATATGGAGCACTGATTTGAAAACTGGAGAACAAGTAAGGGAGTCAGTACTTCCAATATGTGTGTGAGCAAGCTGCTGCTGACAGAGCACAGCTTCAGTTTTAGTTCCAGACATCATCTTGAGGGGCACTATGGACTTCCAGATGGCAAACTTAAGTCTTTCCAGGAGCCTACTTGACAGAGTCCCTTGGAAGGCTGTCCTAAAGGGCAAAGGTGGCAAGGAAGAATAGATACTTTTCAAGAAGGAAATTTTAAAGGCACAGGAGCAGGCTGTCCTCTGGTGCCAAAAAACAATTGTTTTCATTTGCATCACTTGTCTTTCTTGGGTTTTATTTATTTCTCTTTGGTATTTTCCTTTTCATTACAATTTATGACAATGATGTTTATCATTTTATTTCAATTATAAAACTGGTTTTATCTCAACCCATGAGTTTTCTTACCGGGAGAGAGTGGAGTTTGGGATGGGAGAAGGATTTTTGGGGGGGAAGGAGAAAGTGGGAGAGGGGTATTTTTGGATGCGACAAGTGTGGGTTTTTTTTTTTTGGTGTGGTTTTTTTTTTTTTTTTGGGTGAGAAGGTTTGGAGGAGGGGTGTATTTAGCATGGGAGAGGGGGTGTTTTTTTGGGCCCCCTCCATTTCTAGCCCCCACTGCACACAGTGCAGCTCCGGTGCCAGCCCCAGCTGGGCCATTATTATTGCACCGAAGATACAAAACCACCTGAAAACTGCATCCCCCTTCCACTGTCAAAACCTAGCAACTCAAGGAGTCTGTCACAGTGCCAGGGAGCACGGACACCCCCCAAATTGTGCTGGAGGGGAAGGGGTCACTTAACATTCCTGCCCCCCTTGTAGGTGCCTGGGGATCACTGCCATTCCCCTGATGGACCCCCCTGGAATTCAAGTAGCGGGGGGGACCAAGGAGACCTCTAAGAGGCATGTGCTGTGCTTCGTGGCCACGGTGATGCTGTTCTGGGACGCAACCTGGGTTTTATGTGGGGTCCTAGGGCTGGATTAAACCCCCCTCCCCAGATTAAAGGAAGGACCCCGTGTTCTGGACTAGTCAATACAATGAGGCTGAGGCCACCTCCTAATGCCCACACCCACAAGATGGAGTCCCTTTTCGGAGACCACATGCGGGGAGGGGACAGTCCCCTCGTTATGGGGAGACAGGGTGGGAGCTCCCTTGAGTTGGGGCAACCCCGGGCCAAGTGCTTCCATTTAAATGATGAGGAGGACTCCTGGGGCTTTTGCTTGTCCCCTTGGCTCCACCCCCTGGGGTGTGGCCTGCTGTATTAGCAACCATTAGTAGACCCCACCCCCTTACACTGGTGGATGTGGCCTTGTCCTTCAGCCTCACAGAGCCCAAACTACTATCCCTAGCCCTGCCCTTCCCTGGGGTGACTCTGGTAGGTGTGGCCCCACCCCCCTCTAGAACCATTCTGGGGAACTGGAATTGGCCGTGAAGAAGGGAGGTGTCAGTAGGCTGAGGAAAAGTTGGGAGAGGCGGGGGTTTGGGTTGGGTTTTTTGAATTGCTAAGGGTACTTTGGAATGGGAGAGGATTTTGGGTGCAGGGTTGGGAATAGGGGTGTTTTTTGGAGTGGGGGATTTGAAAGACTGGGGGTGTGTATGGGCTAAACCAGCTGAGCTTTGGTATAACCTTCCTTTGAAGAGGGGTCATTAGTATCTGCCACGCGCGGTTCTTCCCTCCAAAGGGAAAGGAAACAGTATAAGGAAATACTACTTTACTTAAGCAACTGAATAGCCTAGATAGTTGCAGCTATTCCACTACAGAGAGGAGAGACTTCAACTGCCATCTGCCTTGAATAAGAAATAGGGCAGGTTTGTGGATCCAGAGTTGAGCTATATTTTGGTGACGTGAATATCTGTTCCAGCTCCTGGTTACTGGCAGCCGTTGGTAGTTTTGATTGCTTGTAGCCTAATTCATAGACCCACTGGTCATTATTAAGACCATAGCTAGGGTTTAATGGGGTTGCACCTGTCTTCCCTTCTGCTGGTCATCAGCTCGCCCAGTGCTAATGCCATCTGCACTGCCAGTGCAAGGGAAGACTCTTCTCTTCTACCTCTGTTGTCCTGCTTAAGAAGGAAGGTGAGGTTGGAAGGGTCAGTTTGGGATGTGTGTGTGCTAGTGCTCAAAGAAATCCAGAGTGAACTTTGGGAGAGGAAGGAGGTCGTTGTGGTGGTGCTGAGAGCCTTTCTGAGGGCTACAACAGAGGAGTTCAAATGAATGTATTCAGGGGAGCAACCAGCGTGATGGATTTATGCACCTAGCTTTGAACCAGAAACTGTATAAGCAAGCAATAAATCATGGCACTGGAGGAACACAGAAGCTATTGCCTGGGACAGGCAAGTTATGAGAAGGAAGTAAAGAAAAAAAAAAAAAGAAAGGAAATAAGAAAATTGTCTATTTTCAATAAATTGTTTTGAGCTTCAGTATTAGTGGGGTAGGCTTTGACTTGGGATTAGGAGCCAGCTTGGGAACCAGGGAGTGCTATCTTTGCCTTCATATAACCTCATTAACTCCATAATGTTAAACACATTCTTCAGCTGGGCTCCTCGGCTGTGTCTCTGTGGCCAGCCTTCCTCCCAGGGTAGAAGCCCATCTCATAAGCATCTCTGTGAAAGCCTTGTAGTAAATGTGAGCGATCCCTTCATAGCTGTTATTGTCTCTGCCTCCAGATAACTAAGCAGGTATACACTTAAGTCCAAGATAAACACTTCCTTGGCCTCTCATTTATTGCAGATATAAACTCCTATAAAGCTCGCCACTGTGCTAGCTATCATGCCCTCTATCGCCTTTTTGCAAAATGTAATCCATAAAATGCTTTCATGGTAACCTTATACATCGGCAACCAGTGATAACATCTCTAGGCCCCCGTGACAGACAGGAACTCGCAAGCATGGAGTTAATAATGCAAACTTTCAAAAAATGAAACTGGCAGAAGGAGACGAGGAGGGGAATAAAAGGGGCCGGTGTGGCTGTAATTGGGACCATGTGAGCTTCCTTAGAGAGGGATTAAGGGAAAGAGACAGGCCTCGCCCGCGAAGATTAGTTTCAATTAGACGGGCTGGAGGCGAAAGTCAGGACTTGGTGAAAGATTAAAACAAGAAGGGAGAAAGTTTCCATTGCTTTTGCTCCAGGCCTACACAAGAGGGTTCAGTGAGATCATGCTAATTGAAGGCAAAGCTTGCATGGAAGTTAGGAAGAACTCGCATTAATTGATTCGATGCTGTGATTTTTTTCTTTATCCGCAATGTTCGTTGGGGTTGTTCTTTTTTTCAGTCTCCTTTTTTTTTTTTTCTTTCCGTTTCAAAACCTAAAGAGGGAGAAATCATCATCATCCTTGATTTTTGCTGTTGTTGAAGTGATGCAGTAGGACAGTCAGCTCTTGCCATCCAGTCAGCACCATGTTGCGGCTCCGTCATCCCCTGTCAGTTTAGTATCAACTATTAGAACCAAATTGATGGTGTCGTTGTTACAACCGTACAGCTGAGCTCCTTGTTTCACAAATTAAAATTCAGTTCTCTTGACAGATTTGTTTTTACCACAAGAAGATCCAATTTAGAGCATCATTTAAAAGTACTCTCTGAAATTTACACTACGAGAATCAGCCAGGCTTGCCTTTTCCTGAGGTTGGGTAGAGCAAACACATGGTTTCCTTATGGCTACCATAAAAAGGCACTCTTCAGGAAATGGCAAACAGTATTTTAGTCCATCTCTGACTGGCTGAATACAGCAGTAGTGTGACTGTGATCCTAGGGAGGGAATTCATTGCCTTTTCTCCTCCTGCCTCTCTTCCCTCCGCTTCCAGTTTCAGTGAAAGAGGAAATCAGGGAATGGGGTGATGGGTTTGCGCCGGGGCAGTGCTGCTCTCGGTGGTGCACTCTTCAGTGCTTTGTCTGGTTCCCAGTGCAGTGAGCGCTGAAATTACAATTACACCATTTCCTTGAAGAGGAAACTATTCCAAATATGAGTAGGTTTCCATGTTAAGAATTTTCTACCCTACCCCCTTGATAATACCGAAAGCTATAGGAAAATGTATATCCAATCTTTCTATATTAGATCAATATTTTTATTCCATTAAACTTGTCTCTGAGGGGCAAGATACATCATCTTTTGCCAGATTTCTGTATCAGATTGTCACTCTGTGGATTTTTGTTTCATAAAGCTTTGGAATTACAATGCCTAGTCAATTATAGTTAAATGCATTTTCACAGCCGGCCAGAAAAACATTAGCACTAATCAAAAACATCGCACCAACAGGGATTCCCAAAGAGATTTTTTTGTTGTTGTTGTTTTATTTTGTTTTATGAAAATGTTCTCTCAGCTAGAAACATCAAAAGACAACCACGAACGTGATACACTAAAATATGAGAAAAAGAATTTGTGCTCTAGCTGCATCGAGATCTGTCTTTCTCACAGATGACAGTTGATGCAAAATTTTTGCATTTAAGCTAATATCAATACTCCACAGGGGAGGTCGCTCGTGACAGCTCTAATGCTCTAATAATGGCTTGTGACCGTCCTCTGTCTTCACCTTCGCGTACGCACACTGATTCGTTTCCAGTTTCTTAGTTCCTGCTGCATTTTTCAAATTCACGATGAAATTGGATACTGGGGACTAATTGCTCTGTACCTTTACGTTTTTCATGTTGGAAAATGGGAGCAGTCCCCTGTAGGGTCTCACCCGGCCACTAGATGACTGTGGGATGTTTGGGTCCAAGCTGGAACTGGGACTGTGTGGAGCAATCTTTGCAGTGGGGATTGTTTTTCTTCCTAAGCATCCCTCGTTTAATAGACCCATCACATCAGTATGTCACCACATCCCTTTCTCAGCATGATGCTCTCCAGCCCAGAACCAGGGAAGGCTCCAGCCACGGCTGGGGGTGTCACTGGGGGTCCTGTGCTGTGCTCTCCAAGCTGCCCCAGGACCCAGCCTCACCATCTGCCTGGTTTTTCCAGCTATCGCAATGACACCGTGGACATTTTTAAAGTGAACACAAATGCATCTGGGGTGTGGGAGGCTGCAGTTGATGGAATATAAAATCTCAAAAGTTCTGTGTAAGACTGGACTATTGTTCAGATGTAAAACCGCTGAGCAGAACAAATTGACATCATCTGCAACCTTGGAATGGCACCTAGACACAAACATTACTTTGTAATTACGATATTTCTTTTAAATGGAAACATTGACAACATTCCAATTTTTCCCCGTTAAAACCTAGTATCCCTGATTTCCTCCCCCTGCCTACCACCTCCTTTTTTTTTTTTTTTTTTTTGGCCTGGAGTCATTACATGGAAGCCTGATAAATGGATGCTATGAATGAATGTTTTCCAAACATTGTAGGAACTATTAAGAAAGTGGTTTTCCTTCTTTTCCTTTTCCCTTCCCACACTCCTCCCCCTCCCGCCCCACAACTAATAGCACACAAATAGCACTTCATGTAAGTTTGGCTACTCTCCACTATTCCAGCAGACTTCAGGAAATCTCTTGATTTATAGTTGGGGCATCCACAGGCAGCACGCTGCCGGCTTCCTTAAGGGATGCCTATTGGTGACATTTAGTAACTTTGAGGTGCAGTATTTCAAATAGGCAATATCCATATTTTAGCCAGATAACTCTATGTTTATACTTATAAATTGATTTAGTAATGAAATAAGCTCCTTTCATGATGCTTGCTGGATTTAGGGTCTTTGTTATGGTATACTCAGACTGTTCCCGAAGTTTAGTTTACCAAAGTAGAGACAAAGTTTTCTCTCCATATTCCCATAAGCAGCCCAGCTGAATTGAATGGGGCTATTCACATGAATAGGTAGAGCAGGATTTGGGACTCAGTTCAGAAAAACCATCAAGTATGTGCTTAAGGCCTACTGTCCCTTTGGTTCCCCAGTGCTGTTGGAGACTCCAGGAGTACCAGTTCTGAAGAGCTCTGTTAGGTTGTTAGTGGAGTCCTGTATCTGCTCTCCTGCTGACGGGCTGCTTGGGGAGGGTGTAGTTCAGGCCAAATATAAGGCTACAGCTGAGTGATTTCCCCTTGTCTTCCTCTTTTTCTTCCTCTATGGATTGGTGATAGCTCACTTGTAACAGTCAAGGAAGTCTTGAAAGCGTCCTTCTTCAACTTTTCAAATTCCTTTTTTGTAAATCTTACATTTATTTTCTATGGAAAAAAAAACCCAAACCAACAAAACCCCATGTTCCCTATAATTTGTGTTTTCTTCATATTTTAATTGAAAACAAGTTTCAAGATGTTAATTTCAAGTTCTGTTGGTTTAGTTCTGGGGGTGAAAAGCCAGAGTGAAGCTCAGTGCTTGTGCTGTTCCTCTGATGTGGCTTGTGTGCTTTTGTTCTGCTTATGGTCTAGCACCTTCTGCTCCACTTTCTTGCTTCAGGCAAACATATTCGATCATATTTTGCCCAGGTCCCTCCACTTAGATACCTTTTCTTCTCAGGATTGTAAAGGGTACCTTGCCACCTTGAGAGCTCTGATTTTGACCCTAATCCTTGCAACTCTCTTCATCCTAAAAGTACCCATTGCCACTGATCTCACCTAAATTCCTGCACTCCCAAGCTGAGGCAATGGCTTGTGACCCAGGATCAGGGTTTTCCAGCCTCATTTGAATTAGATTTATTTACTCTGTTTGACAGTGTTGTTCCAGAGTTTTAGTCCGTTTTATAGATGGACAAGTGACCTGTGATAGTCACTTGTTCTAGAGATACTCTAATTTTCTCATCTAGAAACAGGGGAAACGCCTATGTCTGAAGTGCTGAAGACTAGCACCAGACTAGCCTTGATTCTGCTGAGTGCTTGTTAGGAGGTTCTCAACTTCAGATAAAATAAAGCTCTATACTGTGCATTATTATGTATTAGTCTAAACTGTGGCATCTATGGACAATTCTGGAGCAGCAGCTCCCAGTGAGAGCAGCAGGAATTACCTGGTTCAAGTCATGTTTGGAATACTGCCCAGAGCTAAGAATCTTTTTATTAGTTTAGACCTGTTTTTGAACAAAAAAAAAGTGTAACTGCACTCACAGGTATCTAAGAGCTCTTTTGGGGATGTAGCTTCAGATTTCCTACCAATTAAAAAAGTATACTTATCAATAGGTAAGATTTCTTTTTCTCCTGTTCCAGTATATTTCTCCTTGGCCACTCATCCTTTATCTTCAATGGAAAATATCCTACATCCCAACTGTGAACCAAATGAGTAAATCTTTTCCCACAACATTCTGATATTTCATATGTCTGCTTTACTCCTTGGATTATGACATCAGGTAAAGCTTCTCCCAAGAACAAAACAAACCAACCTCGCAGAGTTATAGAAATCAGAAAGTTTTTACATTAAGTCCTGAAGCGAGCAAACTCCCTGACAACTGTGCTCCCAAAAACATAACATGAAGATACCGTGTTGAATTTTTTTTAGAGTGCCTTGAAGAGGAAAATTTACTGAAGAAATAGAATGCAGGAGAGGCTCCATAGGCTCTGCTCCTGCAGAGCTGTGTGGGACCAGGGCCTTTGTCTATTGAAAAAATGGCCCCAATAGCCCCTTCTCCCATCCCGCTCCTCCCACGGCTTCAGTTAAATTCTCAGATCGTGAGGGCATGTAGGGAACAGCTGCTTATGATCTCTTCACAAGTGCTGGGTCATTGGTAAACAACCATCCCTCCACCCTCTCGGAGAAAAAAAAAAAAAAAATTATACAAAAAATGTATTCATTTTCCTGATGATGAAGAGTAATGAAGAGCACGTGCACGCTGCACTAAGAGAGAGAGAGAAAAAAATGACAAATTAAATCATGTCTCGTTTGACAACCCTTTAAGTGTAACAGATCTGCACTTGTGCTGTCTGACAGGCATGATTGATACCACGGAGCACTCGTCAATTTTTAAACACACAGACCGAACAAAGACTCACTTCATCCCGGTTCTTGTCGTGCACAGGCAGCCCAGTGCTTCGCGGGGTAAGCACCCCTTCATGCAGGGCTGTTTTACTTGGCAGTACACTGCATCTCACTGTTTGGACAACTATATTTATTTTTATGATCCTTAAAATATTGTAACCCAGTCAACTCAACAGTCATTTAAGGTAATTTCTGGTCTGAACAGCATCTATTTTTTAGACAACTTTACAATAATATATGTTTGCTGAGGGCCAAATTCTTTGTGTAGGTACCTCTGTTCCTGGGCTGTATTCATAGCTGTTAACTGGAAGAGAGTCCCAGTATCCAGTAATTTCTAATAACTAAACCTCCTCGATGTTTTTGACCATGCTATTTATAGATTACATTTAGCGTGGCAAGACAATATGCTTTTCTTTACATTGTATTTGTGTACAAACAATCCAACCCACATAGGAGCTATTTTAGATTATTTGGGGGGGGAAGAAGTCTGAAACAGGTTTTGAAAATTTCAGTCTGAACAGCTCAAAGTGGCAAATGTAAAAAAGAGTACAAATGTAAAAAGAGTCAGTGTCTTTTAATTATCAGCGTTGTGCTATTGCACCACAATAACACAATTACTGGGGGTCTTTTAAGTGACCCCGTCGGAGTTGGAGGACAATGCTTTGTTGAATTTTACATTTTCTTCTGAAAAGCTGTAAACATCTACACTTACATACCTTTCATCCTGAAGTGACTATGGAGCATCATGAGATATTTAATACAGGAAGGACTCATCCATCACTGGTGCTCTGGTGCCTCCGTGCCAGGACTTGTCTGCAACTCCCCATCAGAGATGGCCCAGCAGTTCAGAGCAGGCTGAGGAGTTTGTTAGGGCACAGAAGTGGAAGGTTGAGCCTCTGTGAGAGCACTGTAAATAGATTAGATTTTTAAGGACTTAAATTAACCACTCCAAAGCAGAGTTTTTGGAGCAAAGTCCCATCTCACACTGGACCAGGAGCTCTGAAGTTACCGGAAGCAGTGATGGTTTCTCTTGTCTCTAGATATCTTTGAGTCCTGCTTTTATGTTCCTATGAAATTAGTTACTAGCAGGGAAGAGGAATCAGCACAGCTTTTAGTGGGTGTTGTGAACTAAATCCATAGTCTCTGTTAAGCCAAGACCCTCTTTAGGTTTAGGAGATGCTTACATAGGTATCAGCCCTGTCTGCACAGGGATGAATTCCATCATCCAGGCTTTCATTTTGTGTATCTTTACTACTTGTCCTGGGCCCTTAACTCCATTAAGGGTAGATGCACAACTCTGTTTATTTAGGCCTTTTTAATCTGACAGTTCCAATCAAGCTAATTCATCCGAGAGAGACCAACCATCCTTTTATTTATTTTAAACTATTTTACCAAGGTAACCCAATCCAGACCATCTCCATATCTTGTTTACATGAGCAGCCTTGGTGACAACATCTGTCCTGTGTAAAATGTCAAAATATATATATATATATATAAAGGGGAGAAAACCTAGGAAAAATTACAGAGGCATCAGAATTGTTATTCAGACACATGGGTCCAAATGAGCCTCCAATATCATTGCTTAAGCTCTTCAGATAGTTGGGAACATGTGAAATGCTGTGGTTGGTCAGACCCTGGGATGTCTGGCAGAGGATCTGTTTCTTGGTAGGTTCTATGTACGTTTTCAAAATAATAAAAATATTTTCAACCTCTCTTCTACACAAAATGGTGCTCTTTAACAGGTACTTTCAAATCAAAATAAATTGTTTATGAGGTAAGAGGAGACAGTCTTTTCCTGATGTAACTCATCAGGTGCATCCACAAGACAAGATTAAAAGGAAGGAAAAATGCTGTAAAAATTAGTCTTTGGGCCCTCTAATACCTGAATGGTCAGAGAGGGGGATGCTCCATGCTTGTGATTATTTGCACATTAAGCTACTTGTAAACTCTGAACTGCACTAAGGGAATTTTACGCCTTGCTAGTGAAAACTGCTTATTGGGAATGAGGATGTGAAGTAGCTTTTGCCATCTGATAAATGAGGGAAAGCCTGATGTAGCTCCATGATAAGAGGTTAACTTATGCTAAAATAACAATTGTAGCAGGACACTTACCCCTCTTAAACTCCTCCTGTATTTTTAAGGGGCTGTAGGGGTGGCAGTGCTTTGTGGTCGCAGGAGCGGAGGAAAGCCGAGCAGCTCCCATTGCTGGGATGCTTTGGCAGCTCTCTATGGCTTGTCTTGATCCTTGCTGATCCCTAAAAGCTCTTGTGTTTCAGGAAGAGGTGGAAGCCTGTGGAATTTATTTGTCACTTGAGCTAGTGATGACCATCAGGAATGAAACCTGCATAGTCCATTATTACTCGCCATTGTGTTGTGGGTTCTTGTTTGAATTCAGTGCTGCACGATGTGTGGTTTGAAGTGAAATTCATGCTGGTGGAGTGATCCTTATGACATACTGTGGAATAACGTTTTTTGCACATGCCCAGAACAGGTAGTAATTGTTGGATGGAAGTTGCATGGGCTACCTTTGTGCCTTCCTTGATTTAGATTTGAGCTGGGAGGGCCAGCTGCTCTGAGCCTGAGAAGAGAACAGACCCTGGGTGTAGAGCTGGCAGAAACAGTGTCATCTTATATTTGGGGGAAACCACCACATCTCCAAGCCAAGCAATAATGAAATAATTATTTTACAAATCAAAATTTAAATACCCATTTTGGTAAAAAAGCTATTTCTTACAGAAAAACATTTTTATGTATATCTGAAAAATATCCCTTTGCTACTAAAACTGCAAAAAAAGGGCTGTTAGAGGAAAAATTGCCCTGCTGATCCTTCAAATTTCACCCAAACCTGCCAGAAATAAATCTAATGAAAAGGACTCTGTACGTGTTACAGAAGCCAAACAATCATACCTGAGAAAGCTCTTTAAACACATTATGATTGAGACTCGCTATACACACAAATGAGCCCCATCTGCTCTCGGTGCTGCACTCGCGTCCACGTGAAAGAAAAGATTAAAACAAGATACCAACATAAAAATAGATTGATACAGGAGAAGCGAGTGGGAACTCCTGGAAGGAGATTGTTAGATAGCGACTGCTTGGAACGAGTCCAAACCCAATTGCAGCGCAGAGAAATTGGCTTTCTGTTGTACCATGTTTTCTGTAATGCAAACCAGTGTGCGTGTTGGGGTGGGGGCAGAGAAGGGGGTGTGTGATTGTCATTACGAAACGCTTTTGCCAGCACAGTAGCTCAGACACCAGGGGATAATGCCTTACACACTGATGCTTTCCAGGATGTTGATTCTAAAGCGGTTGTGGTGGGTTGTTGCTGTCGGAGGATGTGATTTTTCGGAGCCATGGTTTCCCACAGGGTGCTATCTCGGTGGTACGAGGGTCCCAGCCTTTCTGCCCCCACCTTCCTGCAGTCCTCAGGTTTCACCCAGCACCGCTGCACTTTGAGGTTGGAAGCAGGGGATTTGTGTTTCAGACAATGGAGGGAAAAAATGGGGAAAACAACCCCCAGTTTCTGTTACAGCCTAAATCCCAGCCGGGAGAAAGGCTCGCTTGTTACTGCGGAGCCATCGTGTGGTCGACCACCCTGCTGAGATGAAGGCTCCTGGAGGAGGAGATGTGCCACCTGCCCAGCTCTGCTCGGGTGGCAGCTTCTTCTCTGGCAAGAGCTTTTCTCTGCTCAACAGGCTCCGTGGCAAAAGGTCTGGCCAGGGTGGAGCTGGGACCCACTGCTGTGGCTACAGGAGGAATGGGGGAGATGATCCAGGATGAGAGAGCATCCCCAGAGCTGCCTTACAAACTGTGGCATTTTGGGGATCCGGCATAAACACAGGGGCTTTGATCACTTGTGGCCATCAAGGATCTCCTGGAACACTGGCTTTGCGCTGAGTAGTTCTAAGATCAACGACTGACTGAAAATGAGTGGTCATGTGTTGCTAAACCCTTACCTTCTGTAGTTTCAAATTAATGCAATAAATTTTGCTTCCTGTCCCCAGCCAGTTTGCTAAACACTGTTAGACACCGCCGCGCTCCGCTTCAGAGGTAGCAGGTGCTGATTGTTGGGAAACTCGATCCGTAGATTAATTGTAACACATCTTAAAAAAATTTTACTTCCAAAAATATAAAAGGGAGTCCACAGAATGAGATTTTCTTCCTTCAAACCTGGAAAAACCTGTCGGTGTCTGTGGTTTTGCAAAACCTCTCATACTTTATTTATTTTTATTCCTCTGCTAGCCCTTGGGTACAGATTACTTTCAAACAAGCTGGTTTACTGTTTGCATAACACAGGCTTAAATTCAGTTAGAAATAGATCATTTTTCAAGCAAAATTCCCTAGAAAATAATTACAAGTATTTGGGGGTGTTGGGGAAAACATCAGAAAGCTTTCTTATTAAGGTCTGGTGACACCTGGCAATTAAAAATAAAAATCCATTTCTTGATCCAGACCTTCCTCCCCCTCCTTGGGGACAAATTAAACTGAACTGCAGAAGTTTCAAACATACTTCTAAATCCAGCATCGTTTGCTTCTGGGTAGATTCTACATTCTACAAATTATTTCTTCCTGGGAAAGTGTCTCAGATTCATATTAATGAGGATTCCATGTTTGTGGTTAGGAGAAATTTAGTCTTGTGGCTTAAGCAGCCTCAGGACTCTCATTAAGTGCAAGAGGTTAATAATCTAAACTAGCAGTTAACTAACTATGGTCAGCGGAGCCTTATTGCTTTTGGCTCGTGCTGGCTACGCTGGTCCCTTGTCCTCTGTGGTGCTGGAGATGCAGGTGGAAACCCGGGGACCAAACGAAACCAGCTGCAGAGGAGCCAGTTCTCATTTTAACCCTGGGGGAGATGGTGTGAAATGTTGTGAGTGGAAATAAGATACTGATGGGAAAACTAGTCTGTGTGCGTACGGCAGGAGGAGGAGGAGGATGAGCTCTTCGTTCAGGTGTAGTTTGTGCTCTGGTAGCTTGAGACCCTTGTCCAGCCAAGTGCTGGGCAAGACTCTTCCTTTCTTTGTGGGAACAAATAGTCACTTCTTTGCAGAAAAAAAAAAAAAAAAAGGCAGAACTCCCAGCTGGGCTCGACTCAATGCCATGTGGGGAGTCATTTCTTGTCCAGCCTGTCAGAGGCTCTCTGAGCTGGACATCTACTGAAAGAAATCCTAGAGTTACAGAACACAGGATCTCTGGAGGTGGGCTATTCCAGTGTGCTGTTCAAAGCAGGTCGTTAGATCATAGAATTCTCTAGGTTGGAAGGGACCATTCAAATCATCCAGTCCAACTATCAACCTAACCAGTTTGCTCAGGGCATAT
>JAOXNG010000008.1:1508338-1519843 GCA_028566535.1 Scolopax minor | reverse complement strand
GCTGTCCCTGGAGGGGCGAATCTTCATCCCTTTCTGTACTCCTACCAGAGCTGTCTGTTCTCACTTTTTCAGATCATTCTGGGCACCAGGTGAGGAGGACTCCGCTGGGAGCCGGAGCACAGCTTCCCAGCCCTGCCAAGCCCTGTCCCACACACCCTCCTACCACTTCACAGGCCACGGCAGCTCTAGAACAAGCCTCTTCCCAAGTGAGGATGTCGTTGCTTAAAATAAATCGCTGCCTGTCATTTTCTGAGTGCTCAGAAGAAGACTCGTAAGCCCGTGTTGTGAACAGCTCTAACCCACATCTTGGGAAAGGAATGCCCCAGCAGACAGCGCTGCTCCGGATCCATCAGCCATGAGAGAAAAAAGGGAACAAAAATCTGAGAGCCGTGGCCAGTCACCATCACATTGTGCAGCCACAGGCTGGGCCTGTAGAGCCCCTTTCAGTTACAGAAAGTGCACACCTACAAGCCCTTCAAGGTCATAGGAGCTTCTCGGTGGGAACTGCTATTTCCATTTTACACCAAAGAAAGAAAAGGACAGGTCTGCTCAGAATTGGACTGTGTTCATCCTTGCAGGCTAATCCCAGGGAATCTGAGTGGCAAAGTCTGTTCCACCAGTGACTTAGCAGTGGCCAGCAGGGACTCTGCAGCAGAGCGGGGACAGAGTAGGGGGGCTTGTGTCCCAGAGAATTGATCTGAGCACCTATGACTGAAATAACAGGTCCAGATTTCATTGCTAATGAATAAGGACACTGTTCACTAGTCTGAGCCTCATCTTTTGCCTTCCTAATTTGAGCTGACCTTCTGTACCTCTGCCAGAGTCCAAGTGTTACTTTCCAATGCCCATTTATGAAGAATAAAGACAAGAAAACATATGTACATGTGTGTATAGATATTTAAGTATTCTCCCATATCACACATTAATCTTCCTTTTCTCTGGCCCCTCTTTTGTCCTTATTATATCGATTTTAATTGAGTTCATTATAGTTTTGGAATTGTTTTTCTAGGATTAATCCCTAACCCCCAACAATACCATCAGGAAAGCTACAGGGCAGGCTTGAAATAGTTACTACTTAGAGCAAGCGGCTTTTTCAAGTCATGGAGATCTTTATTTATAATTCGGGGATTGGAGAAACTGGAGCAACAATTTCTACAGTATAATGCATTACTGCGCTCTAGGTTTGTCTGACAGACCTGTGCTAATTACTCTGTGTGGTTTTGAGATGGAGCCAAAAATGGGTTGTAGAAAAACGTGTATCACTAAAACTTAGGTCCCCAAAGTCAAAAGTAAAACAAACAGGGAGAGATCATTATCTGAAGCAGACCCTTACTAGCTGGGTATAGAAAAAAAGTCATTCCCATGTTTTGTGTTTCTTTTTTTTCCCTTTAGATCTAAGTAGTATTTCTGTCTGTATTTGGAAATATCTTTGAGTTTCTACAGTAGGGCTGACAATGCATTTATTCTGCTTTATCTCCTTTTCTTTTCCTCTGTGAAAGACTCTGGCTCTGGTGTGGACTCTTTGTGTGGCCTTCAGCAAGTCACTTAACCTTCCTGTGCATCAGTTTACTCATTTGTAAAAGGAGTATTATTATAATAGACACCCCTCGGGGGCTCGTCCAGATTTAAATAATTAATGTTGGTAAAGCAGTTTGTGAGCCTTAGATTAAAGGTGCTAAATAAAGGCAATAAAGTAATATTTTTTGCTCCAGCTCCTTATAGAAACAGCAAAGCAAAAGCCTGATGAGTGTTGGATTTAAAGTTAGGAGTTAATGTTACAGTGCTCAGAGTATATTTTAATTTCTGCGGTCCCAATTCAGCAGAGCTCTTAAATCCATTCTTAATTTTAGAAAGATCCCTTATTTCCCACAGGTAAGGCTCCCAATCTGAACAGCTTTTTGAATCTGACCCTATAAGAGCAGCGAGAGGAGGATCAGCTCTGCGTGTCTGTATCTATGTGTGTTTATCCTTTTGCATTTATGACCTCAGCAAGAGCATCACTGCCACAGGAATATAACCAGGAAACCTCCCAAGGCTTGCAAAATTCAGCCAGGATGCAAATCAATAAATGTAACAGGAGAGAAACTACAAGCTGTGCATTTCCATGGAGGCTGAGATTTTGTGGGATGGATAGAGGCTGCTGAGCATGACCTAATGCCGCAGGAAAAAAAAAAAAAAAGAAAAAAGCAACCACAGACCTCAGCATCTAAACAGTATGAATATTGAACCAGAGGTCCTTGAGTAATTGTCCTTTCTTCACTCCAGGGGTGAAAAGGGTACATTAGACATTCACTAGCAGCAAATGGCACCTGACATCTCTTTAAGTGAAAGTCAGCTTGGAATTTTTTTTAATGGCCAAGCATAAATCTTTTAAATTATAAATCAATAAATAGTTAATTCAATAATAGGAATCTTTTAAATATTTAATGAGTCATATGCAGAATGGCTCTATAACTGGATGTTGATGGAACTGTGTCAAAGGAATTTGAATCAAACTTTTCTAAACTCCCCATATTAAAAGAGTTATTGATTCAAACATAAACTATGAAGAGTGTTGCAAAAGTAAGGGGAGGTGGAGGGGTTCAGCATACATTTTCTCATCCAAGAAAATGAGGAACCAGCAGCTTATTTTTAATGATGTTATTCTTGAGCTGTTCAGGTTGTATTAATGTTCCTGCTACAAAAATGAGTAAGAACCTACGCAGACATGATACTGTGTGTGCTTATTCATTAAAATCCTGTTTTAATGGCAGCTGTGCTCTTAAATAAAAGCTGTGGCAGCCTGCCTCTCATTAAAGGGTGCTGCTAATCACCAGTGACGTTGATGTCCTGAACTATCTCCATCCGAAACTGCCCAGAAGTTTATTTACCAGAGTTTCCAGGTGAAATCAGTGGGAGCTGCATCTACGTATCCAAGACCTAGATTTCTTCCTGATCTGTAGTCACTGTTCGCTCGTATTAACTGTGTGCTGCTGTAAGTCAGCACTAGTCTTAATTACCCTAAATTAGAGGCATTTTGTGCTTAATCCTCAGGCCGTGTTCAGTGCACTGTTGTTCCATAGCAGACGTGGCATCTTCAAATTTCTGTAGAGTCTGAGCTTCGCCTTCAAAATAATGGTCTAGCTGAGAGTTGATCTCTTTTCAGATAAAATGGTGGAAGGGACGGTGCTGAGACCAGGATGTGGGAGTTGCTTCGCAGGGGAGATACGGGCAAACAGGTAAGGAAGGCACAAAGGGGTGGGAGAGAAGAGGGCATTGTCTGGCAGATGAGCTGAGCTGGGGTTTTGCAGTGTTGCCAAATGACTTGGAAGCTTGTTCCGGGCATGTTTGAGGTGCATTGAGCACCATGAATTTCAGAAACAGGTTCCTGGTGTTTGAACTAAAAAGGCTTTAGTGCAAGGCTTGTTCACCATTTCAGGAGTTTCCTTCTTCAAGAGCAAAAAGAATTGGTCTCTCTGCACTCCTTTACCAAAGAAGGCAATGCAGGAATTTGATGTTGCCCCCTGAGATAATTAACTGTGGTGTGGGAAGCTCCTTATTGTACCCATTATACAGATGGCTTAATAGGTTTGTATTCTGCGGAGGCAAAGCATGACTGCACAGATTTCATCTTTGCTGCCTTTGAGGGGTGGTGAAAACCAGCCCAAACCCAGCCCGGTGTTCCCTGGAGCGGGACCTGCTGTTTGCTCTGTGTGGGCATCTGCAGCCAGTGGGGGTTGGCTCAATGTTTGTGGCAGATTAGAGTTTCATTTGTATTCCACACACCTCTGCTTCCCCCTCTCTCTCTGTGTATATACAGATATCCAGAAAAGCTGCCTGCATATCCTTGGGTTTGTGTTTTTTTTTTTTTTTCCTGGGATGACAGATACTGTAACGACGACAGTAGATGAATATCTCCTTAATCAGCCAAATGAACATGACATCCAAGGGTGACAGTTCAATTTGCTGCTAACAGATTGTGCCTATCAGAGCCCTTCCATTCCAACCGATGTTTATTTCTGGCAGAGATCATACGGTTCTGGGGAGGACCCCAGCTTCCCACCAGCTCATAAGACACCCATTAAATACATCAAGTACCACGTAGGTGTTACTCACCCGCCTGTCAGGACGCTCGCTGCTTGGGAAATTAAATGAGCCTTGACACACACCAAGGAGGAAGAGTGTCACTTAGCCGGGCGAAGCGGCAGCACGTATTACTGACTGCACGCCGCTGCGGGTCCCTCTCTTCATTGCTTGGTATTTTTTTGTTTGCTCGTGGACTGTTCACCATTGAAACATAGATCAGACACACTGAGCCCGTCTCCTGGGGAGATGCATAAAGAAAGGGAACGGGGAGGAAGCCTGGGGGGGTGTGGTAGTTTAGGTAGAAGCCATACATTGCATCTTAGTCCCAGAACCGGCTGCGCTTAGAGTTTGTTTGCAGGTGGGATTTCAGGAGGATCTGGTTCCTAATTCTGAAATTCAATCTGCAGGGTCTAATTCAAATCTTTCTTTTCCTGCTTCCTGCGGTGTTTCAGATGAGGTAACCCCAGATACCGTACAAAGGGACGGCCAGACCCTCCAGAGGGCAGTCCCCGCTCCTCCCCGCGGCTCAGCCCAGCTCCATGGCTCTCGGGCAGGCTGGAAACACAAGCCTTACTCCAAGGTGGGTACCATCACCAGAAAAAATGGAAATAAAGCTTTGGGATTTGCCCGGCTGGGTTTCTGCAGATGCAGTACCAGTGTCTGGGACCCAGCCCCACCAGTCTGGTGGTTCAGTGCCCACAGCGGACCCTGCTCGGGGGGTCAGAGATAGTGGCTGGGGGTCTGAAGGCCTGACTTTGTGGGTGACATGTAAATCTGTCTTCAGCACTTAAAGGTCTGATCCTGCAGCCCTGGTGGCTCCCTCTGGGACCGTAATTGAACAGGAGACTTTTCATTTGCTGGATGAACCCCAGTTATTTATTTTCATAGTGACTCATATCAGCCATCTGCCTGCTTTTGTTTAGACACCCTTCCAGTGCCCTTCCCACATACATGAAACTGCTGAATTCTGCAGTCCCACCCAAATATATAAATCACGTTTATAGACCTCTGCAAGCCCCATCCCCAGACAGGGATTGCTCCAAAACCTACCAGCAGGCTCATTTCAGCACTCTTTGGTTTTCTTATGGAACTTTTTTTGCTCAACTCCCAGCGGTTTGCTTCACAGAAGACAAGAGACATGTTTATTTTTGAAAGATGAAATGCAAGTAGTTTCAGTGGAAAGGTTTCCAAGGCAAAATTAACAATCTATTACTGAAACAATAGCATTAAAAGATATCCATATGATTGCAATTATGAAGCTAAATCCTTCCAAAGGAGGGTTCTGTCATTCCCTATACTTGTTACAATTGCTGTCATATAAATGTGTTCATTATTTTTATAATTTTTTTTCTTCTTGTTGCAGGTTTTGTTATAAGAATAACTCATCAAGGTTTTATGACTAATAAATTCTCTAAATTACAGTCCAAGGATGCATTACTTTAATTTTTTCCTCCATATTCTGTTTTTAATTGCCATGCTATTTCCCACTTGCCCTTTTTTAATGACTCGTTAGGCTTAAGGGGAAAGAACAGAATTTAGTCCACCTAAAATCTTGCATCAAGGTTTGGACACCTCAGAAGGGAAGTGATACATTGTGGGGAGGAAAAATGTGACTTGTGTGTCTCGAGAGAAGACTTCAGATTTCAAGTATGAAGGATATCTCCTTAAGAAAGCCCCAGAGCAGGCATTGTTTATTGAAGTCATTTGAACAATAATTTCTATACAAGAAACGCATTCAAGATGTACATGATTTTTGTAAGATACAGATCTATGCGTAACCTTTAACATGTAAATAGGTCTACAGGGATCATTTCAGAGTTCTGAAGATTAAGTTTAGATGTGTCCTTAAAAACCTCATGAATTCAGGACCAGAGAGAATATGAGGGGTGACAGTTTTGGTTACAGAACCTTTTGTGAGCTTTGTTTGTGGCTGTCTGGTGTCCAGGGGGGCCTCTGGGCACCTGCTGGCCCTCGGCTCTGGAAGGGAAGGAAAGGAAACAGAGCCTTTTTTAGCAACTTTGTGTGTGTGAAACCCCCTGCCCATTCCAGCACCACCACAGGGTCTGTCAGAAATGGGTCCAAGGTTCCCACCGTGCTACCTGTGTGAGCAAACTGGGGACATAAAGATGCCTTTTCAGGTGCAAGTTGCAAGGATGGGGTTTTTCCATTCTTAATTCCCGCCTCTCACACGGGGATACCAGCCTTAACCTTGATTTTAGCTGTCGGGGAGATGTGAGCCCCAGGGAACATGAGCCACAAATTCAAGCTGTACAAAGCAGTTTCTGCCCGGTGTCCCCAGAGACAAATTCTCCTACTTGTGTCACGTCTGGTGCAGGGACCTTTCCAGCTCCCCACGTGTTCCACGCTCCCCACGCACCCTCATGGCACCCACCTACAAAATAGTTGCACAAGCTTCTGCCTAATTTCTAGCAGGATTTTGAAGTGGGTTTCAGACCTTGGTTTTCTCTCTTTACCGTGCAGGAGTTCTTAAATTGGCGACAGGTTTTTATGGGCCATCACTGGCATAGATGGTTGGGTGTTGTTTGGGTGGTGGGGTATCTGATGATGGGCAAGATCTCCCTTAATATGGAGACAGTCATTTATTTCAGGACTGCAGCAGGGACCTGGATGAGCTGGGGCTGCTGTAAGCACACTGAGTTTGTCTGTGCTGCCATAAGAAGAGGCTCTTCTTGTGACATGCGGCGCCTCCGTGGCACCGAATCTGATGGAGGAGCTCAGCTCCTGGCTTTTATCAGCCCCATTCATGCTGGTGCCTTAAAATTTTGGGGGGAAAACCTCAAGGGCGCGTTAAAAGCCCACTGACCACACGCTAACAAAAGCAGAAAAATTAGTTTTATGCTTGTGAATACCCTACAAATCTCTCTAGAGGGAGGCAGAGAGCTATTTCTCCGGGAAGATGTGATAGTTTATGTGTGCAGCACAATCAGCAGCAACAAAAAAGCACTCTTTGTCAAGTGTGTTTCAGGTGGCAGCACAGGTTATGCTAGTGGCAAAGTCCTTAAATATTCACCTCCATCACCGGCTCAGCAGGATTTTGCTCTTGCAAAAGCTGTACAGCACTTTTCCTGAAATTGCAGGTCTCCGATTGTAGCCCTTCGAGTGCAGAACCAGAGGGTGCTCAGAGAAAACTGGCTCTGAATTGGGTTCTGTCTAATCAGGGCTGGAAGTCATAACGAAGTGGTCCAGTCCTCACATCTGTGCTTCCAGGATGGTGGCTAATTATTTCACTAATGTGAGTATTATTTAAATGCACTTGCCATTGTTTCTTCCTTCCTCTGCTGGCCATGAGCACTTTGCTACGAACATCTTCCCCTGTGGATTCTCCAGGTCCTTGCTTGGGCTTCATTCACAAAAAATCACAAATTTTGACAATTGCACCAGGTACTCAATGTGAGATAAAATCCTGCCTCGCCAAAGCTGGTAAAAACCTACTCGTTACCTTCAGCCCAGGTTTTCAGAGAATCTTCTCTTCCGCTAAACCAGTTTTGGGTTGGTTTTTTTCACAGGTAAACCAGGCACAACAATCCGGTCACTAAATAGATTTTACTGAGTATCCTTTGAGCATACTTTGGATATGTGGATACTAAGTAAAATATGTGGATATAAAATGTGTGGATATTTTTGATTTGACCGAAAATGCATTTGTGAACCTACTGAGGCCTGTGGTTTTTTGGAAATGAGGCTCATAAAGGACACTACTCCCTGCAACGTGGCCGTTCTGCCCTGGAAACCCACGGCCGGAGCAGGTGGAATTGGCCTGGACCTGGTCCGTCTTCTGGGGGTGACCGGAGCATCAGGAAGCCCTGGCTGTGCGGGTCCCCGGTGCAGGTCAGTCCCGTGCACACAACGTAGAACTCGCTGGGATAAAAACTGGGTGGCAAATGGTGGGTCGCTCCCAAAAGTTTCCCGAAGTGCTCCCCCAGAGTGGTGTGAATGCAGCCCTAATTAATGGGCTGAAACTTCTACAGGTATGTTTGCAGGCCGTGTTTCCTCTCTGGTAACTCAAGTCCTAATGTGCATTAACTGTTTAAAACCAATTTCGTTGCAGTTAAAATTGAATATGACTGTTAGTCTAGAAAATATGGCCTATTTCCTTTTACTAGTTAGCTTTTAAAGGTGTTTTACAATTCAAATGAGCCGTGCAATTAAAGGTGACATTGCCAAAACTGGACAGACTAAAATTAGACATTCCTGCTGTGTGTTAGAGCTTGGCCCACGTTTAGATCATGCTGTCTTTGGGCTGTACCTGTCTGCTCCAATCTTGTGAGTCAACAGGATACTGAAATGTTCCAGAATCCTGTTCTTTGTGTTTTTCTGCTCTTTCTGTCTTGCAGTATTACCCTGTCCCTCTTTCCCTATGGAGTATTTAATGCTCAGACACGCTCATGCAGAGCAACATTTCAACATTTTAGCTTTTTTTTTTGTGTGGAGGACAAGGAAGCACTTCATTGTTATTACACTTAATGGACTACAAAGCTTTAATTAGAAAGAGCCCTGGTTTCGCAGTCCCTGAGTTTTCGGTGCGAATAGCAGGTAGCAGGGTGGTGGGCACTTCTCAGGCTTCTTGGCTTGCAAACCCAGGACCAGAGGGGAGCTTCAGGGGCTCTAGATTTGGGCCACAGTCACTTATGTGTACTTTGATCTCTGTAGCTTTTAATATAACGCTTCAGTGACGAGGCTGTTGAGCAAAGAGCCGTCTTTCCACCTGTGTCTGGGAGCACAGAGGGTGTCGGGCTCCTTGAGGAACACACAGGAGGTCACCAGCAGCAGCGGCAGAGTTCCTGACATCCCACCTTCTGAATAACCCTACGCATTCATTAAATGCCTAATTACACAGTCCCTAGGTAATCAGTGACACGATTACCACTAACGTTTAACAATATGGAAGCGTTCTGCCACGGTTTGGGAACAAGGTGTTAGTGTGAAGACCCCTGGAAATTTCTCTAGTCGGTAGTTGAAGGGAAATTAGAAAGTCAAAAGTGAGGAATACCACCCAGAAAAGGCCTGTGGTTCTTTGAACACAGGATGTGGCCACAAGGAAAATTCTCCTTCCTTTCAGGCTCAGCTCGATGGATTTCATAACGGCATTTTCCTCAAGTCGGTAGGGTCGGGTAAGGCCCGATTAACGGAAAGGTTTGGGAGCCTGAGTTAATTCTCCTGGATTGGTTTTGTATGAAACTGAATCACCTGACATGATACTGTTCCTTTACATCAGGAAGGTGAGGAAAATAATCGGCTTCTTTCTGGGAGAGAGAGCAAGGTTTTAGTAATTACAGTTGTGCACTGTGGGTGTGGATTTGTGTATCTGCCTCAGAGAAAGGATATTCAAATGCTGTGGGGAAGGAATGGTGCAAAGAACTCCAGAATAAAATAACATAAAGTGTCTTTTAAGTTACCCAGTACAGCTGCCTGTCAGACAGGATTTTCTTTCTACAATACATAATAATGTAGTGTTGCGTAGCACATAGAAGGTACTAGGTGCTTTACAACGTGCTGCTTAACTTCTGTGTTATAAAATAGCATATAAATATGCTAAAAACTAGCTGTATTGCCTATCTCTTTCTGAAATGCCTTTCACTATGTGTCACTGGAGTGCTAAAGCCTGTCACAGCGAACATGCACGGAACAACCATCGGATTCCAGGAGCAATGAACTTTTTTTACAGAAAACTAGTCACTTTTTTATGGCCCCAGTTACAAGATCCAGCTCTTTTCACACCAGGCCAGTCATTTGAGTCCAGGTTGGTAGTTACATCTGCGGAGTGACCTGTATGAACAGAGCTCTTGGTTTCAATCCAGATCCTCGTGGAAAGGTGCCCGGGCTGAGGAACCGGCGGCGACAAGGAGAGCCAGGAAAGCTCCCGTGGTGGGGATGCTCTGGCCAAGGCTGGAACACACTGGCCATGGTGACACAAGGTCGTTTGTGTCACTGTGTCTGCTGAATGCATCTGTGGAAAGTGGCCTTCTCTGGATGTGGGGAACTGTTCCCACTTTAGGGGATTGGTAAGTTATTGGGTTGCTGGTAAAGAGCAAACATGTGAAAAAGTTCAATTCCCTCTCTGGTGCCAGATTCAGCTCCAACTGTCCAGGGCTTTTCTGCACGAGTAACTCCTGGAGCAAATGAGATGTTTGTGGAGTGTTAGAGCAGCGCGACAAGAGCAGAAACTGGAGGGCACACACCTGAGGATGAAGATAATTTGCTGTCGGAATGGCCTCCTGAGGGATGTGATGAACTCTCCATCTCTTGCAGACCAAGACTGGTGTCTCGTTCCAGAAGAGATGCCACAACCCAAACAGTTGCTGAGGGTTTGGAGGAGAAGTGACTGTGCCACGTTCTTTGGTTCGTGCTCTTCAAGAGACCATCCTGAGTCATCTTTTGAGCCGGCCTTAAAATCTACAAATCAAGCGACTCTTGTGGGAAGACTGGCATGTGGCAATATTTGCTCCAGAGATTTTATTGTCAGCAGTAAAATGCCCTTCTCTTTATCCTTCAGTAGCCGTAGGCTTCGTGTCTGAACTGGGAGCTCTTTTAAAGTCAGGGGTTAGTAGGTGTTAGTGCTCTGAGCTGAATTCTCTGAGCAGCTCCAGCAGGCGTGCTGCGTGACTCGAGGTTTCTAGATGCCCACTGGACCCTTCTGTGACAAGCCAGAAGGTCCCGCAGCATCTCACCCCCACCTCTGTCATCAGCTCGGCAGGTACAAATATGCTCCCCAACAGAAAGACCTATAAATCCCAACTGTCAAGAAACAAAGCAGTTTTTAAACTTTAACGAGCAGAGTAATGGAAATAAAATACAAAGGAAATGAAAAAAAAAATCAGACTAAAATGTTTTTTTGTTTTAGTATTCTGCAGGAAAAAGTGTGTATGCTAAATAATAAATAAGCCATGCAATGTTTTTACAGCGTCTTTCATATGCGTGAATATTTAAAACATGCAAAAATGTGGAATAGGCATTTACAGAGGACAAAAGAAGAGAACTTGTTTTATGTAGAGAGCGAGCGAGATGGGGAAAACAGAGAGATGCATGTTTAATGGATTGCTGTTCACAGAAGGGAGATATTTCCAAGTGTGAACATATTTGTAGACAAACCAATCTGACAAGTTAGCTCGGGGATGATGTATTACAGCAGAATTGGCCTGGGAAGCAGAATTTTGTTGTGTGGGGGTAAACAATGCCTGCTGGGGTTTGGCAGCCAAAGCCTCCAGTCCTCCAGCTACTGTGGAATTGCCCAGACCTGGGGCTGGTACCTGAGAGGTCCCTGTTGTGTGCAGCCAGCAAAACGTGCTTCTTTTCACACCTTTATCATGTTTAAAGCCAGAAGGGACCAATAATTGTGGCCGCTTTCAAGTGTTTTTAGGAGGGGGAGAGAGAGCAAGAGGGAGCTGCAGGTGCAGGGCTTTTTATTTTTTTGCCCAATAC
>JAOXNG010000008.1:1329398-1342417 GCA_028566535.1 Scolopax minor | reverse complement strand
GGGAAAGCTTCATTCATAGTTACAGAAGGTGGTATTTGATGAAAATGGACAGAGAAATCCTTAACATATCTAGACAACCAAAAAATTTTCTAGAGGAAAGAAGAAAATAGACCACTGATTATCTATAGTGAATTTAGTATCAAACAAGTCCTCCCCTCCCCAATTTAAAATGTGACCTTGCAGTTATTTAATTTGTCTTCACATGGTGAATGTAATAGAGCTTTCTGAAAGGTGGTTTATCATAATTAAGATTTAGTAAATTGGCAGTATTGCGTGGAATATCAAATGCAGAAACATGTTTTCTCACTTGGAAGCTTTGTGCACGTATCCCACCATTGTGAATGGTTGTTACATTCTCAAGGCATGTGGGAAGGGGCAGAGAAGATGCCTCTAAGTCCTCTACATGAGCATGCAGGTTGAAGCCTTACTACTGGATATGTGTTGTCAGTCATGCATATATATTGACAGGATATATGTTGTCAGCAGGGAGCTATTGGCAGTCTTGAGGAAGCTGTGCGTCAAGACGAGTCCATATTTCTGGTATATGAGTGATGAAAAATATACCATAATTAGTAGAAAGTGTTATGAAATTAAACAAAAAATGCAGTCCTGTTGTTCTTCAGACCTGCTAATTACTGGAATGCAATCGTGAGACTTGATTTTTATTTTTTCTGATTGGTACTGTATTTAGAATATTATGTAGAATAAGACGAACCAAAATGTTAGACCTACTTTATTCCCCTGGTTTATCAGATTGCACCACCACTAACGGGAAGTTAAATTTGAGAGACAATAATGGAATTACTCATCCACTTACAAGGCTGTTTGTCATAGTGGTTACAAGGGTTTACTATGTATTTTATTAGAATTAGAGTCAATATGCAATCTGACAAAGTATAAAAAGTGATAACACAAACATTTATCTAAATATGTTTCATGATACTCTTCTGCAATGTAAACACATCATATGGCCATGCTTTTAATTATAGTGGCCCTTGCTAATTCCCCAGTCCTATATACCCTTCCTCACTTAAAAATGCATCTGTCATTTTCCTCTCACTATAAAATCCATGATTCCCCAGAATTTTTATATCCTGCAAGCAGAGTCCATATGTGTTGACTGGTTAAGGAGCAACTTGTGGTAGGATGCATGATGTTTCAATTAAATAATGTGAGCATATAAATTATCCAGAAGAAAGTTTCATCTCTGGAGTGAATGTCAGTTAACATATAATCTTGTTTGGTTTTTTTTTCCCCTCTCATTTTTCTTAGCATTTAGTTGATACTTGCATTTGCTTATAAGAGACTTCCTGAATTGGTTGCAGCAAATCAATTGTTTTTAATATGAAAAATATTTCTTTAATAGGATAGAAATTTTATGATTAATATCCAGTCTCTTACTTTGTGGTTGTGGCTAAAACATTTGACTTCAGTAAGACAACTTCAGTTATTTTTCAAATGCAGGGTTATTCTTAGTCATATTTTTAATTGCAGTGTTTCTAGTAGAAAATTTATGCTGGCTGCTTTGTTTTGTTCCTCCATTTGGAATAGTAATATAAGATCAGATATTTGAAGGAAGTCTCTATCCAAGAATAAGATAAGGCTATTGTTATTTAGCCCTTTTATTATGTGATAAAGTTTTTATCCATTCCAGAAAGACTTAACTCCTAAAGCAGTGGTGACCTTTCTGAATTGGTCTGTTTCTGGTGATATTTGAGGCCTCTCTGAGATATAAAGATATAAAATTGTTATGCTATATACAGTCCACAAGCTGTTGTAGAGGGCCACCCTATTCTTATGGACTGTTAGTGGCTGCTTTATAGGCTCAGTCACCAATGGGGGAAGGCAGGGAGATGTTTCAATCCCAGCAGGATAGCTTTTGGGTGAGGATCAAATTCACAGCCTAAACTAGTTTTACTGAACCAAAAAGGTGGGGAAACTCACCCTAGGAGATAGAGATTATGACTATGTAGAATGATAGATAACAAGATAGAAAAAATACTAACTCAAAAAGGCAGATGCTTCATATATCCTAGGAGCTTAACTGACCATCTACAGAGAACTGTAATGGCAGTGCTTACCGCCTGTGCAATTTGATCACGGCAATATTCAATGTGCTGCAGTACTGGGAGGAGTTTTACTATACAGGTGTGGGACATCTTGACTCCTGTGCAGCTGCACAGAAAAAAAATATTACTCATTTATAATATATATTTCTAGAAAATTTTCAGTTCACGCTGTATTTGGTATGGAAATTGACCAATAAAGAACACTGAGGCAGGCCTGTGTATGCACAGGCACAGGATCTAGCGCCAGGGTCTTAACAGGGCTCTATATCCAACAATCCTTCTGAAAGCACATGGGAATTTTCCTTCCTCCAGAGGTTGCAGAAATAACCTACTGTCACCATCCTGTTTCCCAGAAGTGAAGCTTTTGTATGTTCACACTACTGTTCATATCCTCCTGCTTCTTTGCCTGCCTGTTTTTGACTTTTGTTTCCAGTCAAGCAACAGCTCTGGGGATAACAGCCGTCCCTAAAACACCACTTCTGACAACCAGTCCCAGCAGCTCTGGCATGATGACAAGAGCTCTGGCAAGCCTGAGCCCACACACCTTCCCTCTCCCTTATGGTGGAGATAAAACCTCTCTGTGTACCAGCTCATGTTTTGTCTGATTTCGTTCCTATGTCTGCTGATATTTTTATTGACTTAATGGACTCTTTATTTGAACTTATCTGAAGTTTCAGTCTGTATATAATTTTGCAGTAAAAAACAGGTCGTTGACTCAGATTGTACAGGGATAAAAAAAATATTGCTACTGGGACTATGCGTGACCTTTTTATTCAGTCTGTGACTTGAAAATATATTGGCTCATTAAAAATCTGGCTTTAATTTTAACTTAAAGAAAGAAGAATTGGCGTGGCGAAGCTCACCTTTATCTTCTAAATGTGAGGTGGAATGTCCCTTTATTGCTTTGATTGTTTTTGGAGAGTCTTGATACTTTTATTTAGGTCTGTGGCTGACTACACAGGGACACAGAACAGAAGGAAGGGGTAGCTTCCACTAGTTTATCTCCTGGTGGTTTGGGTCTGTATTTGTTTATACTGTAATGAAACATGTCTTGCTTCAAGACAGTTCAAGTTAAGACTTGGAAATGGCACAGATTTTTGACAGATAATCACATTTCTGATTGCAGAAAACTGTTAGAAATTTTACATGGGTAGATTCTCTTGCAGAAAACTGTTGGAAATTTTACATGTAGATTCCCTGCTTATTATTTATCTACAGCTGTTTGGTTCAAAACTTTTCCATTGTGGGCAAGTGAGAACGTTGGTATTTATAGGGACAATGTTGACAATAACACAGATAAAATGATATCTAGTGACTTTGTCTATGCTTTGGGAATACAAATTCCTTGAATAGACTTCTGCTCTGTTGAATTCATTTTTCTTATTAAATGCTGTCATCACAAAATACTGTACTGCTGCAACTTGTTCAGACATCAAAGTCCCAGGAAATTTGCGGCTTGGCCTCTGATTTCAGAATGTTTTTACTCAAATTTGTGGCTTTGGGACCTTCTTGTAAACATATCAGCATAATTTTACAAGAAACTTTTAACTATTATATTATTTTTGCTCATTAGTGAACACGGCAAATTAAATCCAAAGGTGCTGAGAATGAATGTTACAAATTAAATCCAAAGACCCTGAAAACATCCTAGATAGTGCTGAGGGTACAAAGCCCACCCCATTGGCACTCAAATAAATGAGTTGTCCTGGGGCATAAGTAGAACTACATGCTATGTTTAGGCCATAGACCTAAGTTTATTTTAGACACCAATTTTTCTGCATTACTGAGATATAAGGCTTATTTTATTTCTTTCATCTTTAACTTTATCTCAGTAAATAATTTTCCTTTTATCAACATTGTTATAGAAGCCTCGTTTGCACACTGACTCTATATAATTTATACAACTGCAGTATGGATATACGAGATCAGGGAAAATGAATCTTCAGTATCTCCAGAAAGAAAACAAATACTTTCCCAGAGAAGGTACCAAGGATTATATCTTACTGTTTATAATATATACCAGGTTTTTAAAAAGTCAGAAGGCTATGCATATGTGACAGATATCAATAGCTGACACAAGCAAAGATATGAACCCTGATGTTTCTATTTTATAGGTGAAAAGCTGAGACTGAAAAATAGACTTTCCCAAAATCACAGAGGGAGTAGGTGAGAGGACAGAGCTGATAGCTTGCCTGCCTGAATTCTAATCCAAGACATTAGTCATAAAACTAGACGAAAGATTTCTGTAATAAATTATAACACTAATATATGTAAGCCTGAAATGATTTAAAGTTCTTCAAAAGACCACACACTTGCTACTAAACATTTACTAATACACGAACTATTTACTAATATACTTCTCAAGAAAATGCTCTCCCCCCCCTCTTCCTGTTAACCCTAAATTACAATTTGGGGTTACCAAAAAAAGAATTATGCCTTCTCATTCATATGTATCATAAACAAATATACCCTTTTGTTCTACTTGACTTAGAATCAGTCTTTAGTGTTGGAAAACAAAGTTCTGAATCATTGATCCCATCTTCTTGTTTACCTGAGGTGCACTGTCTTTCTACTAAATATTGTCCTGCTGCTGTTTTCTTTCTAGGGCAGTTCTTCCAGCCAGGTACATCTTGTCTGTGGGTGTTACACACTCTGCACATGGCCTAGCTGGCTTTCTCAGGAGGCAGCTGTGCAATATGCTATGTACAAATGCTGTATAATATCCAAGCTCATCAACCTTGTTGCAGAGGGGAATATGTCTGCATCAAATTATAAAGTCCGCTTTGTGTCTGGGCTAAAATACCAATACTATAGCTTCATTAGTTCTTACTTGCCCCAGGCAGCCTGTTATACTATTCTATTCTCTGATAAGCCTTATTAGATCTCTTGTTCTGAAATCTTAGGATTTAAACTAGATATATTTGGTAATATGTCTAGAGGCAGCTACTCTAATCCGAGTAACATCAATACACATAACTCCATTGAAATTATATGACTTGAAGAAAACAAATACTGTAGAAATGATCTTAACATTGTTGTACAGGAATACCTGCCAAAAGTACAGCACATGGGCGGGGTCCTGTATCTGGCACATATGGTGATATATTATGTTTTAAGCTATAGTACATGAAATCTTGATCACAGTGTAGTGATGAGCAAAGCTACCACCATTTCAATGAAGTTAGGATTTCAGTCCATACATAAAGCTAGTAATATTTATAACATCCATGGTAAACTATACTAGTTGATTGTTCATCCTGAAATACATGGATTTGAAGGTTCTTGGTACTGAATATTGCTGCTAGAAAGGGAAAAGTGGCATGAATTACCCTCTTGGTAAGATAGAAAAAATCCTTTGTATGACCATTGGTTTCTGACGTGAAAGCATTAAAACCTGCATGCAATTCTCTAATTTAGGCTGGTCAGAAAATAAGATTCCCCCTTGACACAGCAGTGAACTTCTGTATGTGCTGTCTTATGGAAAGATGGCGTTCAGTTTTATCCCTTCCTGAAAAAGATAAATGTACACAGTGACAGATGGAGCCAATGTCCCTTTTAATCTCAGGTGAAGAGACACTTGACCGAGCATAGAAGAGTTTTTAAGACTGCTGTAACTTGGGACAGTTGTGAGTGGCTCACATTGGTTTAACAGTAGGATTGTGAATTGAGGGGCAGGACTACATGTATATTTGGCATATTCTCTTAGGAGAACATCTACCAAGCAGCTTAGGGCTGGAGAAATCAAGTTTCATCTTAACAGCACAGTATGAGCACATGTGCTGTAGACAAGAGAGTGAGTCCATGCGACTGGTTTTGTGAAAGCAGGAGCTAAAGGACCATGAGACAACTGTGAATTGAGCTTCCTTTGCTTATGTGGAAATATAAGACATTTTGTCCTGTTTTATTTATGTGGTAGGTTATATTTATTTGTTTCCTGTTTTGGCATATTTATACAAGTGACATTCATCTATATAATTTTATTTTTAAAAAACATTTAAATACCTTTAAGAAGGATAGATATTTATATAAATATGAATTCTAGATTTACTTTGTAAGGCATTTATAATTACTGCTATATTTCTTATTTACTTATTATACTATGCAATGAAACAAAATCCCAGACAGAAATACCAAATGAGCATCCTGCTCCTTGCTCAGAAGGAGCTCCTTACTTGAGTAGTGTTAGCAGAAGAGATGTGCTCAAGCTGTCTGTAAAATGATGTAAGTCAAAACATTGGGTCCCTGGGAGCTGTAAGCCTTAGAATTGTAGATTCAAACACAGAGGGACCAACTCTGCTTTCTGTGGGAGACAGCCGAAACGGTGAGACCCTGGGAGTGCTGCTTTCAGACAAAGCACTTAGTGTTAGTTATGCGTAGATATTTTAGTGTCAGTTTTCCTAAAGCACGTGGAAGGGTACAGCAAACCAAAATTGTTTTATCTGCCTTTTTGGTAGTTTATTAGCAATCTGATTATCTCCCTCCAACCTGTTCCAGATGTGGCTGGCTGTGGGCTGGGAGAGCTTGGTACGAAATGAGAATTTGTACAGTGCTGGTGAGTTGCTGTGGAGCTCTGCGAGGCTTTTCTTAAAATAACTAAATAAAGTTTTGATCCAGGTTTTCAAACTTGCCTTGTACTTTGGCTTTGCCAGGAGAATGGCGATGCTCGCAAGTTGGATGGCTGCGTGAATAAGCCCTTGTGACGGGCTGTGTTGGTGTTAATGAAAGAGGGTACGTGGCATATATTCCAAAGTGGCTGTGGACACTGCCAGCCTCCCTGGAGTTATTGGTGCACTGTAAATTTTTATACCAAGTTGATGGCCTGGGAGAGTCGTATTCAGATAGCCATACCCTGCGCATAAATCCAGCCTCTCAGGAGTCGGAAAGTGCAGCGGACCTGGGTACAAACTTAGTTCCTTCTGTTCATTCCTTTCAGATCTCTGCTTTGACTTTCATTATTTGAAACTTCAAATATTTAGAGAGATTAAAATTCTAAAAATCCTTGCATACGTGCCCTTTATACTGATCCCTCATACTGATTACAAAAATACTGACTGCTTTCTGCTGTACTGGTTCTGATAGTCTGGGATATGACGTCTGTCACCATCTCCCAAAAATACAGATGGGAGTGGAGCAGAGACATCGGGTGTGCTGTGAGGCTGAGCTGTCTGCAGAAAGAACTGCTTTGCCTAAGATGAACTCACTGCAATTTTTTCCTTATTTTGAAGTGTTGATCTGAACAGAAGTACCTCCATCAAGGTTATGACGTGGTGAGAGCAGTCTGGTTAACAAGATCAGGATCATTATTGTGCCTGTTCACTTCCCCTGGTTTCCAGTAGCTCATTACTGAGACAGAGGATCTGGGAGACTTTCGGATATGGTTTTGAGCTTGTTTAATCTTTACATTTGGAAGGTTTTTGGGGACGCCTGAAGAGCTTTCCTGCGCAGCTTTGCACTTCCAGGTTCTGATGAGCCAGAAGCAAAATGAACATGTCTCAATCAGTTCAAAAAGTATTTATTCTTTTGACTTAGCAAATTTTGCTAGGCTTGGAAGGATATAAATTATCCCAGATTGTTTTAAGGCTCAGTCATCTAAGGTGGAAAGGTTGTGAGACCCTTAATGCTGCACATTCACTCCCACAAATAAAGCCTTACCCTTGCACCTGTGCCTCTTAAATATATCTGTACGATAGAATAAGGAATGTTTGCAGTATCTTTATGGTTTACCTGATTCTATCGGTAGGTGTTGGTGTTTTTCTTTATTAACAAACCCTTTGACTTTGAAGCCTCAGCTGAAATACTTCTTGACCTTTACAAGTGAATCGGCGAGACACTAACCATGTGAGGTGGGTCATATGGAACAGATTTAGATACAAACTCATATCATCCTACCAGAGGAATGCAAAGTCTCTCCCGATCCCTTCCACAAAGCTGCATCATGTGTGTGAGATAAATCCAAGGGACACAAGGGGTTGCCAGACAGCGCAAAGGACAATAACTTTGCTATCTCAAACAAAACAGACTTTGAGATTTCACTCTTAAAGGTGTAGTAACCTTCTCCCTTGGCCATTGTGAATTACTGTGTGAGGATGTAGGGAGTGGAATGAAGAGGGATTTATAGCTCTTTAGAATCCGTGGTGGTCTGGCAAAATGCATAAGGGACTGCATGAGCATGAAGGTGCCTTTGAGAGCTGCATGAGATTTTAAGAAGTTGGAAGCAATAAAGAGTTCAACTTTTTTTCTGCACCCTAGAGCATCCTGAAAGAGAAGGTTCTATCAGTTCTTGTTTTACACACAACAAATCTGTGAGGGTAACAAGGGTTTTCCTGAGAGCTCGGAGGTAAATTTTCTTCCCTTCATGTCATCACTTGTCAAAATGCTAAAATGCATGCTGTTTGAGTACTCGTACAGGAGAGGTTACACGAAACGAGTACTGTGCTGAGAAATGCAGCTTACAAGTGTAAACCAAAGAAAACTGCTCAGGTGTGAAGTATGTGGAGCAGAGGAAGGGAGCAGCAGTGGAGATTAAGCATCATCATCTGTCTGTGTGTTTCAGGTGTGCAGTTAGTGACGTGGATCCTCAGAATATCCATCATCATGAAAGCTACTCCATGTGAGACGTGCTCCTTGTGTCACTCTCCCGTACAATAACCCTAGGGCACTAACCTAAGGCACGGGGCACCTCACTTTCCTTGTTTGTTTTGGCAATACTGAATACAGGTTTGTTGGATTTCAGGTATTTTTTTGAGAAGATGCAGTTACTGTTTTACTTACTCAAAGTCTGTTTAGGGGAAGAGCATCTTTAAGCCTTTAGGCAATAGTTTAGCTGATTGGGACTTTTTTGTCTTGTCTTGCTTTCTGCAGGAGGAACCGCTTTGGGAGGAGAGGTTGACAGTGTGCAGGCCCTAGTGATTAAGACATTTTTTCCCCAGTGAAAAAAGGAAATTACGTCTTCCCCTGGGAACAGGAGGAGGAGTTACACAACAGAAGACCATTATGGTCATCTTCTGCCGCTCATTTTGATAGAACCCACAAATCCAGCTGACAGAGATTGTGCTTAAACTTTTGAGCTTTTTGACAGAGACAGAACTTAAGGCTAACCTGTTCTTTAGCATTTTATTGTGACAAACCATAAGTGATTAACTATACAAGCACTTCCCTGCTCGGTATCATGATTCTTTATGAATCCTCCTCTAGCTTTCCCATCGATTTCTGGAAGGAGATGCCCGTAGTGTGTCTACAAGCTGGGCATTGTGATGTGTTGTGATGTCCAAGTTCCATTTCAGCGCCGAGTAACAGCTGAAGCTTTCGGAGGGTTTGGGTGTGCAGGAGTGCTGAGTTCTGTTGGAAATCTTGTTGGTGTGTTACAGTGGGAACCACCGAGGCACAGCGCTTCAGCGGTTGGGCTCCTGAACCCTGGGTGACCTGCTTTGTCACTGGTGAAAGGTAGGAAAATGTGAGCATCAGCCCTGCTGAGACAAACCTTGGCAATTTTAGTTAGAGAGGTGTCAGACTCGTGACCAACATCATTCTTCATTCCCTTATTTCAGAGCTTTTTCTTTCAAAGTGCTTTTGCCTTAGGACTCTACAACTCTGACCTCTAGCACCGATATTATACCTTTAATTATGTCTGCTAGACAAATATGTCACCTTCAACTTACTTTAGTCATGGTGTGCCATGAATCTCCCTTGGCCAACACACTGTAAGGTTCTGGGCTTGACAATGCTATTAGCAGGGAAGCATTTTAAGCTGTTCATTGTATAATCATCCCTGTAAGGCGGTGTTTTTCTCTAAATTAATCAGCAGGGCTTGTATTTAATCAACAGTGATACATGTATATTTTTTTCCGACGATTACAGACCTCTGTCTCTCCCTCATGGTAAGCTGGGTGATGCAGTTTATCTGATTTGTGGGATTTTAATAAGTTTGGCCTGCACATAACTAAAGGTACGCTTGACCTTGAACATAATAGTGGAAGAGGAGCTACAGCCCCTGTTGCTGACAAAGCAAACAGTTTAACAAGGAAATTAAAATTTTATTTTCTTTCAGTCTTTATCCTTTTTTAGTTAACCTACAGGGGAAGAAAAATACAGCTTGAGCTACATCTGCACCAATCCTCAGATTATTAATGTTCCTATTAAAGAGCAATGAGGATAAAGAGCAAATAGGAAAGAATAGGAATTTCATTTGCTTGCTGGCACTACAGTGTAAAACATTATTAAGATGATTTGTTAAATAATAGAAAGGGTTTTTCATTTCCTAATTTTCCAGCTGCAGCTAAAGCTATCTCCCGGCAGCCTGCTTCTCATTCCTTAATATTTAGACTTATGGGCCAATTTGAGAGTATTTTCTTTCCTGCCATGATTAATGCTTCTATGAAACAATGTCATCGCAAGCCATCTACCTACCTTGTCAGCTTGGCATCAGTCTGGCTGTGCTGTGCTGTAATTTATGGCTTCAGCCAGTAATTTGCAAATCTAATGTTGGGGAGGCTATGAGGATCTGAAATTTGAATGCTTTTTACTGATTTGGTAAATATCTCCCCCATTAGTAAAACAAATGGCACAGGGATCAGACATCATCTCCAAGGCTCAATAAATATTTTATCAGCCATAATGGAAATTGTCAAATTGATCTAATTGTACAATACGTTATCAACAAGATATCAAAGTTGGACACGGCCTCTGCCCTTGTCTATCATTTCCAGCCTTTTGTCTTCGATTGTGACTTCCTGGGAGAAAAGTGGGAAAGTGCAGAGTTCATTGCAAAGTGGTGAGAATAACGTACCGGGTGAATATCCATTCAGAAGATAAATTCTGGAGAAATAATTAACTCTCCCCTGCTTGACTATAAAGCAGGACTGCAGAAGGTTCATGTAAATCTCCCAGATGGTAACTGATATTTTTACGTTGAACCTATACACGTTGGTCTAATACCTAAAGGCAAATTATCCATCACGGATACTGCCTTTGAGGTAACATTTGGGGCTTCGTTCCTTTTAGCAGCAGCTGAGTGAATTCAAAAGCAAATTTTACTCCTCTGGAAGCAGGTGTAGGAATTGTTTAATTAATTTATTTTTAAAAGTTTAGGAGAAAAATGACCTAACTTTAGCTAGAATTGAATGTAATTATTACTCTGCTTGAATTCAGTGAAAATTGCCAGTCACAGGAATTCCAGATTTGTAAATAATTAGTTATTCGAATGCCTGATTTTAACAAGGTAAAATTAGAAGACTTTGCCGTGCAAAAATTCATGCTTGTAGAGTTGCCTTGTTGAACTTCATGCTATAGAGATGTTTATTACAGCTCTTTTTGAGATATTTTTGTGTGCGTGTGAGGGAATCCTATCCAGATAGAGAAAAATCCTTTTATAAAAAATGATAAGAACAATTTCTCATTTAAGAATTTCCTGAAAAGTAAAAAGTGAGGGCGGCTGTGTTTTCCTCTGCTGATGGGAGTGAGAGAAACAGCTCTCCAGTTGCTTTTTCATCACTGTAGATGAGCCATATGTTTGTTCTTTCTTTCAAATGTGCTTTTAAAGTATATGTTCAGTTTTCCACCACTGCCATTCTGTGTTCTGCAGAGTAAGCGGGGGCGTCGTTCAGAGGGTTTTCTCCAAAGGAGTTGTGGATATGATTTTTTATTTTTATTTTATTATTTTTTATACCAGGATCTGAGCATGATGGAGTCATAGCTCAATAGATAATATCAAGATCTTGACTTTATTAAAAATTGTTTTAGAATACTGAATTCAGGTAGCTTTAGACTCTATTCTGTAGCAATTCTGTGGTAAGTAGTGGATGTGATTCACGTTTTGCTAAAGAGGTGACATATCTAAATATTTGGCTCAGTTGCAACATACGCCCATTTTCAGAGCAATGACCTGAGAACACACAGTTTGGGAATCCTTAAACTGCTTAACACTTGTGGTTAGTGATGCAAATCTGACCAAGAAATAGTTACTGAGTACCAAGGCAAGGCGGCGCGTGGTCCTGAAGGAAGGAACAGAAGAGCATGTATTTGGCATTATGGCTGTTGATAGTCCTTCAGCAGTGCAGGTTGACCAGGAACTATGTTGTTCTTCATATTTAAGGGCAAACAGGGAGTGGGAAGGGCTAGGGCAAGCATGTTAAACTGGTGCTGGCGGTACATCAAGAGTCTTTGGGCATCCTTTGTATCAGAATATAGGGATCTGCCAGCAGGAGAGATGGGAGCCACACTCAGCACAGATCGTTTGAGGTCTCATGGTCTTGAATCTGTTGTGTCATACAGAGTGTGGGGAGTTAAGGATTTTTCTTCCCCTCTCTCCTTGTCCTCCCCTCTCCTAGTGCTGACTTCCATGAAGACACACGCTTATGACTTTGTGGAACAGTGAAGATTTGAGGAATAAAATCCCAATTATGGGTTCTTTTTTGGTCTGACTGGGGGGTGACTAATTCCCAGTCTCTTGCCTTCTAACCGTGGTGTTCTCTGTAACATCTGAGAAGCACTTGTGGTATTTTTTTTCTGTCCAGCTCACATGCACTGGGCACAGACCCATTTTGTTTGAATGGCCCAAGTGATGACAAACTTGTGGGTGTGAGCAAGCTCAGACGTTAGTGCTCATCTGCTCCACATCAGTTAAATTTGGTGAGAGCCCTATCGATTTTTAATGCGAGGTTCGTGCGATCCTTTTCTTTGTATCCCATGCACACTCCCACCTCCAAATCAGCAGACTTAGATTTTTATCTATAATTGCTTCTGGTGGGGGGGGAGGGAGTTGTTCTTAAGCATTCATTTTCTAGGCCAACAATAACCCCAGCCTAGACGAATAACTCCCTCCTAGTTCCTACGGAGAGAAGTGTTAGACTACACAGACAGTGAGGTCATTCGTAGTCACTATTGTTTCTTGATAACCCAATTAAGAAAGTGCAATTTATCTAGCCTGTTTCCATTTAATTATCTAATTTGTCT
>JAOXNG010000008.1:1121342-1132840 GCA_028566535.1 Scolopax minor | reverse complement strand
CCTACCATGGGCAGGGACACCTCCCACTAGAGCAGGTTGCTCAAAGCCCCATCCAGCCTGGTCTTGGACACCTCCAGGGATGGAGCATCCACAACTTCTCTGGGCAACCTGTTCCAGTGCCTTACCACCCTCACTGTAAAGAATTTCTTCTTAGTATCAAATTGAAATCTCCTCTCTTCCAATTTAAAACTGTTGCCCCTTTTCCTGTCACTACACTTCCTTACAAAAAGCCACTCTCCATCTCTCCTGTAGGCTCCCTTCAGATATTGAAAGGTCATTATAAGGTCTCCCAGGAGCCTTCTCTTCTCCAGGCTGAAGAACACCAGCTCTCTAAGCTTGTCCTCATAGAGGAGGTGTTCCATCCCTCTGATCATCCTCATGGCCCTCTGCTGGACCCATTCTAACTCATCCATGTCCTTCCTGTCTTGAGGACTCCAGAGCTGGACACAGTACTCCAGGTGGGGTCTCACGAGTGCAGAGTAGAGGGGTTGGCTTTCTGGGCTGCCAGTGCACATTGCTCTGGCTCATGTTTAGCTTCTCATCCACAAGCACTCCCAAGTCCTTCTCCTCATGGCTGCTTTCCAGCCATTCTTCACCCAACCTGTATTTGTGCCTGGGATTGTCATGTCCCAGGTGCAGGACCCTGCACTTGACTTAGTTAAACTTCATGGGCTTCACAAGTCCACCTCTCCAGCCTGTCCAGATCCCTCTGGATGGCATCCCTTCCCTCCAGCGTGTCTACCACACCACAGAGTTTGGCATCATTGGCAAACTCCCTGAGGGTGCACTCTATCTCACAGTCCATAGCTCCAACAAATATCCCAGTTGGGATATTTGCTCCAGTCCTCCAACAAATGGTCCCAGTACGGACACCTGAGGAACACCACTCATCACTGGCTGCCAATTGGACATTGACCACAACCCTTGGAGTGTGGCCATCCAGCCAGCTCCTTATCCACTGAGTGGATCAGTCCATCCACCATCAGTGGATCCATCACATCCATGACTTTCCAATTTTGAGACCAGGATGTCATGCAGAACAGTGTCAAATGCTTTGCACAAGTCCAGGTAGATGACATCCGTTGCTCTGCCCTTGTCTACCAAGTCTGTGGCAGTATCGTAAAAGGCCACCAAGTTTGTCAGGCACAATCTGCCCTTGGTGAAACCATATTGGCTGGAAAACAAGGAAACACACACAACCTTCAGAGTATCATTAGGAAATACTGGACACTGGAAGCAATAGCAAGAGCTATTCCTCTGTCTCCTTCATTTCAGCCTTTAAGAGCCTTGCAACAGACATTTTATACTAATAGAACAAGAGGTTTGTCACCATGCAATACTAACAAAGTAGACAACAATTTAGTACAGTTAGAGGCCTGCTTTAGCATTTCAATAATTAGGTAGCCATTCAGTCAGATTAAGCCCCTCTAGTTACCAGCTTGTGCAGCAAGACACACAAGCAGCATTATATACAAATCCCTGGGAAAGTACTGGTTCTCTTACAGGCTAGGGACAATGTAACGCAGAAAAGTTGGGAATGACCACAGTTCTAACACTGTAATTGGTAGGTGCATTCTCCAAACACCTAAAATTGTTGTGGGTTTTTTTATTATTGTTAAATAGTTTCATGTTCCAGCAGAACTACCAGAATACTGAATAAGAAAAGCAACATCAAGTTAGATTTCTTCCACAAAAACTCATTCTTTAAAGTTAAGCCTGAATTTATGTCTGTCAACAGCTAAAGCTAGAGTGGAAAGACTTAGTGTTCAGGTCAAGCAACTCGAAATTGCTGTGGAACAGTCCTACTACAAGCCAAACTTGGGACAGGGGATCTTAAAGCTCTCAGATAACCCCTCTGTTCAGGTCAGAACACAAAGAAACATCCATACCTTTGTAGCAGATGTTTTAAAGAGGCACACGGCAAGGAAAGGAAGTTATTTTATGCATAGCAGAAAATCAGATTTCAAGATAGGAAATTTATTCTGTGCTAGACACAGACCAATAAAGTAATTGAGACTCAGATGAAGACAGTAACCCCCAAAAGGATATTAAGAGTAAATAAAGCTTCAGAGGCATGACAAGGGAGGACTGAGCAAATTATTTTCTGAACTCCAAGATGCAAGGAAACAGTTGTCATCAATCAAGTTAACACAGATATTACAAAGGAAATTAAACAGACACAGGTCTGTAACTTCTTTTTCTCTTCATAGCTTGCAATGTGTACAGCTTACAAAAACTAACAAGACTAAGAAAGGTATTGCTGGGCAGGAAAGTTAGCCAATGCAACAATGGTCATGAGTTTCAGATGTTGCTTAGAACTCGAGAGTAGTTTCCTACAGGAGTAGACAGTGTATTGTTCTGCAAGAGAAGCTGCTATATCAAGCTTCACTTTGAGAGAAGCTGACATGCTGGAAAGAGGTCACTTGTTTATTACCAAAACTGGTCTTGGAGGAGGTAATCACATTTAGTCAGTCAAAAACACAAGACAGGTGAGTGGCCACTAGTTTGGGCTTGCTTACTTTGAGAATCAGAGGGCTACATGCAGCTTACAACAAGTGTCAGAGTTATGTTAATCCAGCCTTGAGGATCATTTAAGTGTGGAAATCCTACAGGACAAAAACACTTCACTGCACACTTCAGGAATCAGTGCAAAAAGCAGCAAATATCAGGAGCGCAGCTAAGCCAAGAAGAAAAGCTTAGATGTATTGGTCAATCGAGGAAGGACTGATCTGATAGCAAGAGGTAACTACAGAATAACTGCAGTGCTAGGATAGATGATATGATGCAGAAATACACATAATTAGCTAGTAGGCAACCAATCATGTTAATAGACACACAGCATCACACACGCGCCCATAGTAGGTGACTAGAACTGCACACACTCATGAAAGACTTCTGTAGCATTAGCCAATACAAAAGCAACTGCTGGAAGCAACAAAGTGAGGAAGACAAGAACTCTGTTTGCTTGGTCCTGTTAATTTAAGTCCAAACAGGAACAGATATGCCTTATGAAGTTAAGTTGCTTTTTTCTTGGGTATATCCCTGATTTAAGCTAAATTTGAAAACACTGAAAAAGGTCTTTCTGAATTATCTTTTTAATTATGAACCAGAAGACTCTTAATTCCAAGAAGTTGAAGGCACAAAACACAGCTTGTTTTGAAGCACAGCCTCATTACATTGTGAATGGAACTGGATGCCACAAGCAGAGACAGCTGGAGCATGGTTTCTGATGCATATGCCCAAATTCATTTGAATGAAGTAGCTAAGTGTTGTTACTGATGGCCAGAACAGATTCCGAGCAGAAAGCTAGAGAGACTTCAGAGAACTAAAAAGCAGCAACCAGAATCATGCAGAAGTATACAGTTGAGCAGAAACTACGTACAGAGAAGATCCAGATGCACAATTCCACACACATCCTGTGTATTTCAGGAGACAGACCAGAACTTTTGACGCAAGGGATAAGAAACAGGTCCAGCCAATAAAATTTACTTCCCTCTATGAATAGTGGGCAGCCACATGATTCAAAGCAGAAAACTCTGGTATGGGAGAGCAAAGGTGCCTAAGGCTGCCTGTTGTCTGAGTTAAGGTCTCCTTGATGCATTTCCATTTGCTGCTTTGAATTGCAAAATCAAGGTCCGATGTTTCCATTCCTCTAACAATCCTTGTATGCAGCCTTGGTGAGAACACAAGGGAAAGAGCATTTTGCCTAAAACAGCTGTTCTCCATCTCCAAAGTCATTTATACCTGCTCACCTAATGTCAAAACCAAGCAGCTTCTCCTGATAATACCGAGCTAATAAAGCTGCATGAGACAAACATAATCTACTCTTATTCTGCCTCATACTTCACAGCCACAACTGTCAGCTAAATTCCAAGGCTGAACCTCTATCACCGATAAGTAAAAAGAAATTAGGCACTCATTCCCTTGATGCAGCTTCCAGACTAAATCTACAAAACCATTGGGGGCACTAGTAATTGACACCAGTTAAAAACAAGAGGTTTGTTGTTGTTTTTAACTTCCCATAGAGCACTGAACAAAAATGGCTTTTCTAGAAGCTTCATCCATATTCCACTCTTTCCTCAGCTGTTCTCCAAAGTCACTTGGGTATTTGCTAGCAGCTTGTCACTATAACCTGGACTTTAAGCAGGTTATTTCTGGTATACAATATTGTGAAAAATCAATGATACATCCAGGACCTAAAAAAATTCATCTTAGTCAGCAGATAAATTAGATCTAATAGCCTGACACAAAGTTGAATACTCAGCTTCAGTAACACCAGAATTTTAAATAGGCAAGAAGTACTGCAGCACCAGGAAGTCAAAGGAGCCTCCCAAGCTGTCCCTGAAACCCCTGAAGTCCAAATCCAAATACTTTATGTGCAAGAAATTTTCTAAAAGCTGGTTCAAACAAGTGGCATTTCTCAAACTCAGATTGAACTCTGAAAGCTGCTTATGACTGCCATATGGTCCAGGTTTCAAACAATTTATTAATTACTATAAAAGGCACCAGGATATCCTACAAGAAATTAGTCACTTTTTTCCCAGCTTAAACAAGCCCCATAATAATCAGTGGCAAGGAATATTCAAAGGAAGAAATAGAGACGTTGGTTCTGTGAGAATTGATATACCAAGCATTAGCATTTCCTATATGGGGTTTTGAGACTTTGGGGAACTATGTTTCTGCTCACTCATCTGTTGGTGATGTCACACCAACATTTCTCTGCTCCTTCCACAATTTTATTTTTAAACTGCTGGATTAGCATGGTCTACCATCAGGCAAGCTCAAAACACATTTGCACACATTAGAAAGCCCTGAAGAAGGCTTCAGCATTTGAGACAGTTTGGAGGACACTGGACTTAGAGCTCTCTATTTAACATCGCTTAAAAGCATTTTACATACAAGGCAATAGTGCAAATGCAGATTCCACTGTGCAAACACATAAAAACACATACTGTGTCCATTGTTCATGCACTTCCAGCCTCTGAGATGAAGACAACTTTAAGAAGTTCCTTTTGCATTTTCAGCTCAAGAAATATTATATAAAAAAAGAACCCAAAACTTAGTTTAACACTGAAGCCATTGTATTTGACAATGCACAATAGCAATTCTACTCCCTTCTTCCAGCATCATTATTTTGGAGTTCCTGGAATTTCAGAGATTTCTTCTTAAAGCAATTTTAAGAAGTTAACAAGAGGTAGCAGAAGTTACAACTAAACTGGATTATTATAGTTCAAACAAAAACAAGCATCTCTCCTTGGAATAGTCCCACTGCTCAAGGAAAAACCTGTAATTCCAGCAGTTTTGTCAGATACACCTTGGATACCAGTGACTAGTAATCCTATTTGTGGGCCATAGGCATAACTATCAAGCACAGTGAACCTGTTCAGTGATTAGTGGAATATTTCAAAAACAGCCATCAGAAATCTCCTTAGCACCACTGACTGTCACAACTAATCCTTAGAAGAGAGCAGTTGCAGCCTTCTCTCCTCCCACCTTTGAGGCTTGTTTCCCTGTATTAATATTGGTTGAAACTAAAAATACCTTTGGCACATCATAATTCTATTAGCATTCTGGCACACAAGTGCTTTTTTTCATTTCTGTAATGCATCTGTTCCTATAACAATTTACTAACAGCTCTAAGCATATCAGCTGCAAACACAGCTGATCTTGATTTCTAAGAGAACAATTTGAACAAGAAAAAGAAATCTTTTCCCATTTATATGCCTATGATGTAAAGCTATCTGTATTATTCTACTGAAAGCCCAGAGGCCTGTAACACTGGCTTCTAGCCAACACTAGATTAGAAAGATTTACCAAATACAAACTGACCTTTTGCTCTAAAGCATTCCCAAAGCTGTTGTTCTTAATTCTGTCCACCCACAGCTGAGTGTAACACAACAAAAAAGTGTCTGCCCATTGCACAGTTACCTAGAGAGAAGCATCTCTTCCAGCGACGGTACAGAGACATGATGTTCATTCCTTCTTGCACTGGCTGCATGAAGATGCAAACAGGAGTAGTCCTTCAAAGATCTCTACAGCATTAGCAGGTCTCAAAGCTGATTACAGTGATCCCCATGGTAATCTGTGAAATAATGTTTCACACTTTCAAACTGTTCCGCATTGGATTCACAGAAGGAAAGTGTGCAGTGGGTGCCTGTGCATACCCATGCACAAAGAGCTGTGACTTTCACTGGAGAGCTCTAATACATTTCAGCAAAAAAGGAGAATTCAACATCATCCTCTATTTCAGTACTTGGCACTAACTCTATCCCCCGAAGCGTTTGGTGGCTTCAAATCAACAGCTGAACGTTGATTATTCATCTTGGTTTTGTTTTTTGAGCGATTTCCCTGGGAGCTGCTATCACCTTCTCCAGGTGTGTCCCCCTCCTGCCCCTCCAGGTGCTGGTGGGCTGTTCCGCTTCGTTAGCTAATTTGGGGTCAGGGAGGCCAAGACAAGTACTTTAATCTCAACAAGAGTCAGCAGCTTTAGTCAGCCTCTGTGTTCCTGGAGGTTCCCTGAGATAAAACAGAAGTTACTGTTATTTTAGTTTGGGTATCACAGAATCATCATGCTTGGAAGGGACCTCTGAGATCATTGAGTCCAACAAAAAAAAAACCCAAAAAACCAAAAAAACCAAAAAACCAAACAAACAAAAAACCCAAAACAAAACAAAAAAAATCCAAAAACCCAACAAAACAAAATCCACAACACCCCACCACCCTTGACAATAAAATTACTTCACATGATGTTATTATAACATTTATTTTAGGCATCAGCAGATCAATTTTCTTCTTCTGTGCAGTAAGATCAGAATGGTTTACAATGACTGAAGCCCATGATTCTTACCAGACCAGCTAAAGCCTCACTCTTTGAGGTCTCTCATGGGAAGCTGTGAAGGCTTATCCAGGTTTCCATCAGCAGGACTGCACGGGGACTCTCTTCAGTGAGGCAGAAGCAGGAGGGTGACCCTAGACTAAGCCTTGTCATGCTGCTTTGGGCAGGGAGCTCGTCCCTCATTCAGTGCCCCGAGGAGATAGATCTGCTCTGGGAATCACCTGGGGCATGTGGCTGTGGATGTGGCCTGTGCAACTCCCCTCGTATTTACTCAGGAGGCTGGAATGCGAGGCACGGACAAGGCAGGGTTTTCTCCAAGAGGAAGGATGATGTTTCGTGGCCAAGAGGGTTGAATGGAGAACTAACCTCCCCTCGCTGCTCCTGCTGCTGTGTTCCCAGGAAGTCACCCAAGACAAACTTGCCCGAAGTGGCCACTGATGGCACGTTCATCATGATCTTTGAATGCCCAACTCGATTCTGCTGGCACCAGAGGGGCTCAGCTCCTGGGAACATGGGGGAGTGCTCCAGAGGTTCGATGCCCATCCCCTTTTCCTATTTCCTGAGCTGTGAAGGGAGTTCATTAGGAATCCCCACCAGTGCGTTATGAAACTAACGCAGCTCTTTGGCCCCCTGCATGTTAGAGACAGAGCCTCTCCCTGTGGCTAAACCTCCCGAAGCCCAGTCCCAAGCAGGGGGTTAATGGAAGTGAACACAAAAACTGGTGCTTCTCTCACCAGTTCTGTCCCAAACACACACCTATTCTGGGAGGAAATGCAGTGTTTCACTGAAGCTCCAGTGCCATATTTTGATTAGGAAGGAAGAAGCCAAATGCTAAAGGCATGGTTTTCCCTTCGTCCATTTTGCTGTCTTTTAATTTTTCCTTTCCTTTCCTTTTTTTTTTTTTTCTATCTTGAAATAGATGGGAAAGTATTATCGTATCCCACGAGATTTTGAGAGAATTAATTGCTGGTAAAAGCATGTTAAGAGCTTTTGATGGCTGAAGTAATTTGCAATGACACAGGGTCTAGAAGGGGTAGAGGGAAATCTAAGTCTGAGGGAAAAAATAAGTTTTTTAATAAGGAGGCCCCTCACAAGCAGAATGCAGTCTTGCCATGCTTAGGACTCAGAGGGCTTTTCCTCATTTTGGTGGTGTCCTGTGTGATTTTTAAAATGTACTTTTTTGAGTGAATTGTGAAATGGATCATCACGGCGGTTGGTGTGGGACATCGAGCACCTTTTCCACGTCTGTGTCATTGAACTTACTTTGCTCTCTTAAGGAAAAAAAAGTGCTAAGTCTCTTCCTGGTAAAACAGTGGTTTTCTTTAGACCACAACCCCTTAATTAACCCCTTTTCTTCCCCCACACTTAGGCTTTTCAGTACCTGAGGGGTTTTATTTGGAAGGATTCCTGTTTTGCACACTAGTTCAATGTTATTTCACCTCCAACCACCCAGATCCCCTGTGTCAGTGCATTTCTAGTGGTGGTGTTAGAAAAATGAAAGCAGCATTTGTTTTTAAAAAGCATTTGCTTTTTAAAAAATATAAGTTCCCAGCACTGTGGAAAGTGACCTGTTCTGAAAGTTTACTCAAAAAAAAAAAAAGAGTGAAATCTTTTCTTTATAATAAAAAAATGTTCCTGCATGAAAGGATAAAATAGACAATGTGAAGGTGGAACAGTTGAAGGTGTTGTCGTCAGAAAAACAGTTTGAGAAATCACCTGCTTTGATTACTGAAGCTGCTGTGGGCAATGGAACTGTGTGTTTGTCTCCGTAACTAAGATAGTCCTGAGCCTGTTGCTCATGGGCCACTCTGATGTATGTCCTCAGAAGTTCTGCCAACCAGGACCTTCAGATTATGCCCAAGAGCTGATGTTAGTCCTGTCATATGTCTCTATTAATGATATGTACCATCCAGCTTTCTCCTTACTATTTCTTGTTTGGAATCCTGCATTGCAAATAGTTCTCCTTTCTTTCTTCTCCCTATAGCAATCGTTTGGTATCAGCTGACCCACATGTTGTTTCTTCTCCTGTTCCCCTGCAGATCGCCGATGACCTGGGCAATGAGAAGTTCTGCATCGATGCCAACCAGAGCGGAGCCGGGAACTGGCTGAAGTACATCCGTGTGGCCTGTTCCTGTGAGGAGCAGAATCTCGCCCTGTGCCACGTTAACGACCAGGTAATGACTCTCACACTTTATTCTAAGCCCAGTCCACTGCATGTCCTTCGGTCCTTGTCCCTCATCTGGAGGTTGGTGGTGGTGCATTTTTGTATTTCTTGCATGTAGTTCCCATCTGACTGGGAAGAAGAGCTGGTTTTCTTCATTATTATTTTTTTTTCTCTGTAACGACCACTCTTTTAAAACTTCTTAATAAATAATTTACTAAAAGGGGGTGGACAGCAAACAAGTGCTTCTCTTCAGGAGGAAGAGAAAGACACAAAACCAGCTCTCTCCACTTTCTCTCCTGGTGTTGGTTGGTGGTTACTTCTGTTACTGAAACTGATAAGGATTCTTTGGATTGTGAAGCTTCAAAGGATAGGGATGTCTGGAAGTGTATTTGTTTCTCACAAAAACTAAGAGAGTAAGATATAAACATAAATAGAAAAGAAGAATATCAAATGTAAGCAGGTATGTCTGTGAGCTGATACCTGCTTTCACCAAACTCAGTGAGTTCATAATTCACAAGTAGGCAGGGTGCCTTTTGGGTACAAACCCCCTTATTCAAACTCCTAGGTGCTCAGAATAAAATTACTAGTTTGCAAAATCAAGTTCTTCATCCTGGTCCTAAGAAACACTGATCCACTAAACACCGACGCAAAGGTGGCACACAGTTTCAGACACTGTGCGAGGTCTAGTTGGAGGGTACAGTATGTTTTTACACTTTGTTACCTTTTATTTCCACATTAATAATCAGGAAGTGTAGGGGAAGGTGTTACAGATCATCCTCCTGAGTGTGAGTTTTGAGCCTGTGGTGGCTTCACGGGGCCAAGGGGTTGAGCTGGATCCCCCACAGAACTCTGGGTGTGTGTCCAGGGCCGTCGTACGCTTTAAAAACAAATCCCCTCGTTTTCCCTGTGGGATATATTTAGAAAACTAAATTTGTCCTGACTTCAAGCTTGCTTTCTTGTGCACAAGGGGGATTCCTGCTGGAGCTGGAGCATCCTCGGGTGAGGATGGAGGGAGCTCAGGAGTGACTCCCAAAGCCAGAGACGTGCTATAAATGTTGAGACTGAGCATTGCTGGGTCCTGCCCAGTGCTATCTCCCAACGCTGCTGGCTTTAACTTTATTTAGTTGCACATTGCTAGCAGGGCAGATATTTTTTTTTCCATAACAGGGACTCAAAAAAGCAGGAGAAAGGCTTGATCATTGCTGCTCAGTAGGCATGGAAAGGCTTCATTTCTGTTTGTGAGTACATAAAGAAAAGAAAAGCTTTGGCAATAAAAAGGTTACCCACAGAATAACTAAGCAGCATCGTGATGATAAAAAGCCAGGACAAGCTTTTAATCACAATCATTTGCTTTGCAGGAAAAAAATAAACATGTTTCCATGGGGAGATGGTCCTTTGTGCCTCCCCAGAGCAGACTCTGTTCCTCTTTACACTCCTGTACCTTGGGCACATTCCTGGGAATGTACAGATTTTTTTTTTCCACCTGGATTTTTAGTGAAGCAATTGACAGTAGAATCGGGTCTTCTGAATGCTTTTTTCCCCCCCAATTTACAAATTAAAATGCTGCTTTAGAAAGAGATCAGTTGAGTCATTTCATTAACTTTTTTTCAATTGCAAAACCAATTGTCAAATGTAAAATAACATTAGGCAGTTTTCTGTATGTTTATTCATCCTAGAGAGGTATTTGAAAAGCTTAGAAGATCCTTGATTGACGGAGATAATTGTGTTTCTGACGGTCTGGAAAATAACGGTAGAAAAGTGATAGGATTTGCTAAATGCATCTGGAAAATGATATGTGACTTGGGCTCTATTTTTTCATGTTGCTGCTGCCGCCTTCCTGGGGCAAACACTTCACAGTTTGGCTGATCTTATTCAGGAGTCTGTAATATTAAGCAGAGTGTATGTAATAAATACAGTGGCTGGGAGCTTGCTTGCAGGGTGATAGTGGCTGCTTTTGTTTGTGTTGTGTGTATTGCAGAAGGAAGGACTAACAGGAGCTGCAGGGATGGAAAAAATCAGGCCTCTGCTTAAGAAGCCAATGTTCCATGTATATTTGTATATACATATATACCTTATCTTATACACATGTATAATGGCAATATTTTATATATATTTTACACCCGCATCCTGTGAGTCTGTTCAGGATTCCTGGGTCTGTAATACAGAGCCCTCAAAAGAGGAAATCCAAAGCAGTGTGGCTCGGCTGAAACAAAGGGAAGGCTTCTCTGAAGGAGGAAAACATCTGAACAAAAGCAAAATGTGCAGCCCCGATCTGGCCAGGAACACACGGGGCCAAGGTTTTACACGGCGGCTGCTCCCGGCTCCGGCCGGAGGCACGGGCAGGTCAGGGAGTTGTCTCAGACCAAGAACGGGTAGAAATATTGAAATATTTGCCTTTTATGTCTTCGGGTTTCCAGCACAGTTAGCTGTTGGCGGGGAGGAACCTGAAGCAGCGGCTTTTCGGCTGGTTTTGAGTCCTCGTTGCCCATCGCTCCCGTG
>JAOXNG010000008.1:146186-157624 GCA_028566535.1 Scolopax minor | reverse complement strand
GGTCCACGTGTGTACTTCTGTCCATGTGGATGCAGAGTCCTGCTGCTTAGCTTTGGCTGAGAAAATTCACTCTGGATATGAAGGCAAGTCAGGAGACACCGGTGGAAAAACAAGCCAATAGGAGAATGTAGTATACAAAAGTCTGAATCCTTTGTTTAGAGGTTGTGCTTGGGTAGTGTCACCTGTGTAACTTGCAGTTCGTGTTTTGTGCATGCATGTGAATCTGGAGCATCTGTGCCTTCTTTGCAAGGCCCCAGAGCGTTTGACCTCTTTTCACTAAGTCTATTTTTGAGAAGTCTGTGGCACCTGCCTCTATGAGTTATGGTCAGAAAGCAGTGAACAGCTAAAAAGTTCAGGAGCCAGTTAACTTTCTATCATGAGCAAAAGTAATGGTTAGATTTTCTGTCTCCGTGCATATTTTGTTTCAGTAAATATTTCTATTTCTATTAGCTCCTCGAATTCCTATGGATAAAAGAATCTTCACCACCACTCACACCCCTGGATGTGTTTTTCTTGAGATAGATGACAGGTGAGATTTGAATCTTAAGACCTGTGAGGTGCATATGGAGAGGTGGCAAAAAATCCTTTGGTCATGCAGCTGGAGACCCGAGTAAAGTAGTTTAACTGTGCAGGTGGCAATAAACAAAGTAGTTTTGTGTTAGTCCACTTATGGAAAATCATCTACTACTCCATGGATGTAATTTTTTTTGTTGGCTTAGAATATGAATTAAACAGAACTGCAGTCTGTTTTCCTCATCCAGGGCAGTGGGGACCCGTGGTAGCACAGACAGTGGAAAACCCACATAACACAGAGCTCTGGGTTTGACAGTGTGGAGATACAGCTGTACTGAGCTGGGTCAAATAAATGTGGCCAGACTAAAGCTGTCTCCTGCAAAACCACAGGAGTGTTTTTACAACACATTTTACAGCATCCATGTCAGATTTCTTACTGATGCTTAGCTTGTGACCGGTTTCTTCAAGATCTTTTTCTTTTCTTTTTTTATTTCCCCCTTTGCATCCAGGCAAGCACAAAACTGCCTGAAAATGTAAAAATCTGTTAGACCTCCAGGCACAGAAATGTTTGTCATTGGTATTTACAGATCTGCATTGGACTGGAGGATTATTAGATGGTCTGGAAAATGTTCTGTAGCCTTAGTTCTTGCCATTGTAGATTGTGCACGGTGACTTCACTGACAAGCAGGGTTAAGGATGTAAATACTCAATATTATAATCAGTGATAATGTGTTTGGGTTTCAGAGCAGTGCCTTTGTTGGGTTACTTACCTCAGGATTTAATTGGAACATCCATACTGATGTATTTGCACCCAGAAGATCGTCCATTGATGATTGCTGTTCACCAGAAAAGTAAGTACAGTTGCTTTAAGAGGAATTTCTACTAGTTTTAACGTTTGTTCTTTCTTTAATGTATTACTCGATATGTGACTGATCTGCAGTCTGGACAAAAACAAATTAATGAGTGAATTGCAACAGCCATCTTCAAATCAGAGCAAATTCAAACCCAAGCTTTAAAAGACCTCAGTCATTAGTATTTTTGTTTGCACTGCTGTGTCATAATATAAAATAAACCTTTTTTCTTGATTGTGGGGTTTTTTTTCAGTCCTGAAATTTGCTGGCCAATCCCCTTTCGAACATCTGCCTGTTAGATTTTGTACTCAAAATGGTGATTATGTCATACTGGATACCAGCTGGTCCAGTTTTGTCAATCCTTGGAGCAGGAAAGTGGTGTTCATCATCGGCCGACACAAAGTCCGGACGTAAGTCAATTGTAGATGTGATCTATTAAAGTGCTTTTCATTGAATATTCTGCAAAACAAAACAGTCTTAGTACTGAACTGGAGGTGCAATGTTGTTCCTACAGTCTGTGACAACTACCTAGAATCTGTCTTGCAGCCCATTCCTTCAGAGTAGCCTTAGAATATTTATTAAGTATGAAAATAAGTAAATTAAAAAAGGCAAAGCCAACTCTCTTTTTTAGCATACATTTTTGCACATGGTTGGTGTCCAAATTTTGTGACTATAGACATGTCTAAAATCAAAATACCAGTTTTAAACATTGATTTTTAGCTTTTACTCACCTTGTTTAAAACTGGTATTTTGATTTTAGACATGTCTATAGTCACATACACAAAAAAATAAAGCAAACCCAAAACATTAATTGACAGACATGTAGCCTGGCTTGTTTTCTTCTGGAACATTCACTTGATACAGAATGTAAATGTTTACCAAAGTAACCTCTTTTAAAAATGCAATTAGTATTGAATGTGCAAGTTAAATGTTCAGATATTTTACCCTAGTTTCCAAGAGATTTGAAAATATGACTTTCTGCCTTCCTCTTGCTTGGTTTCTTTTGTGGGAAATGGCTTTTTGGGGTGGCCTTTTGACTTTTCAAAGTGATCTTTTATTCAAGATTTTATGGGTTCTGAGTTTGACCTCTGGGTGAAGGAGGCAGAGGGGTAGATGCTTGTCAGCCTTCACTCGCGTCACTGTGGGGGTGCACTGTCTCCCCTGTGGCTTCACATGACGCACTGCCCCACAGAGCTGCTCGTGGGACAGATTGCATCCCTTTGCATTGATTCAGCAAAGCAGTCAAAATAAAATAATGATAATTTAGAAATATGTATATATGTTCTTACTCTGTTTATAGCTACCTTTTCTTCATCAACTTAATAATGAAATTTTTTTGGCTTCCTCCAGAAGCCCTCTGAATGAAGATGTCTTTGCTGCAAGAAGTAAAGAAATGAGCAGTGTTGAGAAAGAGATAAGAGAATTGCAAGGACAAATTTACAAGCTGCTTCTGCAGGTAAAGAAAATGAAAGAATTTCAGAACAGTGGCTGGCCGCCTGAATGAAAGGCTAAAGAAACTTGGGTCTATTAGGGGATGATCTATAAAAGGTCTGGAAGGAAATTTCTAATTGGAGACAGGCTTGTGTGACAGCATTAAAAATATGGCTCTGAGAAACCCACCTCATTAGAGAAAAATACTTTGATATACTTGTCAAACCTTTTTATTGAAAGATAAATCTGCATCTTGAAACAGCTGTAAGCATGAGAATTTTTCCCAAGCAGGTGTTAGAGCCCAGAGTAATACTGACTTTTCATTTAATTTTCTTTGTTTACTTGAAGGTGTGTGTTGCAGATTATGTTATTCCCTTTCTGTACTCTAAGAGGATGATTTTTTTTTTTAGTTACTATTTTTTCACTCTCATACAGCCAGTTCACAGCAATGTTTCCAGTGGTTATGGAAGCCTTGGAAGCAATGGCTCTTATGAGCACTATATCAGCATAGCATCTTCGAGTGACTCCAATGGGAATTGTGCAGAGGAAATAGCTGAACCAGTAAGTCTATAAATGTGTCACTGTCTGCAAAGTAGTAAAGAAGTCATTTTTATAACTGTATTTTTTAATTTTACGTAGGCACTACGCATCATGAATTTTACTGAAGTGGGAAGATGTAGCTTTGATCAAGCTAAATGTATTTAACCTGGTTAATTATGGAATATTAGCTTTTGTTTCTTGTTCTTGATTTTGCTGACTAGAATGAGCAGATAACTACTACAGTAGTTCACTAAAGTAAGTTGAAGACTTGCTTTAGATCAACCTTCTCAAAGGACCAGTGGAGAAAAAAGTAGAACCATGCAACCAGAAAGAGGATTGATACACGTGAAGGGGTTTCTGTTTGTTTGGGATTTTCTGTTTTGTTTTAAAAAGGGCACTAGAGATACAGTGTAGACTGCTATAGAAGAGGGTGGAAACACTGCTGTCCTAAAACAAACACAGCAATTACCTAGTTTCCTTGTGAGGGTCCTCGGTAAGTCTCCATCTTATTCCCACTCCCAAGGTTCACACCACTATCAGTCTCCCAAGCAATAGGCGATAGGACCAGAGGAAACAGCCTCAAGTGGCACCAGGGGAGGTTTAGATTAGATATTAGGAAAAAAATTATTCACCAAAAGGGTTATCAAACATCAGAATTGGCTGCTCAGGGAAGTGGTGGAATTGCCATCCCTGGAGGTATCTAAGAGCTGGGCAGATGAAGTGCTGAGGGACATGGTTTAGTGGTGGTTTTGTCAGTGTTAGGTTGATGGTTGTTTTCAGTCTGGAGAATACAGAAGCCCAAACCCATCTTAATGGTCTCCTATGGCCTTTTTTTATTTGTTTTATTCTGAACTTCACATTTTCATGTATTTCAAGATGACATTGCAACAAGTTTGTGCAGATGTCAACCGAATAAAGAATCTGGGACAGCAGCTGTATATTGCATCAAGAAGCAAGCCACAGAATGGAAATGAACCGGTTGTGAGCTCAGACGTGCTAGGAGGTAAGTAAATGTTGTTATCCTGTACCTCTATAGTCATGTGTCAGGCTAGCTGCTGTTATGCTGAAGAATTTAAGATAGTGTTTTAGCATGGCTTGAATGTGGGAAAGTGTTTTGTTGTTTGAGGTTTTTTGTTTGGTTGTTGGTTTTTTTTAATCAAAATCCAATGAAACAAAAAAACCCAAATCCCACCCCAAAAAAACTCCCAGCAGATGCAATAACTTTTTAACTGCTCTCTGAGATATGGAGGAACATATGTGTCTCTTTCTAGGTTAATATTACTTCTACTTTTTTTTAATTTTAACATTTTCTAATGAAAATGCAGACTTGCTTGTAGCAAGTGTAAGTCTACTATGGAAGCTTCCCTTAGATACTTTATGTGGAGTTTTGGAAACAGTCCATAGGTTGGAAAACATGCCCCCTCCCTTCCCACTTAAATAGTGGTTTAGTGATGAGTGCTTAATAGTATGCTGATGCACATTATTTGCAGTTAGCACCTAGCACAAATACATGGTGAAAGCTGGATACTTCCTCAAATATCATAGGAATCTGTATTAAAATATTTTGTAGTGTGATAATCTCTACAAAAGTGTTATAATTAACACCTAGTCTTGTTGATAAGAGGACTGCACTGTGAATCTTGGTACTGTTCCGACCAGTGTATCGGTGCTATAAAAAGCTGTAATTTACTGTTAAATTACAGGTTAGATTCTGTGATGTTCAAATCGAGAGAAGAGTAATGCTAATTGCAGCTTTGTTTACAGATTAAATACAATGTTTTTTTCTGTACTGTTTGGTGTTTACTAGTTGTTCTGAGTGGATATTAAAGGTGTTGTATGGGTTTTTTTCTTTTTAGGTATTCTTTCCCCTGCTCTGAAATATGTCAATTGAGATAAAAGTGCGGAATAACTTGTAACAACAGCTGTGTTTGTTATAGGCCATATATCCCTGTACAATATATATATGTGTATCTTGTGGTATATGTGTGTGTGTATCTCAATGGGGGTAGTGCTCAGATGCCTTTGAGAGGACTCTTTGAGAATTTCCTCTTTTCTAGGGAAGAGGCACGCTGCTTCCTGTTTTCTTCAGTCATTGAGAAGTGATAGCATAGAAGAACCAGGCAATGCATTTTATGATGATTCAAAGAAGACTCCGCATGTTCCTTCCTATCAGCAGATCAATTGTGTTGATAGTATCATCAGGTAATAAACTATGGAGTGATCTTAGTGATACAAGATTAAGATTATTTGGTGGAAGGTAACTGGGTTTTAAGTTGTGAGATAAATTTGTGTTTGTTTGTAAAGTTTTCTGCCTCTCTGGGCAGAAAATCCGTCCCAATGCTCGGTCAATCTGAATTACAAAGTAGTGAAGAATTTAGGGCCTAAGATTCTGTTTGCAACTACTGACATTTGTCTACTGGTAGTTTCATCACTGGTGCGATAGGAGTCTTCAGAGAATTTTCATGGGCATAATATGTCAATGTCATTTCAAAATATGCTTTAAGAACATCCATTTAAAGCAGAAAGTTGATGTAATCTATGAAATGTCAGTAATTTTTAACCAGATGGACAACATAGTCTTCTTTTTTTTTTTTTCTTTTTTAAGAGTAACTGATAGATTTTATTTAAAATGCTCCTTGGAAAGCAGATATGTGTCCAGAGCTTCCTGCAGTGAATTTAAAATACTAGTTAACGACTCCTGGATCTCCAGTTTGGATTATTCAAATGTTTGTCTCTCCAAATGGAGAAAAAACATGAAGTAGGGAGAGTTTCCTGTGATATGCTTTTATTTCAGATATCTAGAGAGCTGCAGCATTCCAGCATTGAAAAGGAAATGCAAATCTTCTGCAAATACATCATCGTCATCTTCAGAAGATGACAAGCAAGTCCAGGAAAGTCATCAAGAAGTCAAGGCATTGGAAGGTAACACAGAGTATACTAACAATCATAATAGAATGGAAACAACTGGTTGATTTTAGCCTAAGCTACAATATTAAGTCTTTGAAGGCAGAATGCACCTTCAAAGATGTTGGCTGTTGCTTGGTCATTTTGTGTCATGTTTAGTATGTGCTGACATTGCACTGGTGTATGAATATTGAATATTACGTTTATTTGCATATAAGACTATGTTAATTTATAGTCTGTGAAATTACCGGTTGTTTCTGAACAAGTCAGATTTGATGAATTGGGAACACGATGTTTGGAATTAAATTCCATACGGAAACTGTCATTTACCAATAGATACCACTATCTTTTCAGCACTTAATTCACAAACTCCAAAATCTGCTGGTGTGGAAGAGACACTGAGAGACCAGGCAACTGCAGGCGTGGCTGGAGCTCCTCTGGCAGACCTGGCCCTGTCCACCAAGGCTCCAAGCGTGGTGTCTGTTACCAGCCAGGGAGGCCACAGATACAAGTCCAATTTTTAACTATTCGTCCTCCAACACTTCAAAGTATTCAACTGTGCAGATGGACCAGAGGGACAGTTTGCAGTCCTTACTTCTACGTTTCAAAGTCACATTACATTTTTAATAGTAAAATCACACCTCCAAGCCCTTTTTTCCAAACCTTTTGCTGCAACTCAATGGCTGGAAGCTCTTTTTTGATATTGGGATGTACGATATATACTTCTGAAGTTGTATAAATACAGATAGTGGTGTCTGAAATATAAGGCTGAAGGGCAAAGGCTTGGAAAATTTACCATAGATGTCAAACAGTATTGTCAAAACTGATAATTCACATCATTTATTACTGGCAGACTTCCTCTGCACTGAACAACTACTGCCTATACTGCACTGGGAAAAAGAGGCAGCACAAACCCAATTCTTGTTTGTTTCAGGGAATTTTAAGCATTACTTAAGTGCAGGGTTTTTTTAAAGAATTAATTGTTACTAGTTTGGCCAGTCTTGTCGGTATTTAGGAGGTCATAACGGTTGGCATTTCATTTTGTTAGCATGAAATGTCAACATCTCTTACCTGTTGCAGTTCTGACCTCTGTCCCAATGCATAGCATAAAGAGCACAAAAGAGTAGCATTTAATTTTTAGACTGTCAAAGGGGTTTTAGAGGTGAACATGCAGGTTTATGGTTATGGGATTGTTTATGCTTTAGGGAGCATCCAACAGTTAGGTGGTGGATGACAGCTATTTAGACAGTTATGCAATGGAATCGTGCAGAGGCAAACAGTGAACATATGGAAAGCTTCAATCGGAGATGCAACAAACTTTGTGGACAACGATGAGACAGGAGTTTGCTGACAATTTAGTAAGGCAGTATTTTAAGTATTTTGGGCATAAACTTCCTATAGACACAAAGCACCTTCTACTTTTAAATTTATGTTAAGTATCTTTGGTAACCTTTTACTTTATCAACAAAAGTAATCGGATATCTCCACTGATATATGAATACTCTACACTTCTGAAATGTTTCTTGCCTGGGGAACCCAGCAGGACTAAGATGTGTTAGCAGCTATATAAACACAAAAGAAAATCATAATGCTGACTAAAAAAGAACTTTCACTTCTAAATCCTAAACTCCTAAGCACTTACACACACTCACTGAAGCAGCACACGTTTCCACCAACATGCACAGGTGTTTGCAGCATCACAAATTAGGAATCCAAGTTTAAATAGATGATGCTCCTCTGCATCACAAGATGGTGCTCCAGATAATGTTTTAATCCTAGAGACACACAACTAAATTCTTTTATACAGTATCTCTTAAATCAGACTGGTCAGCTTCATAACAACCACTTGACTGTAACGATGGTTAAAGAATAGAAGCAGCAGAAGGAAAAGGTGGAGGTAAAACCATTACAAACCAACAGAGAACAAAACTAGCTGAGGAGAATTTTGTGCTGGTAAGTATACATACTCCATGCATAAAGCATGCAAACATACACATTTTCTGAACATGGTTAAACAAGATACGTTACACATTATAACTGTACCAATAAAAGTACAACATTCCCCTATTTGCTTAGAACAAACCTTAAAAATATATTAAATTAATGTGGAGAGGGTGTCATTTCCAATTTTATATTATCTCCTTATTACTTCTCCATTTCCTTCATTTCTTTCATTTAAAATGAAAGGGCTAGGTTTACATATTGTCATTTGTAGTAGGTTGAAATGACATAGGAACACAATCAGTTTAAGCCAAACCAAACCTTAACACCTTTCGGTAAATGTGCAATATTCTGCATGTAGACAATCCTCTCAACTTACAGTAGCAACATATTTGTAACATTAAAAAAGATGTAGAACGCATGAATTTATCCCCAGTAACCAAAACACTATTTGGCAAGATTAAGGTAGACAATACTTAATTTTGAAAATCCTTCATTACTTTGGTTATTCCAAAATAGCAACTGTGATTTATAATGCATAAAGACAATTTTCTGCAAATATAAACAGCTTTGGAAGCAGAACTATCCTTTAAGATCATGGCAAATATATTTATATAAAACTGTAGCTCTCAGAAAACAAGTAAGTGCTTGTCTCTGTTCAAGTCACTGAGAATTTTGCTATGGATTTTCAAACAGTCAAGATTACACTGACTGTGTAATGCACATATTTCAACTACAACCTCTTACTTACAGAATGCATGCTTACACATCCAGGTTAAGTCTATTAAAGCCAAGTTCAATCAAAGCTGACAATAAAGCCCTATTTTGCCTATACCCACTGAAATAACAAGAGATTCTCTCCCTTCTAATGTGTTTGTATTTGATGAACATTTTTGAAAAAGAAAAACAAGTAGTAATCTAAATTTGAGGTACTCCTTGTGTTCATAGTCTTAGATGTACAGCATCAGTTGCAAAGAAGAAAACACAAAGCCAGACTACATTAGGAGGTACACTCCACTTGAAGTACTTACTAACAGTTTTTATTTTGGGGATAATTTTAGCATTCATTTATCCAACTGCTGTGATACTGAAACTCACTTGCCAGTGCTTTTTTGCCAGCAGCATGATAAGCAATAATGTACTTTTTTCCATCTCGATCTTCTGTTTTAGTCTCCAGTCCAGGAAACAAGGACTTCACAGCTTGATGGATAACTGTTCTTTTTTCTTTGGTGTCTTCAATTACCTGTGTTTATACACACATGCAGAAACCAAATAAAGCAATACAAATGGGGAGGGATTCTCTGAGTTAAATTCTACAGCCTTAAAGAAAACCTACCAAGTTTTTGGTACACTAAAGTACCAAATAGATAAACTTCTAAAAAAGTCTGGCCTACTCATTAAAATTATCTTGAAAAACAATAAGTAACTCTGCTACAAACCCATCTCAACATTCATAAAAGACAATTCTCAAGATTTATTTTTCTCTTCTGTGCTTAATAAAATTCTCCCTTCTGCTGAAAACTTTGGCAAAATGAAGTTTTTCTATATGGATTAAAGGAAAAAAAATAGCTAGATAAGATTATTTAATGTGTGAATGCTTATTTCAAAATACCAGATTTAATCCTACTCATCTCTTTGTCCCAAATGTAGCTCAACAGTTATTCTTCAATAAATGGAATATTTGGATGTTTAAAAATGCCAACTTTTAATTTCATTTCTTGTTACAGAACAGCATATTTATCTTCTTTTCTATTAAATCATTAAACACTGTCCTTGAAAATAGTCTTTCATCAGGATAGATGTTTAATGTAATCCTTCTTACACTACAATCCTATAAAATACTACTCAACAGAAAACAAAAATACTGCAAGAAAATTTTAACACCACAGAAATTACGAAGTGTATTTGAGTTCATGTGTACAGTCCCACTGAAACCACAATGACAACTCATGTGCATGAGTTTTGAGTATATGTGTAAGGCTTTACAGAAATCAAGCTGGAACTGGAACACTTTGGTTTTACCCGCTGCATCATGTTCAATCTGCTCTTATACCTCACATGCACAAGAAAACACATACTTTCCACTCACTCACCTCCTCCCTCCCCAAATTTCATATAATTTAATTTTACCTCTATGGCAACACTAGTTTCCTTATTCTTAAGAAGTTGGAGCTCTTCTAAACGCTGCTTGTCTTCATCTGACAAAACTGTAAATGTTTCTTCTGATGGGTCCTAATAGATATTTGAGGGGGGAAAGAACAAAATATCCAATAACCTTCACAGAACAACTTTCAGCCTTTTAATGCTTTTGCTTAAGGAGCATAGACATTACCAAATTTTTACCTCAAAATTTACCTCATCATCCACTGGAACAGAGAAGTCATCTAAGTGGCTCACACGTCCATCTTTGCCAATTTCATGAACAACAAAGTCTGAGTATCTGATAGGAAAAAACACCAATTAAAATTGTAATTAAAAAAAACAAAAACAAACTATCCCACATCAAGTCCTTTCCCAATAAGCGCTTTCTTAGCAAAATTCATTCAAGAATTCCAAATTCATTTAATTCAACTCACATTTAAAAAAAAACTCCAACCATGAGAAATCTGTACCTGTCCTCACCCCTCAGAAGGATACCATGAGAATACAGAAAAGAGTCTGGCATATCTAAACACAGCAGACTTCTTTGCAGTTAACTGAACACCTGCTGTAGTTATTCTGAGTCATTTTCTCACTGGCTTGCAGAGATTAGTAATGCATATCCTCAATTCCAGTCATTACTGACAATTAAGGCTCTATTGCATGGCTACAAGGTGAATACAAATGCCTTAACTCTGTCACTTCAAATAACCTGTAGAATAAAGTGCATGGAAAGCCAAATTCAGTTATGTGCATTCAGTTATAGAGAACATCTTTCCAATGAACAGTTACTTTGCAAATTCTGTGATAGCAACAAAGGATGACTGTGACATTTTTGATCAAGTCCAATAATAAAGACATCCTGACTTTAACAGAATGCAAACTGTGTTGTGATTGCTAAATGATTTTTAAGTAGCATCTGCTTGTAAAGAAAAAAAAAAGAAAAAAGAAAAAACCTGTAGTCTATGAATGTTGAAAGATGAAGAAAACATCACCAAAACTTTCTACTGTGTGTCTCCCAAGCCCCCATTTGCCATACGTCTGTGCAGCCATACATCATATTGATAGAATACCCTCCTGAGCAGGTCTTGCATCCTCTCTCTTACTGCCTCCAGCCTG
>JAOXNG010000007.1:10221583-10232821 GCA_028566535.1 Scolopax minor | reverse complement strand
AGTTCTTTATCCATCATGTCTGTCTCCCTCTTCTCTTCTGCATTGAATTTTGCTCCGGGGATACATCACTCAGCTGAGCTCCTGCTGTGGGAAGTGGGAGCTGTGTCCCCGGGCAGTGGTGCCTTTGGTACCAGAGCCCACTTTCTTAGGAAAATAGTGACAGGGCAGGAAAAAAAATGTTTGTTTTTTTTTTTTTTCCAACGTATTTGCTAGTTTTCAGGTGGATTATAAAATCATAAAACTATGATGGCTCTTGTGAGCAGCCTTTAGCATCTGTGCAACAGAAAAGCAACCAAAACGCTCGAAAGACAGACTTTGATAACACAGAAGATTATCGTGTGTGTGTGTCACGTGTTACAGAGGTGACTAAAAGGGAGAAGAATTGATGCAACACAGTGCTACGCACAAGAAATATCGCAATGTGGAGTTTCCCCTTTAGCTGCATGCGTTCTAATACCTGCCTGGAGAGTTGAGGTGTCGAAGGATGGGTTTTCTCCGCGGTGTGCTGAGGGTTACACACACGGGGCCCTTCCATCCATCACCGACGTGTGTAGTTTTGCCTCCCTACGAGCAGCGCAGAGAACGGTCCTTCGAACGGCCCGCGAGTGCTGGTGACGGTGGATTTTCCTGGGTTGCGAGCGATTCCTGGCAGAGCCAAAGTTTTTGCCACAGTTTAGGAAGTAGCAGTGCCCGAGTTAACCAGGGAGAGCTTGGGGCTGGAGAAAAAAGGCACACAAAAAGGCTTTGGGCTGTTTATCCCTCCAAATCCCAGGGAGTGGGGGGTCTTTAGATATAATGCACAGTTTGGAGCCCTCTGTTTCATATCACGAATATGTAGACTATCTTGTATGAAGGCTCCTGTAGCACAGGGATATCCTGTGCCAAGGGTGACCTTGCAGTCAGACCAACCCAAAGCAGAAGTTACGCTTTGAGTCAGCTCTGATTACAGAATTACAGCAAAGTCTGAACAAAGCGATGTTCTCGCCTGGATGTCTCTCTCTCTGCTCTCCATCAGCTGTCTGTTCTGCATGGGACAATGCAGAACTCTGCACTGCATCTCTTCATTGCCTCACCTAATTCAGGGCAGCTCACTCATAACTTAGCTCAAAAGTTCAGGCCTGTGGTGCTACAGTCCAGCACAACTAAAGAGCTTGCGTCTCATTTATCCCATGTGGCTCATTCATGCCCAAGGTCATAGGCTGAAGATCTCGAGGAAGTTGTTGGGTACCAGCTGCTGAGGTCAATTCTAATCCCATCACCGCTGTACTTCACTCAGATTTTCATCCAAGTCCATCTGTCCTTAGTCTGGGTAATCCCTGGCATCCCCCATAGTGCTGCAGGCCTGCCTATGGCCGTGAGGAGCTGCCCTGAATTATTAGGTTAGGCACTGGGGGGGATGTCCATGAGACAACTGTGTCACGGGCAGAGTGATCAACTTCACTCGTAAGACAGAAGCCATGAAATATTTATTAAAGTGAAAGAATAATTAAACAAAATCAGTAGTAAATGCGACAGTGTTTCACGAGATTCGATGCCAAGGCACATTCTGTTATTCACTGCAGAGGGTCAGAGAAGCTGTCAGGGAGACCCTCCCCTTGAGTCACAAGTTTCAGAAAGGACCCCCTGTCTTTCTAAACTCCTTCTCCAGTCTCCAGAGGAGTCTGGGTGCGGCTGGATCTAATCCTAGTCCCAGACTTGGTCAACAATGTCTAAAGTATTATATATACCAACCCTTTATATTACTGAGCTAAGATTTCAAAGTTTAGCATGCTATTAGTCACTTACCAAGAATCTGTTGGGGCAAGAAGTCTCTCAACATATAGGAGCAGAACCTTAAGTGAGTGTCCTCACAAAGGGAGAGATCCTGGTGTGCAGCCACTGCCCTGTGGGAGAGCTCCAAGGGCTCTGGGGCTCTCCCCTATTTATAGAGTGAAATGATCGACCTATAGTTATGTTATGTTCTCACAGGAACAGGATGTCTAGGTTCCCACTCCAGATAGTGTTTTGGCTGCGTTGCCAGACATCCTACAAAGTCCAGGTGCAAGTTATCACAACTGATGCTGTGATGGCCATGTCCCCAGCAGGAGCGGGGGGGATGGGGACGGGGGGAAGAGGGGTAAAACCAGAGAGAGCACACTGCCACAGCATTGGATCAGGCGACACAGCCAACCAAGAAGATGTGACCACAGAAAGATGGGCAGGGAGATCAGCAGAGACATGAGTTGGTGCACAAAGCTCTGGGCTGGAAATCTAGATAAGACTAAGGCAAAATGGATGTGGGAGCTCTACCTGAGAACCTGGGAAATTTTTTCCAGATTTCAAAAAATATGAGCAGCTTTTCACCAGCTGAAAAGACTGAATCTTTCTACTAAAACCAACAAATATTCCCTGAATTCTGCCAAAATGGGGAATTTCAGGATATATATTAATCACAGAAGACAAAATATGGATCCTGCCAAGCACTCGCGGTGTCCATACTCTGTTCCACCGTGCACTCAATCTCATGAGTTTTCAAGTATTTCCATCTCTCCTGATTAAATGGGCTGTGTCTATAGACACCTTAGCAGACTGTCTGGCCATATGTCCACTCTTTCCCTGCTCTTCAGGAGTTTTGTCCTCCCCTTACACATTGTTCCTTCAGTCACCTGACCTGCAGGGAGCTAAAAGCTTGCCTCTCTTCCAAGACTCTGCTGAATTATCTCTGTAACCAACTCCCTAATTGTGTGTTTATTTATCATTTCTGATCTATCCTTCTAAAATATTTCTTTTATGGTCCCGAGTTGAGGAAGGTGGACCTTATTCAAGGTTTGTACTTGGAACACAGCCAAGAATGTGTTGCTTCTTTTTATTAATTTGTATCCTATCATACTTGTGGTTGTTCAAAATTAATAAGAGTCTTGGGTCTCTTTACAGCCAAGTGTGAGGGTAAATCAGGTGTGAATTGGTGCAAAGGCACTGTAACATTCACCTGCTTCCTCTGAAAAAAGAATAAGATCCCCTTTTCAAATGAGAAATTACTTTTCATTAAATTCTCATTGAAATCTTCCACTTGAAGTAGCCTCCTGAGATCTCTCCAATCAGCTGTAAGAGACTGGAAGCCCTGAATGAAATTCCGAAAAAGATGTGGCTCATTAGGGCTTTGTGCACTTTAATGAGCCCTGTGATGTATGTGGTGCTGAGCCCCAGAAGCTCAGATACTGAGAGGAGATTGAACAACCTCTCCAGCAGGTACAGCCAGAAGCAAACACCAGAGTCTCTTGGAGCATGAATGGCCCCACTGAAGGCCATTACAGACCAAGGCTCCCCGTGCATTTCTCCCAGCAGGAAACTGGAGGCTGTGCTTACAGGTGTGCAAAGGCACTGTGCAGGCGCGTCTGATGCTGAGGAAAGCCTTGATATATTTTATCACACCAAGGGCTCAGCCCTGGGAAGGGGGATCTGGTCCCTCACAGTTGCTCAGGGCTCTTCCTAGGGCAGTGTGATGTAGGGTGTGCAATGCCGAGGAAAGGACAACGATACCCACCTCCCAGCCTCCCTGGGGGGTGCAAGGAAGCAATGAGGCCCCCATTCCATGAGATTGACATGTCACCTTTCCTGCCTTGCTAGCAGAGACACAGCCGTAGCCACGGGGATGGAGACCTGCAGGCTGTGGACACCCAAACTATGTCCTGCCCTTGCTCCCCCTGTGGCATCCCCTTGCCTTTACTGACAGCTCTTCTTCCTCCCTGCCTCTTCCTTGGGACACTGAACATTGCCCTGATCCAGGCTGCCTCTGGGGGACCTCAGGCACCACAGCACCTTCAAGGGACATTGCTTTCTCCTCATGGCACGTCTTGTTGCTAATGTTAACAATATTAATTATCTGCCAATTATCAAAATGATGTAACAAAATTTGCTACAATCAGCACAGAGACTTCTTTAAAGATTGCAAAATGGCAAGTTTCACCCAATCCTTAGGACAGAGTTTCCTAAATCAAATTGCGCACACACAGAGAGATATAAACATTAACGTATATATTTAAGTCATTTCTCTTTTTTCTAAAAGGAGTGAATTATTGGTACCACATGATCTCTGAAAGCTCGAGATATCCAATAGTGTGAGAATGACTCACTCTTTTCTACCATTGATGTTTGTCAGCAGATAATCTCTGAAATCCTTGGGAAAGCTAGTCTTCAAAATCCTTGCAAAATCTAATCTTTGAAATCCAATCTTTGGAAGGCTTGTGAAATGTATTTTTGAAATTCTTGGAAAATCTACACTTCAATGCTTTTATATCCTCCTACCCACATTGACATCCTAACAGCCTTCATATCCTGGGGAACCTACAACTTCTCTGGGCAACTTGTTGCAGCATCTCACAACCATTATAATAATGAAAATCTACCTTATGCCTATTCTAAATCCACCATTCTCCCTTCTTCTGTTTAAAACTGGTGTCTCTTCTCCTGTCACTACAGGAGAAGGTGAAAAGGTCATTGTGAAAAGTCTCTATCTTTCTTCTGAACCGCCTTTAAATATTGAAGGGACTCTGTAAGGTTTCCATGGAGCCTATTTTTCTTCAGCTACAGAGTCACAGAATGGAGGTTTTGTAAGGGACCTCTAGAGATCATGTGGTCCAACTCCCTGCCAAAGCAGGGTCCCCCAGAGCAGGTTGAGCAGGATCACATCCAGATGGATTTTGAATGTCTCCAGAGCAGGAGACTTCACACTCTCTCTGGACAGCCTTTTCCAGGCCTGTGGCACAAAGTAAAGAAGTTGTTCCTTATGTTCAGATGGAAGTTCTGTGTTCTGCTTTGTGCCCATTGCCTGTCATTGGGCACCACTGAACAGAATTGGGCTCCATCCTTATGACACTCACCCTTTAGATATTGATCAGTATCAATGAAATTCCCTCTCAGTCTTCTCTTTCCCAGGCTAAACAGACCCAGGTCTCTCAGCCTTTCCTCATCAGAGAGGGGCTCCAGCCCCTGATCATCTTGGTAGCCTCCGCTGGACTCTCACCCGTAGTTCCTTGTCTTTCTTGAACTGAGGAGCCCAGAACTGGACACAGCACTCCAGGTGTGGCCTCATGTCATGGTTTGGGCTGGATTGGCCCATGACAAGATGACATGCTCTCCCCCACCTCTCTCTTGGAGGAAAAGAGGGAGAGAGTAAAGAGATCTAGAGTTTAGAAAAAACTAAACTTTTTCAATGAACTATTACTAATAAAATAAAACAAAAATAATCATAGAACCTAACCCGCTCCGCATCGGGGGTCTACCCAGCCACCCCTTCAGCATCTCCTCACAGCCGTCCCCCTCTGTTTCCTGGGCATTTAATCCTGGCCGCTGCGATGCCGGCCATAGTGTGGACACCCACTCTAGTTAATGGTCACACTGCAGCCGTGAACTTGGGGCTCCAGTGATGCGACGGACTCAGCCTCACAATGTACTTGGATGACAGGCATGCCCCACCACGCCTGGCAAATAATATATAATGAAATAGATACAATATATTCAAAACTGTATTGAGCTCCTAGGATGACGGCCATGTTTCCTCTAGTCACTGGGGAAGTCCCAGACTGGACCCAGTGATGGACGGGAACTGGATTCCAAATCTGGAGTAAGGAACACATAGATTGGGAACAAAGGCAGACGAACAGACAGGGTCTTTCTTGGACATTGCCATTGAAGAAAGAGACTGTCCCTTTGATCCCTCAGCTTTTACACTAAGCATGGGGCAGAGGGGATGGAATACCCTCTTGCTCAGTTTTGGCCATCTCTCCTGTCTGCTCCTCCCCACAGGTGTGACCCCTCTATGCTTGTCTGTTTCCGACCCCCTAATTGAGCAAATAACGAAATGCAATGACCTTGGTTGTTATAGCAATAAGTATAAGCAAGAGCCTCTGTGCACACCATTCCCTGGCATCAGCTGGAAACACTGCTCTTATCATGCTGAGAACAAACAGATTTCTGACCAATATGCAGTCAATTTCAGAGAGTTAGAAGAGATTTAGCTAAAAAAAATACTGAACGGAAAGTTAGTTCTCCCTCAAACCAGGTACGGGCAGTACCTCATTCTCCCAGTCACTGCCTTCACCTTCTGCAACTTGGACAGAAGATGAATCCTCTGTCTTCCAAGCAGTTACTGATCCTCACAGAGGGTCTCATGGTCATAGAAACCCTGTTTCTGATACCACCTGTGCAGCCAAATGTTTACCTTCATGATCTGTCCACTTCTCCCAAAAAGTTTACCCCTCAGGAGGAGGACTGTGCCCCTCTGCCCTTGACCAGCACCCCCAGAGTCATGTAGTCATGCTTCATGTTTTCCAGGTCTTCTGGGACAGGGTCATTGGTTCTTGTGTGGAAAAGCAGTAGGGGTTAATAGTCCAAGGGACGGACAATCTTCCTCAGCCTCTCAGCAATGCCCCCTGACAAAGTGAATTGGAAGGAACTTGTGGTGATTCAGTGTTGATCCAGTTACAGTGAACAAGTAACTGCTTGAAGTGGGGTTTCAGAGATGGTGGAACATTTCTTTATAGTGGGAGAAGAAAGAAGGGAAAGGACAGATGCCACAAAGTGTATCCGGAAAGCTTCAGAGTGGAGCTGAAGAGAAGGAGATGTCACCCAAGGGCAGTGCTGTGGTCCAAGAGGGCACCCAAAGGGAGGCTGCACCAGCCCATGGCTTTCTCTTTCCAGGATCAGCCAGGGAGGATGGAGAGAGATCAGGAAGGGTAGTGAGCTCTTGCTGTGAAACTGAAACGACAATGGGGTGCCTTCAGAGACAGAGGTGCAGGTGTAGGACACTGTAAGACAGCCTGCGGTGGAGACCATTGAGGGCCGTGGAAAGGCTGAAAGCCCCCAGCAGAAATAACCTCTCCTTCACTGTGGTTATGGCTATTGTCTCTGCCATCAAGGCCTACCAGAAGGTCCCTTAACCTCACTTAGGAAGACCTCTTGACCTCCTTGCCCCAATCAGAAAGTTCCTGCCATAGTCCTGCCCTTGGCATTGACCATCCCCACATCACACTGCCCCAGGAAAAGCTCTGAGCCAGGGGTGAGGGACAAGATCTCCTTTTCCAGGGCCTGGGGGTCAGAACTGCAACCTTTGACTTAATGTGACACAGCCAGGTTTCCTCAGCATCAGAGCCACCTTTAATTGTCCTTTACCTGCCTGTCCTTATTGCCTCCAATTTCTGCTCTAACGAGTACCTGGGCAGGCTTTGTTGGGAATGGTCCTCACTGGGACCCATTAACACTCCGAGAAACTGCTTCTTTTGGAGATGATGTCAAAGTTTGACTTCTTGAGAGGTTTCTTCATCTTCTTAGTGTCTGAAATTCATGGACTCTGTATCAAACCCACCAGAGGAGTCATTAAAGTACCTGGGGCTGGTCCTCTACTGCTGAGCTCGGACAAGTTCTTGGGACAGAGGAAGCTCATGGCAAGCGAGCAGAGCTGCACAGAGACAGTTTGACCCAGCCAAGCAGAGCTGAGGGAAGATCTTGAGACACGAGGATGAGAGGATCACTGCCGAGAGAGGTTCAAGGCAGTTGGGAGTGATAGGAGAGCTGAGAGCTCATGATGTGACAAAGCTTCACAGCCTTCTCCATGGTGAATCTCGAGCTGCAGGGCAATGGCTCCGCACATCCTGAAGGGTCCTCCTCAATCTCTCATGGCACACAGCCTTTGGTCTCTCTTTCCAGTGCAGAAGAGGATGAGGGTGTGCTCCAGAGCAGGGCTCCCCTGCAGCACCCTCAGAGTGACAGGACACAAAGGGTGCCTTGTCCTGGGGATGGTGCAGGGTGTGAAGGTGGGTGAGCAGCCAGGGGCTGAGTATAAACCTGGATTACTTTACGGTGGAATCAGAAACAATAGAGATTCTTTTGTATTTTTATGTTTGTTATTTAGTCTTACACTCCTGTCTTTATATTTCAGCATCCAGAAACTAGAGGTCAGTCAGCCTCAACTGCATCCCTGGAAAGATGTCCGGCTGGCTGAAGTCTCCCAATGCTGCCTGAAGTCTCCCAATCACCAGCCCTTGTGGTGTTTGGGGACTTCAACGTACCGCATATCTGCTGGAAATACAACACAGCAGAGAGCAGGCAGGCTAGGAGATTCCTCGAGTCTATGCAAGAAAATAACTTCCTGACACAACTGGTAGGTGAGCCTACCAGGAGAAGCGCCTTGCAGCCTCCCAAATAAAGAAGGACTAATGGGAGATGCGGAGGTCAGAGGCCATCTTGGGCTGAGGGATGATGAAATGGTCAAGTTTTCAGTTCTTTGTGAGGTAAGGAAGGGGCTTAACAAAACCTCCACCTTGGACATGTCAAGGGTGGATTTTAGCCTGTTCAGAATCCTGGTAAGGAGGGTCTCTTGGGAGATTGTCCTGTGGGGCAAAGGGGTCCAGGAAGGCTGGATGCTCTTCCAGAAGGAAATGCTAAAGTCTCAAGATCGTGATGTCCCCATGAGTTGCAAAATTAAAGGGTTGTACAAATGGCCGGCCTGGGTGAAGAAAGAGCTCTTGATGGGTCTGAGGGGAAAAAAAAGGGTTTACCAGGTTTGGATGAAAGGCCAGTCAACTCAGGAGGAATACAGAGATCTTCCAATGTTATAGAGAGAAAAAACTGGGAAGGCAAAAGCCCAGCTGGAACCCAACGTGGGCTATAATATCAAGGACAACAAAAATTAGTGGGGCTGACCTGCTGGAGAGCAGCTCTGAGGAAAAACTCCTGAGAGTCCTGGGGGACAAGAGGATGACCACGAGCTAGAACTGGGCCTTTGGAGCAGAGAAGACCAATGGCATCCTGGTGCATGTCAAGAAGCGTGTGACCAGAAAGCAGAGGAAGGTCATCCTGCCCCTCTGCCCTTGTGAGTTCCCATCTGGAGCTCTGCGTCCTCCAGTTCCAGAAGGACAGGGAACTGCTGGAGAAAGTACAGCAAAGGGCTATGAAATTGATGAGAGGCCTAGAACATCTCTTGGCTGAAGGAGAGTAGAGGGGTAGAATCAGCTCCCACGCCCTGCTGGCCACACTTCTTTTGAGGAAGCCAAGGATGAGGGGGGCTTTCTGGGCTGCTAGCTTATGCTGCTGGCTCATGTTTTGCTTCTTGTCCACCACCATCCCCCAGTCCTTCTCCTCAGGGCTGCTCTCAATCCATTCTGCACCCATCTTGTCTTTGTGCCTTGAATTTCCATGTGCAGGATCTTGCATTTAGCCTGCTTGAACTTCATGCTGCCTGCGGTCCCCTAAATGCTCTGGACTCCCTCAGAGATGCACAAGGGTTTGTAGATGTTACCCAAAAAGAAGTCTAATAATGCAACAGAGTCATCGTGTTGCAGGGAGATGTCTCAAAACAATCAGAGACATCTCACTCTTCAGGTGTTTGTTAGATGCTGTGGGCTGGAACAGGGGCCTGAAGTGGTGTGGGAAGGTCAAAACATTGCCACCAGGTGTATCTTGGGTTGAGTGAAATTCCCCAGAGAAGGTCTCAGACCATAATGGTCTGTAGTTGGTGGTAGCTTCACTATACCCACAATGATCTACTCTGTCTTGATTGCCGAGATGGTCAAGCCACTTTTTGCAAGTAGGATCCACATCTCCTGTTGCACCTACTGCTATTAGATGGGCAGAGCAGGGAACTTCCCACTGTGCATGAGCTGTTCCCCAGAGCTGTTTCCAAAAGCTGATTTCCTTGTCTGAATATCAGAAGGACTTGTGAAAACCACTCATCTCCTGAGTCATCACTGTTCCCTCCGCAGAGGGGGAAGGAAGAGGTTGGCCTGTAGTTCAGATTTTACCATTGAGTTGAAACACTCCCCGTGCATTAGCATTGCTCAGCAGGCAATACTTGAGCCTGGAGAAGTTTGACATCCGTCTGGGCCTTTGTCGTCTTTGGCAGCAAGCGGTCATTAAGCCTCAAGAAGCCTGTGCCTGAGAGGTGTCCCAGCTCAGGGAGATGCTGAGGGGTCACAGACCAATGCCTTCCAGGAGAGATCAAAGGGTCTCACCTACAGGGTCTGAGCTACAGAACTTCCATCACTATTGTCAGATGATTGTAGCACCTTCTAGAGTGGGCTATGACCCAGGCAGCAGGAGTTCCAGGGATGATTCCCCAGTAACAGGAGTTCCGGGCACTGTTCGAGAGGTTCCAACTTACTGGACTTGTGACTGGGACAAGGAAGTCTCTAATTCTCTAAACTCACTGCCCCTGCAACCAAGAGAAGAAAGTGCCAGATCTTCCCAGTCCCCTGCACTTGTGACCAAGAAAAGAACACAATGTTGGCTGGTCCTGACATGTCAGTGTGGCCCAGGGAGGGTCTGTACCAAGCACCAAGTAGCCTTTGGGCCTCCCTCTCCTGCCTTTCAGCCAGGGCAGAAGCAGAGGAGATGGTTCTCCTAAAGTGGAAGCCCAACTGGACTGGAAGGAGTCATGGCCAATGCTCCCCTTGGCTAGCCAAGGAGCAAGGGAGGCCCCTGTGCCCCTCCCATGCTGGAGAGAGGAATCCTACCTGGAAGGACATACCCACTGCTCTGCTGCCTTCAGCTCCCAACAAGGCAGGCCTCTGCCTCAGCAGGTCTGAGGCTTTTAATGCTGTGAGTCATCTGAAGGGAGCTGAGGTGCATGAGATTTCAGGGGCATTTCTTGTCCTGCTCACATAATTCAGAGATGGCCCTGGTTCTGTTGCCCAGCCTCACTTTACATCATGTTTCTGGGGGGTCAGCACTGCCTGCAGCTGCTGAAGCAATCTCCACCACCTCAGAGCTTCCATCCCACCAGGGAGTCAATTCTGTTGGTTTTACTCTCTGCAAATCATATGGAGGGACACACTGCAGCAGGGACCTTCAGAGTCTCCTTCCTGCTACAAACCCTGGGACCCTTCCGAGAGCAGGGAGTCTTCAGGTGCTGCTGGAAACTCACCTTTGGATGTGCTGGGAGAAGAGGGCAGGGGCAGAGCAAGGAATGAGCCCTGGTTCAGGGCTTGCAGTGAGGTCAGAGAAGTGAAGGACACGGAAGGGAAGAGGCAGAAGGTGAGACTCTGACCTGGGACTTCATTGCCATAATCCATCAAAACAGATGTCTCTGCTCCATGAGGAGGACTGCAGAGTTGTGCCTGATGTGCTGTGGGTGAGTGAAGGTTGAGGGTTATTAGTCAGTCTGATGGGTCTTGGATCAAAAGAGATGAGAGCACGGAGTCCCGAGTCTCACCCTTGTCCTTTCCTGCCTGTTATCCCCATTATGTTCATCGACCACTGGTACAC
>JAOXNG010000007.1:9753254-9767715 GCA_028566535.1 Scolopax minor | reverse complement strand
AACCCCCTGCCTTGGGCAGGGACACCTCCCACCACACCAGGTTGCTCTAAGCTCCCTCCAACATGACCTTGAACCCCTCCAGGGATGGGGCAGTCAGAGCTTCTCTGGGCAACCTGGGCCAGGCTCTCACCAATCTTTCCAATTTCTTCCTGATAGATAATCTAAATATCCCCTCTTCCAGTTCAAAGTCATTATGACTCATCCTATAAAGAGTCCTTCCCAGCTTTCCTGGAGCCCCTTTAGGTGTTGGAAAGCTGCTAAAAGGTCTCCCCAGAGCCTTCTCTTCTCCAGGCTGATGACTCCCAACTCTCTCAGCCTGTCTTCATAAGAGAGGTGCTCCAGATCTCTGATCACTCCCCCTTCTTCTAATGCATTACAGAAGCCTTCAAACACCAAACTCACCTGACTGTGGCTGTTGTCACCATATCTTCCCATCAGATTGACTCGGTGACAATTCTTGTACCAGAATGCACCCTTGTATGACAAAGCACAGTTGGTGATGGCAGAGTCATTGTCTTTGTCAAAGGTGGAGAAGGATCTTCCGTTATGGTATGTCATGGAATCACCTGAATGGGGAAGATGAAAGAGCAAGATCACTGGTTTGCCTGGTTTATATTACATGGGAGTGACCATTCTGCAGAAAATGTTTGCACAGTGTCCTGCACCATCTTTAAATCCTGGCTCTCTATCTAAGTTTTTTTTAAAATGGCTTGCTTTAATACAGAAGGAAGAATTTTTTGTGTTGGAGGCAAGTCAAAATATTTTTCCAGGTAGTCTCTAATCCCCAAATTATTAATAGGGTTTTTTTTTACACTGCAGTTCTTGCTGTACACTGGATTTTGGCCCTATAGGGAAAGCAGAGTGGACAAACCAAGTTCAAAGAGACCTCTACAAAGAATGAATCAAGACTGAAGGAGTCTTCAACACTTAGGTGGTCTATGCTACCCATCTCCTTTAGTTGGAAACACAGAGTGAGAGTTGTCTGCATCACTGTGTTTGCCTTCAACAGATATCAACTTTACTCTTGCTGCCTCAATACCCTTTGTATTCCTCCTGGCTGTGCATTGAGTTCGTGAGACAGTCACAGGGCAGAGTCCATACACACACACCTCTGGTCTGTTTTATGCACCTTGCAGCACAAAAAGTCATCTCTTTGAAGACATTCTGTGGAGCTGGATTTACCTCTCAATCCTCTGAAGCCCTGCCTCAGTAAAGGCTGTAGGGTTTGCCCCAGTAAGATTACAAAAGGCAGATGATTTGTTCAGCAAAGTTACAAAGCATATTATAGCAGGACTCTGTTGCATTTCCGCTGACAAGAGATGAGGCTGTGCCAAGGTATTATTAGCTGTATAAATGACAGTCAAGCATTGGCCAAATGAGATATATGGCCATTTAATATACTTGTCTATATTCTGTCATAAGCATCCCATAAAATGTGGCACTGAAATGACTGAGGATTTAAAACGGAAACATAAAACACATTGATGTGTTCATATTTTCAAACACCTGACATAAAAGAGGTACCTGCTGTGATGATAATCTGCAACATTCACGGCTCAACATTACCTTGAGCCGACTGGGAGAAGATTGCAAATCAGAAATAAAAAAAAAAAAAATACATCCCATCTCACCTGCTGTGCCACTGTACCCATCCACTCTCAGCCGGTATCTGCTCTTGGCGTCTCCAACGCCGAACCGGTCATAGACAGCATAAGCTGTCTCACCTCTGTCCCGCAGATCCACGCGCAGCTCGTACTGGCCCTGAGAAGTGATTTTGTGGAGGTTCTCCAGCCCTGTGTTAAAAAATGAACAATCCATTTGTCTCCCCACGTTTATTTGTCTGCCGTCACGTTATCTTATACAGGAGGTCGTACTGGCATCTGTAGATACACCAGGATATAAACTCTGGTGGGGAAAGTGAGTTATTTCAGCTGTAGGGCAATGCTAGCACAAAACCAAATAGATAAAACCAGGGTGATTGAAAGACCTCTCTCCTTCAAATCATGGGAGCAGGTATCCCTTTAGGAAAAGCATTCAAAGCTGTGCTGTGTGATCATCTTTCATTTACAACAAAATAAAATGTAGCACAATCTTTGAAAATTTGCTTTTTACTTTTATTTTCCCCACTTTGCTTTTGTTGCTGAGGGTGTCCTAGGAGTACAAGAAGAAGAAGGTTTGCAGTTGCTTGCCAGGTTGCCTCTTAACTTCTCAGAGTGTGCCTGTGAGCATTGGTTTGGTAGATTTGGGGTGCCCAAGAGGCATGACATCTCTGAACTGCAACCGCAGGGACTGGGTTGGACAGGGTAATTTCTACCTCCTTTGCAGCACATTGTCCCTAGACCTTTTCACACAGAGTATGTTCCCATTTACAAGTACTCTTCCCAACTAAAGGGAGGCTTCAGATTGTCTCCTAGTTTTTGGACTTTGCATTTTCTTTTTTAAAAAAGACAAATTCCTGCCACTTACCTATCCAGAATTCATCTGTAGGATCTCCAAAACCAGCCACATAAGTCTTCCAGTTCTTGTAGAAATCTTCCTTTCCATTTTGACGCCTCAGGAACACCTGCAGACACCACAGGCAAGAAGAATTACCAACAGATTGCCTTTGCCAGATGGGACACTGCCAAGGTAGCTTTTACAAATGCAGGGGTTGGCATCGCTGCTGCCCTGCCCTCATCACCCAAAGAAGCAATCTCACTGCAATTATTCAATTGCACCAACTCTGTTGAATGTTCCTTGCTTTTTTTTAAGTCTCTAGTTTATCTAGTGGGTTCCCAGGCTCCCATGAGGGATGTGGGCATTTAATTCCTGCTCTCTGCTTTTTTAACAGCCCCTTGTAGTTCTGAATTTCTCAGATAAGACCTCCTACACCCCCTAGTCTCCTATGCATTTCTCCAGCTCCTCCCTCCTTTCTGTGCCCTGGGTTCCTCTGACACGTTTAGATTTGGTGACATCAGTGCAGAGAGCTGGCATTTTTATTTCCATTCATTTCTTGTCTGGGTGGGATGTGTCCTTTCTATAAGAGCCTAGGTAGCCCAGCCAGCCACCACATTTTGTGGCTGCTGAACAAATGCTTTCTCTGGCCTGTGTCTTCAGTATCTCGCTGATTCAAAAAGACTCAGTCTCCTCACCTAATTAGCTATTTAGAAGTTAAGTATCTGATATAAAATGGTTGTTTCAGCACATCCTATAGCCAGTGGAGAGACCAGTGCTTTTCCCAGGTGCTGAAACCACTGAAACCCCTTTGGAGCCATCTCTCTCTCCTCCAACTGCAGAAAGAGCTGGTAACCTTGTTCTAGGTACCTAGGTGTCCCCAGACTTATAGACAAGTCATCCCTACTCTGATAACAGAGCACTGTGAGGGATATCATGGATGAGCAGGGATGGGATCTGCTACCCCAGCTCTTAGGAGAGGCAGATACACGTGAGGGTAGAGGGGGCATCTCCCTCTCACTCACAATCCAGCCACCACCGTCCTCGCCCATGTCGCAGAAGACTTGCAGAGGCTGAGCTTTGTCCCCATTCAGGTAAACCGTGTAGAGCCCAGAGGTGGTTTCTCCATTCAAGAGAGCCTGGGAGCAGTCCTTAGGGTAAGGATAGAGAAGACCAGCTGCACACACAAAAAAAGAGAAAGCAGTCCTTAAGAAATCAGCAGTTATAAGGAAACTTCTTGAATACAGACGACACATGAAAATCTGTTGTAGGTCAGGTACAGAGCCGAGGAACAGGCTTGTAGTTGCCATCCTACACATAAAAGATTCACTGTTAACAGCAAATGATGTAAATTTTTCTTTTGAATATGCTTTTGCACATCTGTCTACACTTTTGGAAGTGCTGTGAACGCCAGATAACTGCTCCCTGCTATGATGGGAGTGCATCCTCTGGCTAAATATTTAAATAGCATGCAACTTTTTACAGCAACTTTTGGATAAAATGAAATCTACCAGTCTCTGATTATGAGACAGAAAAGAGAGGGGGGAAATATAAAGACAGAATTAAATAAACAAAAAATAGAATAAATAAATTGGGAACATTTTGCTAGCAAGTATAATATTAAATATGTTATCAAACTAGGCTTTTAAAAAAGAAAGTAAACAGCTGAAACTACAGGGAAATAACATTAAACATCTCTTTCTGACAACAAGCTAAGAGCATCCTTACAATCAGAACAATTTATAACCCCCCAAAAAATCTTTGCTTTTTTTTTTTTGAAAAAAAAAAATTCACTTAGGCCATTAACTTTTTTGGCCAATGGTCTAATAAAGTGGTGCTGTAGGTGTGTCCATTGGAGTGTTTTTAACTGTGGCTTCTCACAGAGTGGCTGTTGCTCCCTTTCCAGTGTGTTGCCTGCCCCTGCCCCCCCCTCAGCTACTGAGAATTTACATCAACTTTGGGATTTGGAGAAAAGCATCTGTCTGCAGGGAACTGCTGCAGTGTTTCCCTTGAACTGAATGGCACACAAATGTATGTTTAGAGTTAAGGCCAGGCTTAAGGATCTGCCTGAGCTACGTTCATATGGGTGAAGGCACCTCATTTACTTCTTGCTTATGGTCAATTTGCCAAATGTCACTTAAATGCACCCAGATTTAATTATTCTCCTATTTCTGGCTGTGGATTGTAGCCTGTTGGTGGAGGTCATTCTGCTCCACACAAGGAGTGACTGTGAGCAGACTCAGGGCTGTGTGACTTTTATTAGCTATTCTGTGAGTCCTTGAGCTGAAGTTGGCCCAAGCAGGAGAAGGGGGAATGGAAATGGCTGAAGCTCCTGCTGGGTCTGAAAGACTGGAAACCGTGAGAAGTGAGACAAATGACAGAGAAGGTTTCACAATTTCTTTTTTTTAATGTCAGCTGTGAAGTGACCTTCAGAGAACCCAATCTATTTTTTCATTCAGCTCACTGGAGAGCTGTCCTGTTAAGCTGGTCAGAGATGCTGTGTGGCTTTGAGAAAACTGATCCCAGAAAGAGGAGAACAAAACCTGCCTAGAAATTCATCTCCTCGGACCACTGAACTGATTTGTGTGTGTCTGTGGTTTGCTTCATTTCAACTTAAAATGCTGATTTCTTTTAACAGCTTGCTGTGCAGCAATACAGAGGTAAATCAGGGTGTCAGCCTGGATTTTAAAGGGTGATGTTCCTTTTGAAATTTTACATGGGAAAGGCAGGATGTTTCATCAGAGAGAGGACTATAGAGATGATATGGATGGATATAAAGAAAAGAATTTCATCCTGCCGGTCCGAGAAAAGCAGATGACAGTACAGCTCACAGGAAAAGGACTTCTGCACCAACACTACATGCAAATGAAGTGCATACTGACAATTGGATTAAAAATTTTCTATGAGGCCTGTGTCTGCTTATTGCAGAGCTCAGCTATGTCCTGATAGCAGTAACTTATATGTTACTTCAGCTGTGCATGTGCTCTGAAGTCCTTACTTGTGGTGAAAATAGTCTGGATCATTTTGCTCTTGAGGGATCCCTTCAGTGCCTGGAGTTTCACTGTGTACTGGCTGGATGGGCTCAGCTCTGTCAGGATGTAGGAAGTTGTCTCAGGTTGTAGGATGACCTCCTATGGGGAAGAAAAGAAAATATAGAGGAATCTCAGTGAGAAAATAATGACCAGAACTCCTGAATATTAGTTCGTCGCATTATTTTTGTTGTAATCATTTACAGCATTTTTAAGCATCTAAATTATTTAATACAAAACTTTTATTCCCCTAAGATTTTTATCAAGCTAACTTTCTTTAGAAGTTTGAGAAAAGTTGCCTGGAAATGAATGTTTACGAATGAAATGTATAAGCTGTGTGGTTTAAAAGCAAGTCAGCATAACTGTTTACGTGCCTTGAACATTGTATAGATGTCTCTGTGAAACTCATAAAATTGAGAAGAATCACCCACTAGGACAAGGAAATTATCATACTCTGGTCTTCAAAATGCTGTTTCACTGTAACTTTGAAGATAGATTTTGAGTACGCTTAGGGAATTTGCCCTCTTGAAAATCAGAATCTTTTCTGATTTACCAAAAATTATCTGCCATTTTTGCAGTGATTCACCTCATTCATATTTAATCTAGTTATATAGTAACATAATAAACTCATTGGAGAGCAAGAGTCACTTTCAGAGGTGATTAAACACCTCACTTGCACAGGGATGGATTCTCCTGAGTTTAGAAAGGGGAATCCCATTCTTTGGGGTGTGTGAGTTTATTCCTTGATACACGTTTAGAATGAGGGAAAACAGTTGCTTGTGCTTTTATCTGTATCGTGGAGAGTTGACTGTCAAAATTCAGGATGCAATTGAGCTTCTGTTTCAAGGCTATAATATAGGACAGTGCTTAAGCAGATTTGAAATGCATTTTTAATAGGTTCTTAGTATTTTACCATGGTTAACTTAAGGCACATTATTATGCTCCACTGCTGGACACTTCAGAGCATCTCTACTGCCCAGTTTTGAGGTGCAGCCCTTCTGGTTTGGTTATAAATTCAGTACCTTGACTGTGCCATCACTAGACTCGTAGATCAGGAGATAATCTGTGACAGGAGCACGTGGAGGCCTCCAGGTTATCACAGCTGTTTCTGACTGAACCTCAGTGGCACTTAAGTCTCTTGGAGCATCCAGTCCTGAGGGAGACAATAGATAAATTACAATCATATCTATCCAGAGATGAGTACACAGGTTATCTTACGGGCAGCATATAAACACAGGCCAGGAAACGGAACTTCTTTCCCCCTGAAATTTGAAATTAAAAAATATTTCAATCTAAATTTTGTAATTAAAAAATATTTCAACCTAAATTTTGTAATTAAAAATAATTTCCCTATTGGAAGTATTAAAATACAGATATTTAGTTTATCCAAGTTAAAATATTGTCTTGTCTCAAGCACTTCAGTTTATAAGCAGTTGCATCGACATGTCTTTGGAAACAAAAATGTGCCTTTCCTTATTTCACACAAGGCAACAAGTTGGTATTTACATATTCCCAGGAAGAAACAATTATGCCTTTTTTGAATAGGAAAGCTTTTCCCATTCATACCTGGTCTGGCTACAGGCTTTGCTTCTCCAGTGTAATTCTAACTCTGAATTTGTGCGGCTCAGCTCCTGGTTCTTTAGTTAATGCCCTGGCACATTAAGTGACAATCAGGAAAATGAGAAATACCCATGATTTCATTGATACTCATGGAAAGCCAGAAGTATGAAACCAGTTGGATACTTTCACCTTTCTAGTGAAAAAAGCACAATGTGCTGGCTGACTCTATGGTATGAGAGAAATGCAGGCTGGGTGGGACTAGAAGAGATGACAGCTCTCCCTGCAGTGAGGTGGGACACAGCACCTGTAGTAAACTGGGTGGAGAGGGTCTCACTCTTCTGTGTGTCCTTCAGTGCATGGATACTCAGAGTATACTCGGTTGCAGGTCTAAGGCTCTTCAGGTCATATTCCACAGTATTTCCTGACACAGTCTGAGTAACTTCTCGTTCTGAGAAAAAAACACACAAAAGAACAGGTCACAGCATTATTCAGACATCTCAGGATGTCCTCAACTCCATGCTGCACTCACTGTTTTGCTGTTTTTAGTAGCTGGGAGCAAGTGCAAAACAGTAACAACCCAGAACCCATCTGTCTGCTCACACCTATGCTGAATCTAAACTAACACCAGACCTTTATCTAAAAGTATTAGCACTCTCTAGTGTTCATATGAATTATAACACCATCTTTTCTTTTCAAGAATATCAGTTATCTCTGTATCTCTGTTCATGTTGGAATTGGGAATGTTTAGCTAAAATGGTCATTTTTAAAATGCTTCTGGTGAGGCACTTCCTTCAAATAAGAGCCCCCTTGCCATCTTCCTGGAGTCACATTGCTGCACCCATTTCTGAGCATCTCAAGAGCTGTAATGTTGTCAGGTCCCTGACCCATCACCAACTCTTCTTACCATCCTCGGAAGTGTAGGAGACAACATAATTATCCACAGCAGCAATCGCTGGCTGCCAGGTTGCCAGAGCCTCTGAGTCTGTGATGTTCATCACTACTAGGCCTGATGGGCTGTCCAGAGCTGAAAGAAAGAGAATAACAGATTGAAGGAATTTGACAAACCCTCTGTGCAATGCTGTATTGTAAATATATGTTATACATTGCGCAAACACTGCTGCTTGATGCAGCTTTTATGATCCCCTTTGGAACAGTGGAGCTCTGCAGAAAAGACGTCAGTGCCTATAAAGAGACATCAAAAGCCTCCACTGGAAAGGGAGGTCAACGCGTGAAAAGATTAAACACTGGGAACAGACATAAATAACAATGTTCTTAGATCAGTCTTGATATCATCAATCTTAACGGCTCTGTCAGAGCTGACATATTTCTCTCAACACTCTCAAATCTGGACTGCTTTTTGGAGCGAACTCAGGAGACAGATCTGGGAAAAATAACTAATGTGATGGCAACTGATAGACACTGTGACCTTCCACCAGCTTGCCCTGCACATTTAAAAATAAACTAATCAAACAGCCAGCCAACCATCCAAAATCCCAGCATGTCCTGCCTTGCTTCCTCACGGGAATCTATTTTGCACATAGTTTTATGCCCTCCCTGAATTGGGATAGATATCTGCCTCCAGTACGTCTGGAATGGGCTATAAATATATTAGAACTGTAAGTACATGAATTGTCTCTGTCTCACTGCAAGTTGGTTCACTCAGCAAATGGGGGCCTGATCAAACTTGCAAGTTCTATTCTCATCCGAATACAAAGACACGAAGAAAGAGTGGACAAAAAGTTTCCTACGGTTTGTGCTGATAGTAAAAAGGGGATCCCAGGGGGTCTTAAGCTCCCATTCCCAAGTCTCTCCTACAGCACAGACAATGCATTTGAAAACCTGCTGTTTCCTCTTTATATATTACCTGTTTTCAGAGTGCCAGAGATGGGTTCACTTTCTTCAAAACCCTTCACAGAGATGATACTAACATTGTAGTCTATACCTGGGACTAACTTCACCAACTTGGTCCTTGTCTTGCTTCCATCGACAGTAACAACATTTGGAGTACCTAGGATGAAGCCAAATGCCAGGGGATTACTGACACAATACTCCAGTAAATGCTTGAAGGAGGTATTTCAAGTTAAAGACACTATGACCAGATGGACATACTTGTACAGGAAAAGTTGAATTTTCCCCAGTTAATTACAATCACCAATGTCAAAGGGCAGCCTCAAGAAAAGATATTTTTATCAGGACACCTACATCTAAGCCATTGGTTTGTATTCATTCCTAGTGGTATGCCAGTAATAAGAAAAAATTAATCTTTCTGTTCGAAAACTATAATTTTACAAATGAGATGCAAGGTGAAAACACAGCACTCTCTACGTGGAAGTTCATACACGTGTCAGGATGCAGTTTAGATCTGCTTTGTTTCTAGTAACAGATGGAAGTTTCTCCTTCACCCATCTCATTTTGAATAAAGATTCAGTATATCTTATTTTAAGAGGTGCTGCATGTGTGGGTGAGGACTTAAGACACATTTGTTTTAAATTCTGGGTTTATTCCAGGAAAGAACTTAGACAAGTACCTAACTTTAAGATTGTGGATTGCTCTATTTATTCTGCTGGATCACTATATATTTAAAGTTGTATGTGTGCCTGCATACAATTCTGTCTAAAGGCCTGTATTCTTTACTTGTCTTGGTCAATAGCATGTTTTTTATTGTCCTGATGTCTGCAGTGTTTGCTCTTTGTCTGGGAGCCAGTTTTCTCCATGTGTCATATGTTCCTGTGAAAGACAAATGCAGCTGAGGGTTCAGGGGGCTGCAGTTAGTCTGGCCCAGGCTTGGACAGCCTTGTTGACTCAAATAGTGCCTCTTGGCCAGCCGACGTACACCTGAGTACATTGCTCACTTTGGCACGCTGAGCTAGATCCTTCACTGCTGTGTAAATCAGCGAGTTCCCTGGAGCGGCTCTGATTTGCACCATCTGAATGTCTAGCCCATCCTTTTCAAGTAAATTCTGCAAGCAGAATTATATATATATATCTTTGTTTTTCCCCTTCAGCCTTTGCTCAGTCAACCTGCGAGCTGCTTAATCATTAAAAAACAGAAGGGGACTGATGCTGTTGTTGTGGTTGGACAGGACATGAAAACATTTCACAGACAAAGTGATCTTTTTAATACATCAAAATGGTCCAGGCACAATGTTGTATCCTGCCATAGCCCTTGGCCTCCTCCGCTCTAATTGCACATGCCGCTGCCTCTTTTGGTTCACTCTATTCTCCAAGAAGTACTGTTTGACCAATTAGTGAGATAAGTTCGTCTCTAGCCCAGGAGGTATGTGGACAGCCTTCTTAGCTGCATCTCTGTACATGGAGGAAGGTTTTGACAGCTAAACATGGATCTTGTTGAGCTGTCAGTTCTGCTAACTCTCCCAAGTGTCTCTTATTTGTTGAGCCATCAGGCTTTTCCTGACCTCCTCAAAGTAAGTCCGAGCCTCACACAAAAGATGGCACAGAAATACAGCTTGAGCATGGCCTTCTGAGCAAGGCAAGTTCCTTCAAGCATTTGATGCTTTGAACAGAGCAGATCATTAGGTCTGTGTGTCAGTGCAGTGTCTGCGCCCTTAGGCTGGCATCAGCCTTAGAGGCTGCAGCTGGGGAATTCAGCTTCCCTTCCTTAGTGCACAGCCTGGTTTGGCTGCCAAGGTCTTGGAGCTTTTTAAGAGGCTGATGGCAAAGCAGAAGATGAGGGAAAGCAGTAGAATGGCTCTGAATCCAGGGAGACCCACATTTCGGCTCCAGCACCAACCAGGGAATTTATTCTCCTTCATTTTTATTCCTAACCTGATTTGGCTTTGAGACCATAGGTACTTGTGTAGAACACAGGACAATCTCCACAGCACAAGCACCTGCGCACTTACTATCTGGAGCATCATGACCACAGAGCAGTTTTCCATTCGTCTGGAAAGCGTGCCTGTGACAAACATGGGATCACACACAAGATGCAGCAGGGGAAGCACGAGGTGGGGAGCATGTGGCATTAGAACCCCATGTAACCCTTCCTTGTGGGAATCAAGTGAGACTGAGGGTGCAGTGGTGTGCACCGGGTGCCCACCTTCCCTGATGCTACAGCAGAAACACACATGCATATGTGTCTGGAAGCATCAGACTGATCCCATAGTCTGAAATCAATGGGTTTTGGTTAGTTTTCGATAGTTCTTGTACAAAGGAGTTCATTCAGTAAAATGAGCTGGTGCTGATACCTCGCATTTGCTCTTGCTTTCCTGCTTGCTCCCTGCTGTGAGGATGCTGTTAATCCATCCTTCCATTTTGTCCAGGTCCTTTGCACACTCGTCTTCCTTAAGCCGCTCACCTGCATGCAGTGGGTACACACAGCTCTCTCTCTTCATGGGCTCTTGCCAGCTCTGGAAGCTCCTTCCAGGTCACACTTTCCTTCTTTCTCTCTGCCTGATCTCATCCTCTCCTCTGATGCTGGGGTCTGTCTCAAATCCCCTCCTGCACACTACCTTCTCATTAGTCTTCCCTTCTTCCTACCAGCACTTCTCTCTTGTCTGTGTAGTTCTGCCTTTTTCAGTTGTTCTATTTGTGTTGGAAGAGACTAATTTGCTCTTTTCCCATGTTGCCAGAGCCCTTGTTCCAGCTCTGACCTTGACCTCTCTGCTCCCGTGGCTCTTCTCCAGGGGCTATCTCCTGCACTCTCCATGAGCAGGATGAGTAGCATCCATAACAGCCATGAGTAGCACAGCCAGCTCAGATCTTCACTCTTCCAGCAGGTCTCAAGGAGAAGCTTGACATCCTTTGAATATTGAATAGCCAAGGTGAAACCTCCTGCAGCATTTTTTGATAGCCCCTAGCCCCTGCTGCTTTGCCTCCCTGCCATGATTTGGCCACCAGGTGGAAAGTGCTGGGTCCTCAGCCTGTGTTTCTCTCTGAGGAAAAATCATTCTTGCTGACCTTTTCTCAGCTCCTACCTCCCTTTCACTGTGGGAGATTCCCGAGCAGGGACAATGTTTCAAGGGAGACTTACAGCTTTTATCTGAGTAATACTTAACTGCCATGGACTGTTTTACAGGAGAATTATGACTTTGTTGAAAAATTTCTACTGCTGTGAGCCAAATGAGAGATCATTTTCATAAGTACATTGGGTGAAATAAATGATAATCTAGATGACAGGCATTTGCTCTGGCTTTTTTTTCCCCTCTTTGTTCTGTTTTTTCTTGTTTTCCTTCAAATGCTGTATTTGTTAAAGGGACACTTGGATTAAACCTTTTGCATGGATTGAACAGGTAAAATAAAGAGTAACGTACATAGCACTGGTGGATTTTTAAGAAAAGGCTTGCATTTCTGTATTTAAAGACACTCCTTAGATGCTCTTGATTTGTGAATTTTGCATGGTACTGTGTTATTTAAATAAGGAACTGTGATTTGTTTTATGCTTAAGGGTCCTTTGTACAAATGGCTTGATGTGTATTTTCCTCACCCAGCCTGATTCTCCTGCCAAGGTGAGCGTAACATGAGCACAGCACCAGCCACCTCAGTTGGGAGGATTTTTTTTCCTTTAAACACTCTGTATTAATGAAGTGTGACAAACACTCAGAACCAGTCCCAGGAGAACTCCTTGCTCAGAGAGTATGGGAGATAAGATACTGAGGCTTCTGGGAAGATTAGGGAAAAGAAGGGAAGCTAAAATAGATACCACTAGGCAGTAAAGGATGTTGCCATGCCATTGGACATTAGTTGGAAAGCAAGGTATGATGGGTCTGCTCCTGCTTCCACAGAATGAGACTTATAGAGGAGTTTGTCATTGACTACAGAGGAAATGATTCAAGGCTTTTTTGGGGCCTGCTGGCTTCTTTTGTGCACTTCATTGTGTTTCCAAAATGAGAGTCTTCAGCAAGACATTTCATTCTGGAAGGAGATGTGTTAACTTGAGGTTTATGACCCACCCTAAAGTAAATCCTTAGGAGTGGCCATCATCACAGACGCTTCTGCCCCACCGCAGGAGATCACCATTCATGTAAGAGAACATCACCCTTCAGTATCCCTTAGGACTTGATTTAGCTTTGACCTGCAAGGATATCCACTTTTCTTAGTTGTTTTGCAGTGGTACCATCACTGTATGATAGTCACATTTGGTTAAAATATAGACTAGCATGACCTTTCTATGCATTGGAAATAATTTTGCTTTAATGTGTTTTTAAAATATGTACTGTTTGGGTGAGATTTAGGTTCTATGGACCTTCGATTGTAAATTGCATGTCAAAGTATAACTTGGAGTCCTCCCAAAATATTTCTTGGTTGGGGTGAGAAATGGTAAATGACTTTTGTTTATGATGGTGGATGGATATCACAGGAAGTCTGCCAGCCCCATCATCATTCTGGGGTCCTACAAAAACCAACCAACAGTCCTGTAGGATGACACAGTTGTTTCCAATGCTATATTTGCACTTTATCAATCACATTCAAAAGATTTAATCACTGGATTTCAGAAAAGAAATGATGGATGCTAAGAGTGGTTACACTGAGGCTTGGATTGCATGAACTCCTCAGAGTTCATTGGCCAAATTATAACTATTCTCAGGAAAAAAAAGGAGAAGAAACCATGCATCATTTGAGTTGTCGTCATAACTCTTCTCCTGTTGAAGTATTTGGGAGCTGTATCTTTCATTTATTCAGTGGAAGCAGGAGTGAGACTCATCTCATGCAGTACTTAGGCTTGTCACATGTATTTGCATATTGCAAATGTGCATATTTCAAATATGCAGATGAGCTTTTCAAAATGTGTTTTGTTTCTGATTATTAGTAATTGCCACAGTATCTGGTTAAAAAGCTAGATGGCCTTCAAATTTCCATCTTTCTAGTGCTTGGTAGCAGAGCAGTTGCCACTGTGCTCTGCTATAATATCTGCACTCTGTGTAACACTTTCAGGATATTATATACCATCCAATATTTTTAATCTAAATAAAGTATGTGAGAGTTTACATTGTGAACCTTTCTTTCCAAGGTGAGAGATGAAAACACCATGCACAATTTTTTGTGTCTCAAATCAGCTTGTGTGTAACTGAGTTTCTCAAGGATTTACTAAATAGACAAGATGCAAATATAGACTGAACTATTTGTTATCCACTTACATGATCTAAATCATACTGTCACAGTCTGTAATTTGTCACAAATGAGGTAAATCAAACTATGTACATGGGCTTTTCCACAAGACTGCTTATTGTTGAAGTGCTTAGTCACCGTGATATCAGAACTAATGTTATAGGAGTTAAATTTTCCATATGTAACGTTTGCATTAATCTACTGAAAAATACACTATAAAATAATACATTATTATCTGGTTCCCAGTTGTATTCTGCTGTATTTCACATTACCATTGCAAATAAATTTTCTGTTTAAAAAAAAAAAAGCATCTTGTGATCACTGGAAACACTTAATGATCCTAAAGCTCAGGACTGAAATAAAAAAAAGAAATC
>JAOXNG010000007.1:9730396-9742200 GCA_028566535.1 Scolopax minor | reverse complement strand
CCTTCCACTATCCTGAAATCACCATAGGAAAAGCTCTGCCATCCAGTGAAACAAGACAGGTCTCAGAGACCCGAAGGTAGCGATGCAAGTGTCAGAGTGGTGGGCTGACCATCAAGAAAGGGTGAACTTGCTTTTTGAGCCCTGATCTCTGCTGGGAAGGCATAAAAATGCTAGACAGGGAAGATACCAGAACTAGCACAAGGCAGCCAGACCATTCCATGCAGTTTTGGTTGGTCGTTGAGCATGCTGCACGAAATCCCATAAGAGATGCAAATGCCTTAGAAGGCATTTGGTTAAGAAGAAGAACCAAAATGGCATGCAGACACCTCTCCAGGCTGATAAAGACACAAAGGCCTCCCACCCACAACAAAGCAAGTGAGGATGGGATGAACAAGAACTTTATTCCAGATCAAGTGCAAAGATACTCTGTGCAAAATATTAACCATCTGGAGCAAGTCAATTATATATACACAGAACTTGCAGATAAGTGTATATATAAGGAAACCAATCATGGTTTACTACTGGCTCCCTTAATGCTGGGGGCACTTTTTCAGCCTTTTCCATTGTCTCTCTTTTTCTAGTACACTCAAGCCTCCCCTAATATAGTGACCTCCCTATAATTTACCAAAGGAATGATGATAAGTTGGAGCCATGTTTTAGAGCAGTTCGGTGGACAGCATAAGAAAAGAGAGAAAAAAGCAAACCTGGAAGGTGAAACAGTGAAATACCTGTGGTTGTCAGTGCTGTCAAGGTCTGACCACCTTGCCCATCAATTACACCATGGAGTTGGACAGTGTAATTAGTGGCAGCTTTGAGGTTGGTGACTACATAGTGCCGGGAGTCCCCTGGCACTGTGTGCACGAGGGAGTCCAAAGGGAAATCAGAGTTTCTGACTTCCAGAATAAAATGCTCAAAGGCCTTGTCCTGTGCTTCCCACGTGAGTGACATGCTGTCTGAGGTAGCATTTGATACAGTGAGTTTGCTAAGGAGAGATTCCTCTACTACAGGAAGAAAAACAAATGGAAACGTATTGCAATTATTAAAACCCAAAGCAACAAAATAAAATAATATAGAAGTTTGAATTCATATGAAGTCATAAATATCACCTGGCCTTGTATTTCCCAATGTTTTCCACACCACAACCCCTTCAGTCACCTGCCTGTGTTACCCATGATTCAGTGAGGATATTCACAATCTGCTAGAATTCTAGAAACTGCAATTCCGTATTATCTGATCACTGAAATTTGATATTCTGTTTAATGTCATTGATCACATTACTCTGTTGCTATGAAAAATTGTTATGATGACTTTTCCTAAGATCATGTCAGCAGGCAGAATTTGGTAGAGAGGTTAAATGATCACAACATGAGCTATTATCTGTCTGTTATGAGAACACACCTTCTGCTTCTGCGGTCTAGTCCTCTCCTTCCACTTTCACAGTGTCATTGGCCAAAGCATATCAAACATTTGACTTCCCTGGAAAAACTGTTGTCCTGGTTTGAGGTAAAACAGAACTAATTTTCTGTTCAACTATAAAACCTTGAGTTGCCCAATGCGTCAACAACTAAATGCCTACTACTTCATTCTAGACATCGAGTCAAATAGACTCTTCCCATCTCTCATCCCATGTAAACTGAATTCTGAAGCTGAATTTAAGCAATGCATCTGCCTTGTAGGAGTCTGCTGTCACAGACTGAAATGTGCCTGAAATCTATTTAGAGAATTAGGATAAAAACTGCATCTAGACATCTACTTATCTGACAGAAATAGTGCCCTTTCTATGCTGTATAACAGATGCAAACACATATTCTTGGGAAATTTGGTTTGCTTCTCATCTGTATCAGAGGTTGCCCCAACCTTAAAGTTTGAACAAGAGCAAACTTATTGCATGAACGAAATCACTTCACAGTGTGATTGACTGAGTTTGCTGTTTGTGAGGGTGGTTTAACATTCACAGTTCAAAATGGCTCCAGAAGGTCTTCCTTAGGAGTTGTCAAACAGTGAGGTAGAGGATTTGGTAATGGGTCATGGGTAGGCTGACGGGGTAGCTGAGGGCAGGGAAAGGGGCACAACCTGTAAGGAAGAGTTAGAAGAAAGGCGAGTTAGCATCGAGGTAGGTTTTTATATACCTGTTGCAGCTGCAGCACTTATTGCCTGTGTGCGGAAACCATGAGAGATTCCATAGAGGTAGACAACAAAATCAGTGCTGGGGGAAAGCCCTGAGATATGAGCAGTTCTTGAATTGCCTGAGATGTTGAACTCCATGGGCTCCAGCAACCTGTTAGAATCAATAATTTCAATAGTAAAGATGTCGAAGTCCCCACTGGTGGTTGTCCAAGAAAGGTTGAAGCTTTCAGGAGTAATGTCGGAAACGGTTAGCTCACCAACTTCTGGATGTGCTCCTGAGGAGGGAAACAACATTGGTCAGAAGGGGATGGTCCTCTACCTCCTCCAGCTCAGAAACGCCGCGCTGCTCTGCTCATGCTGGCAGCACTCCAAGCTGCCGCTGGAGAAAAGAGTGTGAGTAAAAGCTTACTACAAGCAAACAGGTGCTAAGGGGAAGAAATCAAATAAAAGCATCTCAAAATGTTAAAGAAGAAAGAAAAAAAAAAAAAAAAGAAAAACTTTAGCTTTAAAGCTATGGCTATTTCTTTTTTACCTCCAGGAGCAGCCACGTGTTTTTGAGTTCTGAGCATGAAAGCAGATGCAAAAGAACTTTTCTGATTGCCCCTAGGGCATTTGGAAAAGTCAGTTTTAGGAGAAGATAAAACTAGAATTATTTCTTTGTCCAAAGGAAAAGGTTGTGGGTTTTTTGCTCTTCTACTTTCCCTTTCAGCTTAAGCCTATGAAAGCTGGCAAGTAATTTTGGAGCTGGAGCCAAAATGCAAAGCAGTGATAGCTGCCTTGGGGTTTCTTCCTCTCTGTAGACATCCCTGGCATGCTACAGGAAGGCTCAGAAAATTCTGACAATTGGAAATCCCCAGAAAGGAAAATTTTGAAAAGCCGGGTGCTGAGCATGACCCGGGAAGGGAAAGGAAAACCTCAGCAGGGCATCCTCTGCTGTTTTCATTGAGTTAATAAAAAGAGAACACATTGCATACTTAGGCAGGACACCCATGCTGTCTGTTTTCTTGTTTGTCCCTGTATAGCCCCATTTGTCCAGCCACATTTGTCTGGTTTCAATGAGCAATCTGCTACCAGCTCACACTCAGGACTCCCAAAAGCACAGGACTTCTAGCCTGCAGCAGGACACAGCCCAAAGCGAGTGCCTTGTGCCAGACACATTTCTACCTAAGCCAAGCAGCTTTAAGCATTATTGAAACAGGCAAGCTCTATTGTAATTAATGTTTTCATTCTGTTTAGTTCTTATGTGTACTTTTATTCCCTTCTGGGCTGGGTAATATGAGTTTGGGGAAATCAAATACGAGCAAGCTCTGGCCATCTCACAATGCCGGGAGGCTGCAAAAGTCTGTAAGGAAACCCAGAGGCAGCAGATACTGTTTACAAGAAATTACCTGTAGGAAGAACCATCAATGTTCCTTTATTGCCAATTAATTCATATCCAGGTTTTTACCAATAATCATAACACCTGGAAGAGTCAGCGAGCCATATAAGATAGACATAAGTGCATATTTACTTCTTGGTCAAAGCTCACGATAAGCTCTCATTTAAAACTGAATTTTTTCACAAGATCAGCCAGAAAATTATGTTTGTGGCTCTTGATTATTTCATGCAACCTCCTGATAATGTGGGGCTCACCTTCCTTCTTTCAGGTCAGCTTTATGCCAAGGTAATTCTGCTGAATTTGGTCTTCTGGCATTATACCTTTTCCAGACCAATATGACTGTTTAACAGCCATGTGTGGCTTAATACAAGATAATGCTGCTGGTGGGAATTCACTCGTGTTTTTTTCTATATGAGAACATACAGAATGTGTCTGTCCTGGCCCTTGAGACAGACGTACATGCTACACCCTGGGTTTGAATTTACACAAAAACTGGGGCATAATTTCAGAGGTAGCTTCTGAAGGGGAAAAACTAAACATATTCCCAGGATTTGCTTATCTGCAGTATAAAGGACATATTTTTATAATGGTACAAGGCAACCTGGGCTTTCCTGAGTATGTACAACAGCCAGTGGGGTTTTGCTGTTAGTGTCAACCAGCAGAAAAGTCAGTAAAGGAACAAAACAAGCCATTCTGAGGTGGGAGGAAAAAGCATTCCTAAAAGCATTCCTAAAAGCAAAGGGCTCGATGGGGGCACCAAGACTCTTATTGGAATGTCTGATCATGAGACATTTCCATGCCAGAGATATTCAGCCAAGCTTTAGTGAGTTCAGTGCACCCCATGCAAACCCGAGCAATTGAGCAAGCTTTTCTGAGCAATAACTTCAGTTCCCATCCCTCTCTGCAAGGAAAGGGAGCCATGAGGCTTGAAGAGATACCTGTCATGGTTTCAAGAGAAAGAGGTTTGGTCTTGTAGCCTTGAATCACACCACGAAGTGTGATGTTATAAGGTGTGTTGGCCTTGAGGCCTGTAACATTCACAAAGCGCAGTCCTCCTGGGACTGTAATATTCCAGGTTTCTTCAGGATTGTCCAGCTCCTGCACCTGAATGATAAAGTTTTCATAGGCCCCATCGGCTGCTGTCCAGGTGAGCTGGAAACCATCCCAGCCAGTCTCTGATACTGATAGTTTTCCAAGCTCAGGTTCCTCCTCTGAATAAGGACAGAGAGTCAATCAGTTACTCAGATTACAGAGTAGTGGTGATGAGGTATTAATTAATGATGTTCTGTGTTAATGAATTTCATTTGTAATCAGTGACACAGAGATGCACCCCCACACACGCATTTACATTCTCAGCTGCCTCAGGTAACTTGAAAAGTCTCTTCAGAGACATGGCAAAACAGAACACTAAGAAAAGAATTGTAGTAAGACATAATAACCAAATTAATTCTAAAAGACTGCTTACAGAAAGCAGCTTATAGACCATCTTACAGCTGCAAGTGTTTTGCCAACATTAATTACAACTCCCTATGAGACATGTAAGTATTATTATAACCCCTTTACTGTACTGCTAATAACTCAGAGTTTGCCATTATGAAGTGACTGTGAATACTGCAATAATGCCTGTTGTAAAGGTAGGAAGAGACTGAGTTTGGAATACTTGGATTCAGATGTTTATGCTTTCAATTGCATCCACCAGAAGGATCCCATTTATTCTTTCAAACTATTTTTAATCCACAATAACAAAGAAGGGGAAATTCTTCCATGTCTGTGTGTCTTCAGTTAAATGGATTTGTCTTTCTTGTATTACATTATTCTGCCCACAAAACCTTTCTGGAGGCAAAGAAGCTTGGATTTGCAGAATTACTAATATTAAACCTAAATTGAGATCTGCATTCATGTAAATCAACATTCTCCAAAAGTCACCACCAGGGTGGGCCAAGGAAGTGGGGAACCATCAGAGCTAACTCTCTGATGCTGTTAAATCTGAAAGTTTAGGTCATTTTCCCAGCAAGAATAGAAAGTCCTCTGCTACAGAGGAAATATAACTGATTCTTTAAAATTAACAGTCATTTGGGAAAATGACAGAACAATATCTGCTTTTACATGAAAAATCTTTCTCTGTGTGCTATCATTATCTTGTGGACTGCAATGACTTTCTAGCACTTTTCTTACTTGAACTGTCTATACTTAAGCATTATAATAATAAGAGAGTCTAGCTAAATAATCCCAATCTGTACAACTAAGAATTTATAAGACACAATGCAGGAGGGATTTGTCAGTTTTAAATCTCAACTTTAAGCTTTAGGTATATTTTAAGGCAGAAGGTAAAGGGGCCCTGGAATAAATGAAAATTAAGCTCAGCACATAACTCAAATTTTCCCCCTGCAAAAAACAGTGTGCTTGTAGTATGAGTGTTGCATAGTCTTGTATAGGTAGCAGGGGTTGTATTTTCAGAGGCTGAGCACTAAAAGATCACAACCTATTATCTTCAGTGGGATTCAGTTTTGTTGGACCTTTTCCCATCCTGTTAGAAAGGAAGAGATTGTTTATGAAGTAACACAAGGATGTTAAACAAAAAATAAATCCAGAGCTGTTTTTCCTCATCAGGAACAGAAATAAGATACATTGATGCAAAAATATGAATCCTGTAAAAATAGCACTGTTTAGCTGAAAAAGAGAAAGTAGGACAGAAAAGGAACTGGTTGTATCAGAAATAATGATCTTTTTATGGCAACAGAAACAAATAAAACAAACACATTGCCTTAAAACGAAAATGAAACTAAACCAGAAGTTGCAGGAAGGTAAAATCTTTCAAGTAAAAGTTTGATTATAATAAGTAATGCAGTCATCACCACAGCTTAAAAGCAATTCATATTTCTCTGAAGAGTGCTCAGTTCATTCACCTCAAGCTGCAGCATCCCTTCCCCTCCCATTTGTTTCTCATGCATCTCTGCCATGGAAGCGCACACAACCCCATCATGCTCTCTAGGGACCAGGAGATTCTCATACAAAATCATGCACCAACTTGGACCATCAGAGACCTCCAAGAGCCTCATCCATGAAGCATCCAACATATATGACAAAACAATGACAACGTCATGGCAAATGATATCAAGAGATGATGTTTCTTATTAGAAAAAAAAAAAAAAAGAGAGAACAAACCATTGAGAGCTGAGCCTGTTCCTGCCTTCTAGTAGGTGTGTTACCTACTGTGTGAAATAGCCTGTGTGTTTCTATCTAAATATTTTATCTCACGCTGTGAATTTGGGTTTGGGTAGTGGACAGCTACAGTCATTCATCTCCAGCTGGGTTCTCCAGGTATGAACTTACACACTGGTACTTTGACCATTATCGAACTGAGCCCTGTGGCTGAAGGCCTGCTTCCTCATGAAATTCATCTAATAGGGATAGGAGGTGGAAGTTTTCAGAGAGGTATACTCCCAATGTGTTTCAATCTTTTTTTTTCTCTGACATCACCACTTCCATGCCAATGCTGCAAACCACAACCTCCTTGTGATCTTTCTTGCATTTGAGCCACAATCCAAATAAATACTTGTAGCATCTTGCTATTTTCATGTTCCTTGTAAATAGCAGATGCATCAATGTCTCTCTTTGCATGCAGTTTGAAAAGAGACAATTGATGCTACATCACCTTAGAAGCTGCATGGGGCATTGTCCATGCTGTACCACTCAGGGGTCTCATTCCATAGCAACAAGAGTTTCATCCCGTGCAAAAGGAAAAAAGAAAAAAAAAAAAAAAAAACAGCTAAGAAGAAAGGTATCACTCACAAAGCCTAGAATTTCCACAGTGGAACATCAGTACGAAAATGAAGTTCTGTATTTCAGTGGAAAAGGAACACAGGGAGAATGAATCCATAGAAAATACCTGTAGCAGCTAGGGCTTCCAGGGACTGAGAGAGCTGACCTTGCATGCTTCCATGGAGGGTAATCTGGTACCGTGTGCCAGCTGTGAGACTGGTAATTTCTGTTTCTCGATGGTTTCCCGGCAAAAAGATTTCCTGTGTTCTGTTTAAACTGGACAGGTCTTTCAGAGTGATAAGGAACTGATCAAATACCTCATCCTGTGCTGCCCAAGACAAGGTGAAACTACTGAAAGTCCTGTGTGTTATATTAAGGTCATGAAGAGCACCGGTGGCTTCTGAGATGGGAATGTCACTGGGCACCAAAAGCAGAGCTTGAGAACCAGTGCTGGGGTTCGTTAGATAACTCAGCTCTGTAGGTGCAGGACTGCTGGGATTAAATGATGTTTCAGTGTTTGATTCTCCAGGTGCTGTGACTAGATGCACTAAACAGAGGTAAATTACAAGTTAAAACTTCCTGACAATAAACCCCCAAATATACAGCTAACATCTGCTACGAAACAGTTTGTGGGCTTTGCAACAAAGAGCTCCAAGAACAGAGAAAACAGATGGGTACTTCTTTTTTTGGAGACTGAATCCAGGCCAAAGGAAAGGTAGCATCACCAAGCTTGTGCTTCTCACACAACCACACTAACAAGCAGATCCAGAGCACTGACCATTAAACACAGAGATGAGCTGAAACACTTCCAGCAGAGAAATGGGTGGATCCTCGGTTGATGTAAATCAGTACAGTTTGACTACCTCCAAAGAACTTTGCTAATTTACATCATTGAGGATTTTAACCCTAGGCCTCTCAAACATGCCTTTTATCTTTATTACAGCATGTTAGCTATTGCTTCTGATACAAACCAGAAGTGGAATGCATGCCAAATATCACAAACATATCCGAATCCAGGCTAAGAAATCAGCTGCAGCAGAACCATGCTAAATCTCTTCCTATCCAACCAAAAACAGGCTTGGAGGAGTTATCCATCTGGATACATGCAGAATTTTCAAAAAAAGGTGGTGGGGGGGGACACACAACCTTACCTAAAAGCAAGTCAGAAAGAACTTGAGCAATCTTTCTTTAAAGAGATCCAAAGGAACAGAAGGGAGAAAGACTTGGCCAACTTCAACATGCTGAACGATCTGTGAACATATCTTGTGGTACAGTCAGATTCTGAAAATCTGAGAGCTGTGGAGATCACAGAAAATGTGCTTCTGATCACAGCTGCAAGGCAACAGGCAGGTGATTTTTCTGACATGCAGAATTATCTCCTCATTAGTGGAAAACCACATCATTTCACACCTCAGTGACTGCCTTGTTTTCATGCTCCGCTTGCATTCAATTAAGAGAGAGCAAGTCATCTACCACTATCAATCAGATCAGCACAAACACGTACCCAGGATTCAGTATCTGTCTCCAAAGTCACACATGTGTCAGAAAAAAAGCTTCTCAGAGGAGAAAGATCAATTAAAAATGTTTTCAAATAAATCCAAAAATGTTATCTTGAAAATATACTCTCAGGACAAATGCAGATGTAAAAACAATGGTTTGTGCTTACCTCCAGGAAGGAGAGAAGCCCGTGAGGCAAACAGTTATTTATAATAATATGCATGATTGATATTCTTGACTTAGGAAAGGGCCCTCCTTAAATTATCCCAGCACATGGTCTGAACGAGGGCCTACATATGATGTGACCTGAAGATGACCATGTTGTCATCACACCAGCATCCCTGCCATGGTGACCACTGGAAAGAATCACTTCTTTCTCAGGAAACAGAACTGTCTGACTGCTCCAGGGTTCCTGAGCTCACATAACAAAGCAGGAAGCCTTGCAGTAGTGAACTGTTAGGATTCTGTGACTCTCAGCTTCTTGTGCACAATTAGATGTCAACAACCAGCCCTTTTCTATTCTGGGAGCAGGCAAAAAGCTGTGGCATCAAGCAAGTGCACTGGTACTTTTTCAGCCTTAAGGTGGTCTGTTTAGCATGTGCAGTGGTAGCTGGGCTGTACTGTGGAGTGTTTCTGCAGAAGACATGCACAGACATTGTGAACAGAGCAGTGGGAAGGAAAGGGCAGCAGAACATTACACATGCATAGCTGTGGATAGTCCTGCTGGGAAACTAGGATTCATGGTGGCAAGATGAATGACTAATAGATGCCAAAGAGCTGAAAGCTATGAAGAAGAAACCCTTGATGGACAACAAACATACGCTCTTCTTCAGACTGGAATACTTCTCAATATTATTCTCTTAGTAAGATCTTCAGGCTGAATATGGCCTAAATACCTCAATACTGCTGTTACTGGCCTTTGAGGAATCCCATTGTAATGTTTCACTGGCAATTTTACCAGAAAAGAATGTTAGTGTCCTGCCAGGACATCTCCCCGGTTACTTGAGATAAAGCAAATGGGATTCTGTATAATTTCTTGCTTCTGTCTCTTGGATTTTATATTATTTTCCAACAGGGGCTGTCAGCCAATTTCCCTGCAGAATCTCTCATCAGCTCAAGTATGCTGTAAGACATGATGGCCTACCAAGGGATTTGCACTCTTCTCAGACCCCTTTGGTTAAATGGCTTTCCCCTCTCTCAACCAACTGATTAAACTTGGTTTACAGTACTGGTGCACCACTGAATTTCATAAAGAAAGCATATCACAAGCCCAAAATACCACAGCAGCTACCACTAAAAATCCTCATTCTGAAGTAAGTTTTGGGTTCTCTTAACAGAGGAATCATCTGAAGACATGGACAATCTTTACTGGCAAATTTATTTTCCCAGTGGTCAGCGCTGTAGCTTACAATTGAACTGGCTCACCTGATCATTCCTCCTAATTTTTCTTTGGGTTTGTATACAAAGGGTGGCACAAACTAAAACTAGTAGAAGACAGGAGAGGAAGAGAGAGCAGACAAGGGTTTTTGGCAATCAATCAGCATGAATCTTCTTAAAAACATTCAACAGAATGGAAAAGTTACTTCTCCAAGCCATGCTCCTATGGGCAACTCGCTCCTAGAGGCAAGACAGTATCACATCCACGATTTGTTCAACAGTTGCTGCACAATCTGGGTCCTTCAGCAGAGGAATTCGAGGTTGGCACTTGGTTTCTCTAATGTCCACTCATTTATCTCCACAGGCCTCTCATGCCTGATGTATTACCATCCATCCTCCTCCAGGACCCACATTGTGCTATCAGGCAGGGTTCCAGAACAGAAAAAGAAGGAACAAAGCTGCAGTCTGACTGCTCAGCTTCCTCAGAGCAGGGTTACGTGCTCACCCTACAGATTAGTTGTTAATCTGATGTAACATTCTCAAGACATGCTGCCAGAAAGGTCCCTCCAACTAATAAAATGGCTTATATTCTTTGATTTCTGAACTAGTTTTAAACAAAAATGTAAGTGAAATATAAGCAGTACCCTATTTTGTGATACCTTTGTTAATAACAAAAGGAGGTACCTGTTGTAGCCACCTGTAGCTTCCAGAGGAGAAGAGCGCTGTTCTCCTGCCAATCCATACACCTTGATTTTATAGGAAGTGTTAGCTTGGAGGCCATCAATCACAGCACCTAAGGATTCTCTGGGCAGGAAGGTTTCTGCAGGGGACCCAGCTGCCAATGACACTTCCTCGTACTCCATCACAAAACTACTGTAGACTCCTGTATTTGCATACCATGAGATACTAAAGCTGTGATCTGTGACCCTTGAGACCATAAGGTCTCTCAGCACACCCTCCTGCATCACTGGGGCCTCTGGAGCAAGAAAGCTCCCAGAGCCAGAAAGCTGCTCTGGGTCAGGAGCCATTGCCTGCATTAGGGTTAGACTATCCAGAACTACAAAGAAACAAACAAGCAAACGGCAGTGTGAAATATTCAGCCTTCCCTTTGCAGCAAAACAAAGTAACATTTAGCAAACTGATCACTTTCAAATCTTTACCATCCCTTCAATGCAGAATCATGGACATCAGTTTGAAAAAAAACTTTGTCACTTGAGCTGTTCTTCATCCATATGAAGAGACAGAAGCAACAGAAGGCTGCCATCCTATACTGTGGAAGATTTTGTGACACATTCTTTGCTAGAGGCTCACGAGCTTGAGCATTTCAGAGACTCAATACGTATAAAAAGATAACAAGAAGAATGTGAGAGGGAGAGAAGGCACCAACAGAAGATCTTCATCTCTGGGACTGAAAGAAGCTTCACCCTCAGTGACAGAAAATACGCTGAATACTTGCCAGTAGAGAAGCCTGACTGAATCATCAAGAGGCTGGGAAGAATATAAGATGAAAAACTGGCAATCTGGAGAAACAAAGGGAACTCTGAAAAGGAAAACTCTCAGCCCCCTTCCATAATCCCTGCCCTCCTTGTTCAGTGGGGATGGTACATGCCCCTCTAAAGAGCAGGACTGTCTCCTTCACCCGCCAAGGAGAGCCAGCACAGTC
>JAOXNG010000007.1:9708117-9720768 GCA_028566535.1 Scolopax minor | reverse complement strand
CATTCACGCACATCCCGTGCACGCTGCACCCCTGGGAGCAGAGCTCTTGGCTGCAGTCTGTCCCCGTGTACCCCTCAAAGCACACGCAGATCCCATCCACGCACTTGCCTTGGTCGTTGCAGTCAGAGGGGCAGGTGGCCTGGCTGCAGTCCTCACCAGTGAAGCCCTCATTGCAGATGCACTTGCCCTGGACGCAGAGCCCGTGGTGGAAGCAGTTGTGTGGACAGGCTGGTTCGGAGCAGTTTGGGCCTTTCCAGCCAGGCTCACAGATGCAGCCGCAGATCTCAACGCTGTAGTTGCCGTGTCCACTGCAATAGGGAGTTGTGTCCAGGCGACCTGTACCAATGATCCAGAAAACCCATTACCACCCTTGGCTCTGGGGTGCATTAGGCCAGCGGGGCACACACACAGCCTAAGAAGGGTCTGATTTTCCTAGCTCCCTACAGGACGCACTTTCCAGAATCAGCAAAGCTTTTAAATGAAAATACTTTCTCCAGTGAGACTTAGTTTACCAGGTCCTTTTATTAATATTTTCATTAAAGTAGTTTAGTTTTCTTTTTAACTCCTAAGTCTCTTTCTCCCCTCTCCTCTCCCTGAAGGGACATGCTGTCCCTTCTCTGAAAGCAGAGAGGTCAGAGAGCATCTGTTGCTCGTTTCAGTGGCTGGTCCAGCCCAAACTGCTACAGGAATGCTGTAATTAGCACTAATGCTAAGGAAGAGCCCCTGCCAACTGCTTGGTAAATGAGCATGCTGGATTCCTCTGCCCTTCTCAAAATCCCTCTTCCACTGACTGAGCAGCTTTCCTGACTGCTTCATTAGGGCATACACCATGAAGCATTATTCACCAATAAAGATAAAAAGCCAGGCAGCAGGCTGTATCATCAACTCTGGGACCAGCTCTGTGCTCAGAGGGACAGATTACTACTGAGAAGACCCGTATTTTCTCTCTTCTACTACCAATGTCTTCCCTCAGTTTAAAAAACAGCTAGAAGGATACTTCTTTCCCCCTTCTCTAACTGTGCTTGCCTATTGCCTTGTGTCCTGCTGTATTTTTATTGGTCTCTATTAAGGAGAACTTGGAAAGGAAAATGGTTGCATTGGCAGCTTATTCAAGGGGACAAAATGTGGAGCCAAGAGCTTGGACTGTATGAGTTTTAATCTTAACTCTGACTCAGATTGTCACCATGCCCAAGTGCTGTACATGCTCGGTGCCACAGCTACAAGGCAGACTTCTGACCCACAGATTCACAGAACCGCCAAACTGTGAATGAATGCATCTTGCAAGCTGGCCAGACACATTCCCAGTTTTGATTATGTTTCAAATTTAACAAGTTGACTTCTGCTCATTCCTGAAACAGATTAGAGTATCTACTCTAAACAAAATCTACAGCCAGCACGAGAATTTCCCCAAGAGCAGTTCCCCAGGCTGCCTTACCTTCTACTGCCTGGGAATTCGGACAGCATCCAGCCCCGCTGGCACACTGCTCCCGTAGGGAGGATACCAGCCCCTCCAGCTCCTCCAGTCTGCTCAGCAGATCCTTAATGTCTGGGGCAGCTGCACAGCCACAAGCCCGGCGGGGAATGTTAATACGGTGTGTGAAGACAATCTGGTTCCCCTCATTCACCGTGTGCTCCTCATCATTCTTGACGGGCTCAATTTCCGCCTTCAGGTCCGCATCACCGCTTGCTGTATCCAGGTCCACAGAGCAAAGGGAGCCAACAGGCAACTTGATGTTGTAGACATGGTTAAAAACCACAGGCTGATTATCCTCTGGCAAGGTCACGTTTAGCCCAGTCTCCCGCTTCTGGCGGATAATTCTCTTGATGAGTCCACCGTTGACATGCTGGTACAGCAAAGCTAAGATTGCACAGGCCAACACCTGGGTGGAGAGTCCCATTGCAGTGTTCGGTTCCTTTTCAAAGCAGATGGAGCCTTATATATGTTTGGCCTTTGTAGTCTGGAGTAGAAATTAGAGAGCCAGTTCAAACCAAGTTGGAAATCTTTTTCTTTCCTGGCACACGTGTTCCTTAAAAGAAGAAGCAGCAGTGTAAGGGATGGATGGCAGCTACAGCACCAAACAAAAGGCCTATGACACTGAACACGTGCTACTCATGTGTATGATCTCACTCATCCAAGCTGCTAACTTTGCTCTTACATATAATAACCTTGTTTCCCAGGATCTCAACGTACTTGTGAGAAAAACCTCCCAAGACATGAATCTTGAAGGAAGCTACTCTTGGTTCCAATGTAGAGCAAGTATAGTGGAGTATGGAAGGTTCAAATGCCTCAAGCAGAAAACCAGAGTAAAGAAGCCTGCTACGTCTCATCTCAACAGAAAACACTACTTTCAGATAGAGGTAGGTAAAATACATACATATATTCTGTTATGATTCAACTAATGTTAAAAGTCTGTATTTCCTTTACCCATTAGTCTACTGCTTGAAGGCTGGATCATGTAGAAAACTCAAGGCATTGTCAAAAGGTACATCAACACTACTAAGCTCTTTGAAACCCTTTTCCATATGCTTTAAATTACTCCAGTGGCTTGGGAATACACGCTCCAGGGCTTGTAGCCCAATAGTAAGCTTCACTATACTGATGATTTGCCTACAGCATGAAGATAAATGCAGCTCTCTGGAGAACAGTACAGGCTGAAGGTTCTGGTGTTAGTGCTTGTATCATAGCTAGCAATATTTTAGCATAGAAGTAGTGAGACACAACTCCTAGGGAGAAACACATAAGAAACAGCAATAGAAATACACATGCACACATACAAAAAAAAAGGAAGAGAAGGAAAATAAATCCTTTGATCATGTAAATCCTTCAAGAGATAAAGCTTTACATCAATACAGGTGCAAAACCATCTTTTTAGCAAACAATAAACCTTTTCACTAAGCAACATTTCCCAGTGTCTGATCCTTCATCTAACCAGCTACTATACTGGTTATATACTGGTCACTTATGGTTACAAGCACGCAGCTAGGCTGTACAAGCTCTTCCTGAAACTCATTCTTTTCAAATAGCTTCAATATTTCCTCTTCCTCCTCACTTGGTACCTTTTCCTTTCAAATTATATGAGTTAGGGGAGCTGAACAACATCTGTTGACTTCCATGCAAAATCTGCACTTCAACATGCAGTGAGAACCAAAAGCAGCTGGACTGACTAAAAAAGCTCACCTAATAAATGCCATCTTAGCATTTGTTTTTCTTCCTACTCCCAGAAAACCTCGGTTAAATGGTTAGGTCAGTGACTGCTTTCACTAATTGCAAGCTAGTGACGTCAGTAAAGTATTCTCTAAACATCACTGATCTGATGATAATTCGTTTGTCAGATGAGAGACCAGCTTCATTCCCCTTTCTACTTCCCCCAAAGAGTAGAGATAATTTTTTTCCCATGCTGTCCCAGCTGCTTTTGTGAAAGAATGACAATAATACATCAGACAGTTTACTGAAGTTAATTCTTTTACAGATAATGTTGAACTCCCAAAGAGTGAGCTTCACTCCTTTTTATTGGGGAATAAATCAGAAGTAAACAAGCAGCAGTGGAGGCTATTTTCTTGTCGTGGAAAAGCATTCAGCTTTAAGCCATTTAGCCCATTTGTTCAAATCTGCAACCCCTGTCTGCACCAGCAGAGATCACAGGGTAGCTAATAAAGAATAACAGAGACAGACATGGTCCAGGTCTCCTTTGTGACTCAGGCCAATCCCTCACTTGGTTTGCCATTCATGAAGCATGTTGAGGACAGTATTTGAAGTGGGATTTTACTCTCAGGCACTCCCACTCAGGGTTTGCAAATTGCTTTCCATGCGATGAGATCCCATATGCACTTTTTTTCCTTGAGACAAGGCCATTTACCTAAAATTGGTGCTTAATCCTTAAGCAGTTATTTAAGGGATGGGCTGCTTGACAGATGCATCACCAATGGAAAATGGAATGAACAGGAAGCAGCTCTGCATCTAATTCTCACTGAATTTTACTGAAAGTCAAGCATCAATTTCCTTATGGCTTTTGTAAATCCCAACCTACAAGAATATGGGCCTTGCCCAAAGCAAGAAAATTGATTGTAGTTTTTCTGCAGACTGACATAAGTTTACATTTCATTTTATGATGGTATAAACTGTGATTTTTTTTTAAATCCCTGGAAAATGAATAACATGCTTCTGACAAGAGTCACTGTCACTATTAACTTAGCTATTGATGAAGCCACATGAACACCATTACTTTTATTGGATACTCATTGCCTTAGAGCCAGCCAAACCTCAGAGCCTACAGATGATACTGTAAAACTCAATGTATCTTGGCTGACATCCTTTTGAAGTTTATGAAGAAGCACTGTGGTGGTCTAGAAGAAGCATCGCCCAGTGTCTGATCTGTGACCTCTGTGTTTTGACACCTAGAGTGATACCTGAGCTAATTCAGATCAGGGGTTTCTCATCCAATCCACCAAGGACCCAGCATGATTAGGTGACCTCCACTCCTAGATTTGAGATCTGCAGGACAAGACACCTTCATACAATTATTTACACTTCAGCCATATTTTTGGCTGGAAGAACAAAGAGGGCATCCTCCTCTCCAACTCCATTCCTCAAACATATCTAAACAACAGCTCAGACCTCAACAGACCACCCAAGCCCTTCTAGAGAGAAATGGAAGCCATAGCAACTGTCAGACTATGTTCTTCCTTTATTTTTCCTCATCTTCTTCCCTTCAGAATGGTTCATGTAGATTGTATTTTAAACCTTGGAGACATCCACTCTATATTTTCTTTGCAGACATCAGCTGTTGGATTATTAACAGGCACCTAAAACTCTTGCAGCAAGAGTTCACAAAAGAAGATGACCCTTCTCATCATGATTTGAGCCTTGCTGTAAATGCAAATAAAAGGAGCTGGGTGATGTTTGTGGCATCTCTCTCAGATACGAGGAGAGGCTTTTATGGTGAAGAGTTTATCCATGTTTTACAAGCAGTTTGTCTCCTACAGAATATTGCTTGTCCTATGAACTGTACCCCTCATGTCTTCCTGCTGTCCTAACACAAGTGCTTAAAAAATTTTGACAATGATTACGTGGTTGGCCTGAAAAATAGTCTGCTTGTCATGCAGAACAATAAAGTCCAGAGCTCGTGTTCTCCCAGTCTGTTCACTGGCACCTCCCCACAGCTATCGCCCTCATTGAGCAAGAGTTATCTTTTACTTCTCCCCTCTTCCCTTAGGCACAATCACAATATAAATAATAACAAGAGTGTGTTATATGTGTCTTAAACTTCCTTGGCCAGGAGTGGCTGGCTTCCTGAAGGTCCAGATTTTGCAGTCACATCACTTAATGAGTTACATACTGGGACCAGAGAAAAAATAGACCCAAGAGTGTATCTCTCAACATCACCTGAGGCCTGCTATGCCCATTTTTGCTTCCAAGAATGCTTAGGGTGCCTTACCCATCTGAGTACAGATTGTGCAGGTACAGGTTGAGTGATGGACCACTCACTTGGACCACTAACACTGGATGCACCAGCTATCATCATAAGAGTACTATTTTCTTCCTTTTTTTCCTTATTGTGTACAATCTTCTTTAGAGAACATAAACTTAATTAAGTGATATGTCTGCAATTATCAGTCTAGTTGCCAAGGGCAGAGATGTCAATACCTCTCTAATAAATGTGCTGTTTGTATCAATGAAAAATGGGACCAGAACGTTTGGCAGTGGCTCAGCCACTGTGACAGTAACTGATGAAAGTTTGGAATCTCCGCAAGGAGAGTTGGGTTCAAGTTCAAGTCAGAAGAGTATGAAAATAATACACGTATTTTTCATCCCAGCCACAGGCTAAACCTTCTGTCTCCTCTCTACTCCTCGGTCTTAGCTGGCTCAGAGCATGTTACTATTAACTTTAGAGTTTCTTTGGCCTACTAAAAAAAAAAAAAAAAGAGACTATGAACTGAGAAGCTAATCATGACATCTATGCAGTGACAACTTATGCAGAAAGAAATTCAGGAAAAAATAAGTCATTATCTTATGTAAATACTAACTGTAAAAGTCAGATGTTATCTAAAAAGAAAAAAAAAAAAAAAAGACCATTTCTAGAAAAACACTCCTTAAAAACCTGATCACTGGCTAGTAAAAATCTTAATAGTATGTGGTGAAAGTAAGATAGACTGTCAAGAGCATAAAGAAAGGAATAATTTTCCTTTCCAGTGCAGCACGTTCATCTGAGGATCTGAAAACCCATCATAGTCTGACTGTCAAAATCTGAAAAAAATGTTAGGGTTTCTTTTGTTGTTTAGACACCCTCCCTGGTCCCAGGACCCCCTCCTGACATCAATACTTTTTCAGCCCCTTTCCATTTAATTAGAAATTTGTTTCTTAATAGGAAATTTTCAATCAATCTTGGAAAAACCACAGGAATCCTGGCTCCTGGAGAATACCAAGTAAAGGTAATGTATGAATATTTTCCTTCCCCAAAGACATATTTGCTGGAAACCAGCAGGTGTGAGAAACTAAATTAATGTTTGCATAGTTTAAAGTTCTAGCGTACCACTCTATTCTCACTTTTAAATTCAGGAGTGGAAGAGTTGTGAGATGATTTGTGGGTATGTGGAGCGATAAATATGCAAATGAGAACCCTGTGCAATTTTAATCAAAACAGATTGCAGCAATGGAGAAATGGAGGTGTTAAAAAGCATCTCAGCTGTCCTCCTTAAAGGAGGCAGAAGGCTGATTAGATTTGCCCAGACACACTTTATATGTCATGACTTAAAACTGAGATTTAAGGGCAGGGAAAAAAAAAAGAGTGGGGAAAAAAAAAAAAAAGAAAGAATTCCTCTCTAAACATAATTCCAACATTACAGCAGGAGTGGATCAAATATTGTCAACATATATTGGATCCAAGCACATCTTGTTAAAATCTGCATGAAAGTAGCATTAGGCTGGATTCTGACAGAGAGGAAGACTCAGTTGGAGAAGAGCCACAGCCCTCTACAGAAAACAAAAAATGGTGCATTTTGAGGTTTGCTAATTGCTAACCCCAAAATAGTTTTCTGTGATCTATTAACTGAAGAAACTTCATGTTTCAAGAATTTCCAGCAAAGCATGATCTGGCCATCTGTTCCCTCAAGACTGGGGTACCCAGCACTGGCATCACGATATCGTGGTGCCTCTTTATCTATTGCATATGAAAAAAAAAGAGCCACGTTAGGGAATTCAGTCTGACCTGGAATACTCCCTCTTTGCAGACATAGGGATTTTGTACATTTGCTACAAGGAATACAAGCAGTGCTATTACAAAGGATTAATACATTGAAACAGTCTGCCAGAGCACGTTTTTACAAGGCAAGGCTTCAAAAGATGCAACCTTTTAAAGAAAAAGTGCTAATGTAGCTTTGCCAGGAGCATGTGATTCTTGAGGCTCCAGGCATCTCCTCAAATACAAATGGATTAAGTCTGAAGTAAATTGAAATGTTCTCAAAGAAAGAGACTGGGGAGGGACAGGGGGGAGGCTGAAAGTTTTGACATAGCTGGCCAAAACACGAACAGTTGTGACTTCACCATCATTCACTGCTGTTTCCATACATTCATAACTACAGAAAATAATTCTTTTCCATTCCTAATTCCAACAGGGCAAAGAAATCAGCAGGGATGCTCAGTGTAGGTCAAACTACATTAAATCACAGTGGAGAGCAGAAATTATAACAGTCCTAAGCCATCAGAACTGGATCTTTCCAGCAGAAATGATCAAAGCCAAATTGTTGCGCTTTTTTTTTTCCCCTTCTTTTTTTACTTACATTGTGTTCATTCTAAGAAGAAGAATCTTAAGGCAGCCAAATGTAGGGTAATTCAGAAAATCCATTGTGCTTCCCAAGGCTCACAAGAGCACATGGGCAAAGAGATACTGCAAAATTTCAGCACCTATTAGACACTGCAGGTATGAATACATCCTTAGGATATAAAGCTCCAAAGGGAAATACTCAGAATTCAGAAATTTTCTGTAAAGTCTGAAATCAACTGCACAAAAAGAGGAAAAAGGATCATAATTATCAAAGGAAATGAAGTTGTGAAGCATCCACAACTCAGAGCTCTGGATGGGCCCTGAAGCCAGCTGTATTTCACCTAGTGCTGGCCCCACACAGTTAAGAGAAGCTCCCCTTCAAGGAACTGAGAACACTTACAAATAAGGGCACTTTGAACACAGAGATAGGAACTGATTTGCACAGTTAATTCATGATTGATTTCTGAACTCTCATAGATCTCATGGTCAGAATGCATCCATCATAACATTTTGAAGGCCTTGCCCATGTCACTGGAATTACTAGTAAAACAAAATAAATTTTAGATCACCATAAACGAACCCTACAGTAGATCCTGGTGATCACTAGAATTACGATCAGATTTATACTTCAGACTGTTTCAAAGAACTGCAGTTCAAACAAATACATATGTATTTTTTTCCCCATCCACCCCCTGAGGTCCTGCATTAAACATCACTCAGCTAAGCATGAACTCTTCACTCCAGATAACTTTTCATGTTTGGCTTAAGTTCTTAGATATTTCTACTTTAAGGAAGCCATGTAGTTTCTGGTTCACAGATCCTACTGTACGTCATCTTTAAATAAAACCATTTGGATTCATTTTAGCCTCCGCCCATTCTACCTTGGCTGAAAAGCAGCATCTAGACAGAGCTTTGCAAAGGCTGTTTTGGAAGGAATTTTAATTAATTGCTTTGTGTACAATTTAGAATTTAGCAAAGGCTCATATTTCAAAGCCATCAGCATGACAGTGCCACAAAAAGGGAAGGAAAAATAACCCACTGAAGCCAACATCCATAAAAATGTGAAAGAGCTACGGTAAATTCTGAATGATAAGCATAAAAGGAGCCCCATGAGAGACTTAACTTTCTGTCGTACAGTGACTATTTTGAGTTAAATTAGCATGATTATTCCATTATAAACTCTTTGTTTCAGAAGTTTTGTGCTTTTAGCCATGGAAAATCTCTCTAGGCTGATCCTTGTTCAGGATCTCAGGGAGAGAACAGACCTTTCCAAACTAAACAGTGGGTTTGGCTGTTTTTCAAAGCAGAGCAAAAGTTCAGAGATCAGAGGTAGTCTTCTTCTAGTATCGGTAACACCTTTAATCAATAAGGTATTAAATATAATGAGAAAATTTCATTAATTAAATGAAAAATTAAGTCAGCTGGCAGAGATACAGCTGGGAGAAAATGACTGCTGAAAACATGCAATAATTAAACAGAAGTGAAAAACAGATTATGTGATGAGGTGCCTGCAATAACAGGATATTGAACTCAGCAACCAAGAGGAGCCTTCTAGTTTCATAGTCCTGAAGATTTTTTTTGATTTATGTTTCTTAGGAATTACCTGGCTGATGATGAGAAAAGCAAAGAAATTCTGCCTGAACATACCACTGCTGCTGTTGCTATTCCATCTAGAGTGAAGGAGCAAGAACATGGAGGAGAGCTGGACGTGTGGAAATGGCACTGTGCTGGGACTTGTGAGATCCTAATTTCTGGCATGGGTTTAGCCAAGTCAATTATCATTCTGGTTTCTAATAAGTCTATGGGAGATTTGCACCCTAAACATAGTGCAAATAACTAAATTGCCTAATTCTTTTTACATTTCCAATTGTTCCTCGAGAGGTTCTTCAGTTTACCCACTATGAAAAGATTTTTTCCTGCTGTCGATTTTTCTTCCAAAGTTCTGTGATCTTCGTGACAGAGATTGTCTCTTAATGCTTTATATACTACCTATTTTAGAGGAAGCCCCAGGCATATTAAACAAGAGCAGCCAAGTGGCTACAGTTCTAAATAAGATCTAATCATCTTCTAAATAGGCCACAGATAGACAAGATTGGTGGTGAAAAAGGCAAACAAGATACCTTTGGAAATTATACAACCTGGCTGGAGTAGAGTTGCTCTGAAACAACTGCCATGTTATTTAGTGCTGCTGTTTATTAAGATACTCTTGTATCTTAATACAAGAGTGTCTACGCAATTTTTTAATGGAATAAACTCAGTGCTTTCTTTGGAGCCATTCCAGAGGCCAGCCACCAGTGAAGGAAATTAAATGACAAACTTGTGCTTAACATTATTAAAAGAAGATTAGTCCTATGGAATGTTTTGTGGGCAATGCTCTGGAAATGGAGTTTCTATCCGAAGTGTGTGTGTTGGGGGGGTGCAGTGATGGTCCCTGCCACAGCTTGTGCAGACAGAAATGCAGGGCAGCAAATAACGTGGCAGAACCTGCACCTTCTGCTCTGCTCACAGCTCCTGCAAGGAGCCTCTGCCCCTCACTGCTACCTCCTGTAGACACCTTCCAAGTTGTACCTTCAGGCTGTCACAGTAAAAAGCAGCCTCTTGACCCTTAAAGGAACGTAAAGGCACAGCATGTATCATGACATGAAGCTCTCACAATGGCTTGAACCCTCACTTCATCAAAACAATCACGGCTATCAAATAGAAAACCTCAAGAACAAGGGTTTGCAACATCTGTTGTTCCACCAACATGTATCACAAGTGTTACACAGAATTCATATTTACAGAATCAGACCCTAAGGAAATGGCATCAGCTGAATCCTAGACTATCCCAGCTTCTTCTTGGCTTGTGTCAGAGCTTTATGGCTATTTAAACACAATTGTTTATGAGAAACATCCAGCATGGCATTACGTAATAGTTATATATAGCCAACCAGACTCAGGAAAAGACCCACGCTAAACACAGGAATCAAAAGCTTTTAACCCATTCTTGGTACCACCAGCATTAATAAAATTATCTGAGTTCAAAATGAACCAAGATAATAGGTGGGTGGCATGTGTAATGCAGAATTAATCAAATCATGCTTATAACTTGGTGTTTAAACTCTCATGTAATATGTTGTTAAATGTGCATAATTAGAAACAAATAAATGAAACATCACAGTCTGAGTTGTGTTGACTTCCAGCATGCTGATGGGCTCCTGACTACGGATAATGTTGCTTATACCAAATATGCCTCCAGCTTGTGACTTGGCAGGATTCTGCCTTTTTAGTTAATTTACTGCAAATACTAGAAGAGCCATTCCTGTCTTTTGCTGGACACTCTAAGATCTCTGATGCCATACCTTGCCCAGCAAAAGCCATACCACCCAGCTCTCCATGTCCTCCTCTTCATCCACAGGGCAACACAAGCCATGCCTTTACACCCAGATGGAGATTTCAAAGCATCTGGCTAGAAATCCACATACTATCTAAGAGGTGCCTACAAAAAGGATATCCTAAGGATATCAATGCTATTGAGTACTAAATGCAATACAATAATGTCACTTCTTATACATTAGGGAGGGATGTGTGCCACCTTCTGGCAAAGGGTTGGTTTGGGGAGCGCTGTGTGCAACCCCCCAAGCATTCCCAGAGCCAGCTCCTGGCTGCCAGGGCTCTGAGCACCCAACAAAACCAGGCCAGACAATGGGAGCTGGCATCCAAAAGCAGACTTGCTCCACGACTGCAAACCTGTGCCAGAGCTCGCTGGTTCCAGGAGGGTAATGGCCCAAAGGCAGGAACCAGCCAGCAGCTTTTGAGTGCACGGCAGGCTATTTGTGACCAGGAAATTCTGCCTCTTGGGCTGAATTTCCATATGTGTTTAATCCCAGTGACTGAGGAAGACATTGGCAAAGAATACGCCCTGCCGAATGGAGGCAAATAAAGCACTTTGCTGCAAACGGAGCCTAACACTTATTTTGGGTGTGCGATGGAGTCTGAATTCATGTGATAGAGTAATCCTGTAGATGAGGTCATATGTTCCTCTGAAGGGGCTTCTTTGTACCCTGGGTTAGTTAGCAACGCTTTTTCTGTTATCAAGCATCTGATTAAACTCACAAAAGAAGGGTCTCTAAAAAAACAGTCTCAGGCAGAATTGAGAAGTGAATAAATAAATTGGATTTTTTTTTCCTTTTCATTTTATCCAACAGGAAAAGGAGAGAAAAATAAGATGGGGAAAGGGTACAAGAAAGGGATTAATTGTTCTCGGATGACAGAACAAAGGTCTTAATCTATTTTCAAATTTTCTATAGATCCCAGCCCTGTGGCAGATACTAGTTATACACATCCATGTGGCAAATTTCACCTTGAAGGATCCCAGTGCACTATCCAAACAGCACAAGCCTCCTAGAGGCTGTCTCTGCTGGAGTGACACAGCAGCAGACTCCTTCACCAACTGGGCTTCCGTTCCATTATGGGAAAGGTAAATTAAAATGTGCCCCCAATTTTTATTTGACTTGAAAAAAAGACTTAGCCATTTGGTTGAGAATATTTTTCATCCTGCAGCTCAGACAACTTTTATAACACTTTATAGTATCCTTTACCATGTGGTAGGAACACCAGCTTAGCTCTGACATCAAGGAAAGAGTGAATTTTAATTAAATCATTACTAATTTCCCTTGCAGAAAACACACACAAAATCAGGTTAGATTGTAAAGTCTAAGCAGCATGACTCTTGAGTCACTTCTGCACTGATTTATCTGCAAGCATTCATTGATGCTTATAAATGGTAAGATATCTGCTGTTAAATACCTGTACCCACTGGAATTACACTACACCGTAGTTGCTTTTCTCTTCCTCTTTGAAGCGCTGGTTCCCTTTTTATTCAAGTTGCTTGATCCCGAATTCTTGGGAC